>CM034412.1:9157500-9692500 GCA_019925095.2 Dendrolimus kikuchii | reverse complement strand
AGGGGTGGTAGCCGGTTAGCCACCCAGATAGGCGAAAACCCTACCACTTGGCACTGGGTTGTTTTATACCCTCTCATAACAGACCGCCTGGCGCCAGGAAATTGTTTTCTTTCTCCGTATCTGCACGGATAAAAATATATGAACGGAATATGACAGAATGGTGTATTTTATATCCCTCTATACTTCGAAAGTCATAAAAATTATGTTGTTCTTCATTTTTAAATGAGGTGACAAATACTGAAGAAAATTAGATATATTAAATAACACTTACAATTCTGATTAGCATTCGTTATCTAACGATGCAAGAACAGAGAAAGAAGACTAATTCCCGCAGCCGAGCGGCCTGTCATAAGAGGCGACAACTCCTCAAAACAATCCACAAATGTCTATATCCCCTGGTCTAGAGAATGTCGCTTTAACAACCTTGAATTGTATTTCGTACGTAGGGGGTGCTCCAAGTAACATAGCCAGGCGTCGGGGTGTTACAGATGTAGTACCTATGGTCTAGTTCTTGTGGCACTCCATAAAAGCGCATAGGAGACGGGTGCAGATTAGGCTTAGTGGGTAGTTTGATGGCCGACCCTTCCCGCACTTCCGCTTGGAGGCCACGGTAGGCATACGGCCGACTAAGAGTCCCACACATCCCTCGGTGTAAAGCCTTCCTTTCAGGCCCGAGGATGGTGTTCCGGACATTCCTGTTCGTCGTTAAAAAAAAATTATCAGTGATAAGGTTCCAATGCCCCCTTCAATGCGGCCAGCACTTTAGTAATTTTGGTGTTGCAAATATCCATAAGCCCTCAATCTGTTTACTGTGCCTTTTTTTAGCCAGGGAATATCCGTTTGAGGGCCTAAGCCGCGACAGACACAGAAGCCTGGGGGGATAATTCGCGACCCGTGTGTGGGATTCGCCAGATCGGAGGTGGTACTAGCACGCCCAGTGAGAACTTGTGCCACGTTATTGCCACTCCCCAGTTAGGGGTACCCACTAAAAGCCCTGGGTGTTCCTTGATGCGCCTTATGACAGGGCTATAGGCTACCCTACGGAAAGAGAGGTGAGTGAGCGCGGAACACTCGCGCTCTCATCTCGACAGCATGTGCTCCTGCACACTCCTCTCACTCTCCTGAGTGAGAACCCCTATACCCCAAGGGGCCCCAACCGTGCCACCCGCTTACGGCGGCCGAAGGTCGATACGCGCCCTCCGGTGCCATCGCGTCCTCCTTTGGCGGACGCGGAGCAAGGAAGTCCGCTCACGCTCCGCCTCCTTCTTCGCAAACATGACGTGCTCGCAGAAGGAGGAGGTTCGCAGAAGGAGGAGACTGTACCAACTCCAACCTCCAGAAATAAAAAGGTAATCTTTGGTCCCGTATACGGAATTCTTCATAGCTTGGCAGACACACACACAAGCACGATTTTTATGTATATAAACTTTTAAACTTGACACCTCATTAGCCAAAAAAGTGAATAAGTTCTGACCTTTCCGTGATTCAATAAAGTTGTATAATGGATTTATGAGTTTGGGTCGTTCTTGGGTCTCAAGAGGGTTTCCAAAGTACGTAACCAAGTTGTAATCGATATATTTGATTTGGAATAACTTCCGTAGCGTTAACTCACAATCATTTTACAATAATATTTCTACTATATTAAATATTTGTATTATGTGAGAATATACATGCATTATGAAATATATTACATTTCAACTAATAAATTTCACTGAGTAACCAGTGTATTGTGATTATAAAACAACCCACAGCCATTTTGTAGGGTATTTTTACATCTGGATGGCTACCACCGCTGGTCTAGAGTAGGTATGTCGCCATAACAACATTTGGTGGTGTTCCGGCATTAGGGCCAGGTTCCAGTCACTCATTAGAGATCGGCAGCAGATTGGTAGCACCTTTGATGTTACAAATGTCCATAGGCGATGATAACCGCTTCCCATCAGCCGGGTCTTTTGCCTGTCTGCTCAAAGTATGCAATAATCAATCTTATAAACCACAATAAATTATATATATATACAAATTATACATTAAAAATAAACTATATAATTATTTATATATACAAATTAAAATTGTATATATAAACAGTTTCGGTATTACGCTCGCGAACCGCGTTCGTAATACCGAAGTAAGAAAGAGAGTTGGTCTGAAAGAGAGTGTCGGGGTGAAGGTAAGGAAAGGAATGCTCCGGTGGTTCGGGCATGTGGAAAGAATGCATGATGAAAGAATGACTAAACAGATATACAATGCAAAAGTGGATGGATGCAGAAGTCGTGGAAGGCCACGACACACCTTCCATGATCAAATTGCTCGTGTACTAGCAGAAGGTGATGTCAGGAGCCTTAAGAACAGACGAGCTTGCATGACAAGAGTTATGAATGTCAAAGAGGCAAGTGAGGTGTGTAAGAATAAGCCTAAATGGCACTCCGTTGTTCGTGCCTACCCCGCAAGGGAACTGGCGTGAAGTTATGTATGTATGTATGTATGTACAAATTAAAATTAAACTAGAAAATATTAATGTAGTAGTTTCCTTCATTGTACTACTTTATAAAATAATAATGTTTGTAAAAAATAGGGTTAAATCTGTTTATTGCAGTAATCAATTATTATCAACTATTATGGTTCCTTAATTTTAATAAGGATGACTGACAGAGATAAATTTTGTTAATAATAATTGTGATGACTGAGTTCTGACCCATGTTGTCCCTGTCTTCTATGGCATTTTTTGGGGCCCATGCCGGGAGTGGTGAGTCACTGTCTGTCCATTTTTCCATGTTCTCCGAACATTGCGACACGCAGACTCTATAGTCACCGTATTCCCAGACCCCTAGAACCACTAGCAGTTCTCCCAAATAGCCCGGTACTTTTTTTCTCATTTCCCACAATAGTCCTACATTGGCCGGGGCTTGTCCTTGGGTGCATTATTATATGGTGTAGACAGGGACAATCGCCGGTCAGTGTCACGCCACATTTACATTAAATTTGTCAAGGGGCCTCTACGTGTTGGCCTTCCCATGGCTCCACTATTTTATAGTCCGTGGTAAGAGAAAGACATACAAAATAATAATTGGTTATTTGGTTCCAAAAATACATACAAGAATTTTTGTGGTTGTGACCCGCTTTCAATTAGCTTAAACATTAAAAGATAACTTTTATTACAATAGTTCTTATACAAATAATTTTCATGTGTTGTGTACCTATATCTGTGTATGTGTGTATAGATGTATGAGACTGTTTGTGTTTATGTTACAAACTAAGAATACTATGTAATATACTAATTACGTATACGGACGCAGGAGAACTCAAAAAAAAAACAAATTTCTTAACACGAATTTATTAATATTAATAATTACAACTAACTAAAATATATGATTCCGCGTGATATATGAGTCCGCGATGCTAGGAACGAAGTGCCTCGTGTCCGCCGCGGCTGCCAGGGCCGCGAGGCCTCGTGCTGCATCGTCAGCAATTACCTAGATTGCCTATTTTGCGATGAGCACGTGGGCTTACTCAGCAATTCGCTGTTATACTCAGGGTATAACATACTGTTACAACCTAGACGCCGACAAAAACAAATTCACATCTGCATACCTGTAAAAACACATTTTATTACCTACCTTTCGGCATTAGGCCTTCTTTTGTTTACTTTTTTATTGACATGCGTTTACTAATTATTCTAGAGAACAGTCCATTGTTTTATTGTACTTGTTTATGGACGTTGCGGTCGACTCATTAGTCAGGTGTGTCGGATTTAAAGTACAAACTGATTCTAGGAAACTCAGTCTACGCGGCCGGGCGGACATATTGCATCTGTGCAGTATAACGCGATAACCACGAGCGAAGCAAGACGTGTGTACTACAATTGGGAAACTTTTAGTGACGGACTTTGCCACGTTTTATGGAATTACGACCTTCTGCATTACGCTTGGACTTGTTGTGTTCGGTTGTATTTGTACCTGTTTTATACCTGTTTGTATAGTTTTAATAAACTCTATAGTAATTCTAACGGCATCTTAAAAATTCTTCACATTCTTTATATGTTTTCAATAATAACCAATTTGTAACAATTTTCTTACAGTCATAATAATTAATATTACTGAATTGTTAATAAGTACCATACATATAAAATAAATATATTATCTTAAAATTTATATATGGACTGTTTGAACACAGATTTCACTTCGTACTGAAATAAAAACAAGGTTGAAAGTTTGTTATAGCACCTAGTTCTCAAACTAAATTTAGGCTTTGAAACTAGCACAGAACTTGCTCATATGCTAACAAAAACGAACTGAATTTCAGTACCGATGCTAGCTTTGTGAGACGGGTTCGAAAGGCACTAACTAACGCCAGCTTAAACTAACAATAAACTTGCATTTGGTCTGGAGCATAGATTGCAGTTTCTAGATTAAATATTGTATCAAAAGCACAGATTTACAATATGTATGACGTTAGTTTCCAAATTGTTTTTTAATCGACTTCAATTTTTTTTTATCAAAAACAAAATAAACTTTTATATTGAAAGCAAAAAATAAATATTTTCTACAACACCTTGAAGTAGGTGCATTTTGCAATGTTGTTGTTGTTTTTTATTTTTTACTTGGCACCGAGTTCAAGATGTAGAAAATACTTTGCTTTTTAGATTGAAGTCTATTTTGCTTCTTTTTTTAAATTCCCTACTTTCTAGTCGTTTGAATAGCTTTAGAAATAATATTTTAACGCCCGCAGAAATTGTACCACTGGAACGCTTATACAAGTTTGTCTTTCTATTGTGGGAATCGCATCAAAATTGATGAAAATATGATTAAATTGAATTGGACGAGCAAACCCACGTCATGAGTCTTGTTTCGCCGGACTGCAATGAAAGCAGCGCGAGCACAGCGCTTATTGCGTCACCGCACACTCGCGCTGCATTCCACCGGCCGCTACGTCCAGAAGTCCGCGGGAACGGCACGCCGCTCCGCTATACTATGTTGCTCTCGATTTCCCTGAGATACACTCATCGGGTCCCGAGTTAGGGACAACGGGTAGCCACCCGTGGAATATACCTACTCTTTCGAATAAAGAAATAAAAATGAAAATCGGTCCACAATTGATAGAGAAATCGCGTAACGGACATATAAAAAAAACAGAGTTGAATTGAGAATCTTCTTTTAGAACTTGATTAAAAAGGGAGGAGATTATTTTCTTTTATTATTAGGAGAATTAGGAGAGTATTTTTATTCGTCATGTAAATATTTATATACTCGGAAGAAGATACTCATAATAAAAGTATGACATTATTGGTAATACAATTTAGCGAATAAAATACGAAACTTCATGAGAGTTCATCAACTGAATTAATATGCTTGTTTGAGAAGAAATGCTTTAATCTTACGGTTAAAAGAATGCTTTTTGTATATATTTAACTTTAGGTCAATAGATAGTTTGTTAAAAATTTCAACAGAAAGATGTCATTAAAGTTATTTTTTTTTTATTGCAGGATATCAGCAGACAGGTAGACGGCCCATTTGATGGAAAGCGGTTACCATCGCCTATGGACCTTTGCAACACCAAAGTTGCTACAAATGCGCTGCTGCTCTCTTAAGGGAGACTGGAACCTGGCCACTAATGCCGGAACACAACTCAAGGTTGTTATAGCGACATACTTTAGACCGGGGGTGGTAGCCATCCAGTCGGGCGAATGCCCTACCACCTGGCAGAATATGTTAAACCTTTCCGTCTTGTGGCTTCTCTAGCTGCCACAATTATCATCTTAAAAACAAATCATAAGTAGCAGTATGAATTGTAACCAGATCCCTGTATAACGAGCAATAAATAACGCCGCTTGTGCAATTGCTCATAAAATCGGTTTATGTAAGGTCTAAGAGCGCGTACACATTCCACCTTAATACTACAAAGTGAGGTAGCTCTGTTCCGAAGGCGGTCGTGCAAAATCCGATTATGTATGGACCATTATACCTGCGGGTAAGCTGTTTGTGTAGAAATGCTGAGTTTCATAAAGGCAATCGTTCTAATGTTGGTATTATGGATACATTTGTATGTGAGTGAATTTTGTAGACTGTACGTGACTTCAGGTAGTTTAAAGCAAGATGCCACGTGAGAGACGAACTCGCGTATGAAGGGTTCCTTTTAAATACAATTTAGATATGATGTGTATTTAATGAAATTTTGAAATATTGATTCAATTTGAAATATTTACAGAATTAAAATGTAACATCATGAAGAAAAAACTACTGCTATGAACAGGTAAAGTAAAAATAATTTTGACAAAAGTAGTTTTTTTTTTAATAAATTTAATTTCAATTTAACTCTCTTAAGAAACATCCGTATTATTTGTCAAACCCTGACTAAAGGTACACACGACTATATACATAAAAAATACCCCAGAGTTTACGTGTATGGCTGCCACTCCTAATTAAATGTATTTTTTTCGTTATTTCAAAAATGGCTGCGACTGTAATAATCAGACGGTAAAACATGAGGATTTTATAAGGATTTGTAAACATCATCGTCAGCCATAAAGCTCCAAGCACTTCAAAGCGCTACAATACGGGGCGTGTATGGGGCTTTTTAAAAAAGGCGTAAACAGATATTTTGTTTTTTAATAAAAATAAATCAATGTGGAGGTCCGAGCCCAGGAGCCGATCATTATGGGCTGTTATTATTTTCGTTTGTTTTTTTAAAATAATCGGCAGACATCCACACACATTGTATAACCCCAAGCTAAGCAAGTTACGCTTCTGTTATAGGTAGTATACAATGGACCATTCTGAGGTCAATTCCAGAGACCATAATAAATATAAACAGAAAGTTCGTTTCCGAAATTTATCATGCCAAGAATCGAACCCGGAGCCTGTGCGTTACAGCGAGTTCGGCCAGCCAAGCTTAGCCCGCTCAAGCACAGAAGCCGTCTGTCTCATTTAAAATCACGACGAGGTAGATAACGTATCAGCTGCCTTGTTGTTTGAAGTTTGAAGTTGGCAAATAGGCAGCCCAGCTCATGAAGAATGGTTACCGTCGCCTACAGACGATTTAAACACCAATGGCAAAGCCAAAGCGTTAGCAGCATTAAGTCTAGGTAAAGAGGAGGGAGATAGGGGGATGATCAGACAGGACAAATGGGATAGAGGGGATGGATGGGATATGGGATCGAAACACGATTAGCTTAAGGCTGTTTTAATACGCCGATATTCTGTGAGACGGTCGTATCACACCGATCGTGCCGGGCCTTAGAGCTATAATCAAGATAGTGATTCCAACAGGGCTGTATTACATCAATAATAAAGATGCTGAAGACCTTTTACTGGCCGTCATTTGAAAATAGTTACTTTTATTGCTTACACTACTATAAACATCTACACAGATACTACGCATATGCATGCACTCTCATGCATGCTCGAATATACAAATAAACATGCATCATAAATGAATCAATTTGAAAACTGGCGAGATTTTTCATTCCGCCACTGTACTTTCATCTATGATAAGAACTCTAAGACCGAAGTGAATCCTACTGATGCCCGCCACACAGGCTCTAAGGAGACCTAGCACGGGAAAAAGTTTCCTTTGGGACACCATTTCTATTATTCTCTGTATTTTAGTAATTTTTGCTGGAGTTCAGCAGATAGGCAAACGGCCCCTTGATGGAAAGCGGTTACCATCGCCTATGGACATTTGCAACACCAAAGGTGCTACAAATGCTCTGCTGCTCTCTTAAGGGGGACTGGATTTTATATGTAACCTATATTACTTACTTACATGTCAATACCTCTAAGCAAACATAAAAAAAGTTTGCACCACATGTCCCGGTCCTCCGTTTTTATTATGCAGCTACTACCAATGACCTCGAGCAAGACCAGAGACACCATCTCCAATACAGAACCCGCCTGCTCTATCAGCCATCGTTCATAAAGGTTCTCATTTTTGTCAAACCGGCTACAGAACCGAAATTAAACTTATATTTCACACAAATCTATTATTTATTAATCTCTGAGGAAATGACTATCGTCGTTCTTCGGGATCCCTGTAGCGAATCGGAAAGGTGTAAATTAAACCCTTTTTATTCCCAATTCGTGTTGTGCAAAAGGGTTATCTGCATAATTTAAATTTTTATTTCGAGTTGGTAATGTCCTTTCGTCCTCTGGAGGAAATATGAGAATTGCCATTTTCGAACGTACTACGGAAATTCTAGGCCTAAAGTCGTCGTCTTAGATAAATCACTTAGTGAAATTGACACGTGTTTAGATAATTGTATTGGTAGGTGTAAAACATGGTAGGTATAATGATGTTTCACCTTATTTTGACAGGTGTCGCCAAGCTCCATTTTATTTTGACACTTGTCACGAAGCTCCATTTTATTTTGACACTTGGCACGAAGTTAGTTCCATTTTATTTTGACACCTGTCACTAAGTTGTTTTGTTGATACTTGTCATGTTCATCATACGAATATGCGAAAACGACCTCTAGGCCCTCTGTTGTTTATTAGTATAGTGTCTATATACATACATATTATCACAAATGTTTTCCATAGGGGTAGGCAGAGATGATGGGTCTCCACTTACGATGATCCTGACAAATAACTTTTGCTTGATCCACTTTCAATAAAAATATATAGTAATAATGTATGTAAATAGTATTATTATCATTGTATGACTACAAAATAAAATAAGTATTAAAATTTATTAATGTTATAAATAAATTAATATAATGCCAAATATTTAGGGGGGTGTTAACAATGGTATAGTTTCTCCTACATAACGAATGTTTAATCGTTGTTAAACACTGCGGACCAAATAGTTGTCGTTTGTAGTACCACGGTCGTATTAAACATACATGATCTATGATCAAACCGATTTTAATTCAAATTATGAAACAGTTGATAATTAATTTTCATATCGTACTGTAGCAATTGTACTGTACTTTTTCGTGACTATTATTTTAGAGCCGTTAATGCTTAGCGAGGAACTAAGCTGGAGTGTACCTGAGTATCATATCCCTAACAAGAAAGGGGAAAGGTAGGTTGCTGTTAGTCCTTTGTTCCGTCGACATTGGGACATAAAGGCAATTAGAACCTACTAGACTTCCTTTCTTTCGTCTTTAAAACTAATGTATTCTTCGATTTGAAACCAATTTATTCTTCGGTTTGAAACCAATTTTTTTATTCTTCGATTTGAAACCACTTTATTCTTCGACTTGGAATCAATTTATTCTTCGGTTCGAAACCAATTTATTCTTCGATTTGAAACCAATTTATTCTTGGATTTGAAACCAATTGATTCTTCGGTTTGAAACCAATTTATTCTCATAATTTGTATACAGTCCAAGCTTAACACACGTTATAACTGTACGCACGTCGATTTTTTGGGGCCATTCAAAGGAAGAACGTTTTTTGTTTTGATCGACTCGAGCTCCAAGTGGATAGAGATCTATGAGATGAATCGGACGACTGCGAGTAGCGTTATAAAGGTGTTAAGAGAAATTTTTGCACGTTTTGGCTTACCTATTGAACTTGTATCAGATCAAGGTCCCCCGTTCACTAGTTTTGAGTTCAGTGAATTTTTAAAACGTAATGGTATACGGCAGCTTTTCTCTCCAGCTTATCATCCAGCGTCTAATGGCGCCGCAGAGAATGCAGTCAAATTATGTAAAAGGGCAATTAAGAAGGCTTATAGGGATAAGGTTGATATAGATGCCGCGTTACACACCTTTTTACTTGCCTACCGCAATTCTATTCATGGCACCACGGGGGAGACGCCCGCGATGTTGCTCCAAAAACGAGCTCTGCGCAGTCGATTGGATTTGTTAAGAAATCAACACACATTAGAAAACAAGGTATTTGATACACAGCGCCGTCAATCGGGGTATGTTGATAGAACACCTAGAACCTTAGATATTGGTGATACTGTGTGGGCTAGAAATTATGGTTCAACCGATAAATGGGTAGAAGGCACGGTTAGGAAAGCAGAAGGATCCCGTAGATATATAATAGATAGTGGTGACGGTCGATTTCTTAAAAGACATATAGATCAGGTACGGCGCAGATCATTATTATCTAATGTTACTAGTCCAAATAAAAGTCCTAAAAGAAAGTCCATGAATAACGATAATAATGGGGTGGAAGGTGTCGTTCCTCAAGCTGATGATCACAATACCGACGATATTTCGAAAGAATTGCCGTTGGAGGAGGATGGTGGAATGAATGGTAATTAAAACGTAGCTAATCCTGGGGGTAGCGCTTTACCTCCAACAAGTCATGTTACGAAGTCGGTTTCACCCCATAGCCATTACCCAAGCCGCCAACGTAAACCCGTTGTAAGATTTGCAGTAGAGTAAGAATTCAGGAGGGAGGTGTAATGTATGAATATATTATGTGAGAATATAATAATGCATATATGTAGGTAGTTCAGTAATAAAATCAGTCTGATCACGGAAAGTACTTGTGTGTGTTTTATTACCAATCAATACGAATTAAAGGCTTAAATACTATAATAACGTCTATCAATTCACTTACCTCGTTAGATAAAATGTATAACAATGTACATTTATTATCATTAAATTTCTTTAGATATAACAGATAAATATGCCGAACTCATCAAAATACATAAAGTTAAATAGCAAAATGTTTTTACTCTCGAAACTTCTTAACGAAAGCAAGAAGTTCAAAAAAATTATACAAAGGATATTTATGTAAGATATTTTGCGTTTATATTTTCTTATTAGAGATTTCCATGAGGATATGTTAAAATAAAGGGCGCCTGAATTAAGTAATACTTAGTATTTGGTATTTCCTGAGAAAAAATACTGTGATATTCAAAGACACACATGATGAAAACATTAAGTCGCAAAATTAGCTAGTTGAAGTGGTAGTGGGTCGGTCACGTCTGTTGCAGGACCGATGGCCGATAGAGCAAACGAGTCCTGGAGTGGAGACCACGTCTCGGCAAACGTAGCGTAGGACGCCCGCCAGCCCGGTGGACTGACGACCTGCGTAAGGCCGGCCGGTAAGGGCTGGATGAAGAAGACGAGAGACCGGGATATGTGGCGCGTATTTGAGGATGCCTACGTCCAACTGTGGATAGAGATTGGCTGAAGGAAAAGAAGAAGCAAACGACATCTAATGGAAAATCGTTCAAAGAAAATCAAAATTTATTTGTTAAAACATGGATATACGGATAGTATTACATGTTTTGTTCACGTAGAAGCATACAAATATCGTTCTATAGTTTTTTATTGCATGAGTTCAGCAGATAGGCAGACGGCCCACCTGATGGAAAGCGATTACCATCGTCTATGGACATTTGGAATACTGAAGGTGATACTAATGTGCTGCCGCTCTCTAAATCGGGACTGGAACATGGACAATAATGCCGGAACACAACTCAAGGTTGTTATGGCGGCATACGTAGCCATCCAGCTGGACAAATAGCCAAGTATCCAGCTGTGTGTGTGGGTTGTTTTGTCGCCTCTTACGACAGACCGCGCGACCGCAGGAAGTTGTATTTTTTTCCGTTCCTGCACGGATGGAAATTCGTGGAAAAGTCATCGTGGCCTGAAGACGTATGCAACATCACGAGCCAAGCCTATGTGTTGTCAGCCTGTAGGGTAAAAGGTGTTTATTATTTAATGTTGAACAATGATTTTTAAGTCATGGTACCGCCCTCTCTTGTTCAAACTTCACAACTTCACACACACATTCTTCATACATACATATTTCCTTCTCTTTTTGTATACTGGTATGTATGTAGATCAATCTCTGTCCCCCCAATTTCTCTTTGGTTTATGGAAGATGTCGCCATTGTGTTGACGGATTTTATTGCGGTGTTAAATACACAGACATGTAAGAAATAATAAGTTTTTTGGCAAGTGAGTTGTTGAAACAAATTAAATGGCGACCGCCCTCAAAAGTGATTTTTATTGGGAAACCAAGGTGGACATTCTTAGCCAACGGGGTTTGAGTAAGTCTATATAATAGTCTATTGTATTTATCTATTATTATTTGACAAACACCTACATAACAACTGAAAGCAACAAAATTATACTATTCGCTTCAGCGGCTACATGTGTCCAGAATATCCGAGCTACGGATCCGCGCATACACGAGACATGGTGTACAATTGATGGGACAGATGAATAGAATTGAGGCATGGGATAGGGTGAGGCAGGAGTGGGCCTTCGAAACTCTCGCTCATCGTTCGAAACACAATTAGCTCAAGATTAACCGTATCACACCGATATTCTGTAAGACAGGTATCACACCTAACGAGCCGGTGCTAAGAGCTGTAAGATAATAATATTTGTTCCCAGTTGCCACCTATTACTACTGTACTATTGTAATATTTACGGGTATTAGGACAAGAAATAAAAACCTTATGTATAATAAGCATTAGATTTTTAAGAAATAGATATAAATAAAATAGATCATAAGAAGATGTATAAGAATATAAGAATTAGGATAGGATAGATTATAAGAAAATGTATATAATGTATATAATAAAAGACCAAAAAAAAGCTCTGCCCTGACATATGACGGAGGAAGGCGATAATAAAAAAAAAATGCGGGTATTTGTGTTTACTAATCGGCTATAAAAGCGAGCGGGCGTAATAGCGAAAGATCATTCCCACTTCGACTTGTCAGATGCACATGTCATAGTAGCTCTCTAGGGTTCTTAATTAGCGTGTGAGAATAATAATGTATAATTAATTGTACTTTAGATCAACATTCCACCTTCTGAGTTCAAATAAAACAGTTCTCAAAGTTTTACGTGTTTCATTACATAAATCCCGGGGATGGGGAAACCGAGACTAGATGCGGAATATTTTTAGGCTACTATATTATTCACGTCAAAATAACAAAATTGCAAAAACAGAAACAAGTGCATAGTAAGTTCTTGCTTTCTGCATTCAATGCAAATCCATTAAGCATCTTACTTCTCTAACAATAGCACAGTCTATCAATGGCGTTGGTCCACTGAACAATAGTTGTTGACAATTGTCTTGGAGATGTCGGATTGAGGTCTATATCTGATTGTGATGGCTCTGTGTTGGATAGTCTCTTCAGATTTGTCACGTTGGCCATAAGAGGCTTTCTGAGTTGTTGATATACGATATATGGTATAGCGATCCTCTACTAACTTTAGGACACTATCACGTTGAGGTAAAAGTCGTAATGTGTATCAATTCACCTGCAGTGTAGTGTTTCGTCGAAGCGACATGTATTTTTCTTCCAAATAATTGAGAGAAGGTGAAAGGAAAGAGAGATTACGATCAAGTTATATTTCAATTTTCTCTTTCAGAGCCCTTTTTCTATTTTGGAAAATATGTATTACTAGCGGTCCGCCCCGGTTTCGCACGGGTCTCTAAAAATAACTTTTTTGTTGAGTTTAATTGGTACCTCACTAACCAAATTAAAAATATTTTCATGCTAAAATAATCGATTTCGCACACAACCGTTGAGTAGGAAACCGACCGCGCGAGCGAGGCGCGCGCAGTGTTGCCAGGTTGGATTGAAAAAATTACAGTGTTCCGCATGTAAAATTACAGTAGATCGGTAGGAAAATACAGTAAATCATAAAACTCATTACAGTGTTTTTACAGTGAAAAAAAATCATACTTTTATTGGAATTATCAATGTATTTAATAATGACTATTATAATTTACATATAATTTGTCAATCGATATCTATATATATGGATCTTTCAAATCACGTCGCAACCACTTTTTGATGTTTTCATGGTGTAACCATTCATCACGAAACTTCTGCTTATAAGTCCACTTTGTTTTCGGCGTGCAGGGTCCTTCGTCGTCGCTTTCACGAGTAGACATTTTTTTAAGGACAATTTTAAAAGTAATACTAATTATACTACAATTAATCCCAACAATGTAGCCACTATTTCCAAATAAACTTATAAACTTACCTACTATTATCGGCAACATTACAAGGGTAGCTTACAGTAAACAAAGACTATGTTAAATATAAACATCTCAATTTTCTCAAATAATAGTCACCTATAATCCGTTCCCCGCACTGTGGGAATTCCCCGGCCCAAGATGGAATGCTTACTTGAAGTAGAACACAGTGCGGTTCGTTTCACGCAGTGAATGGTGAATCTACTTTTTTTGGTGGTTAATATTAAAAGAAACTACGTTTTTTCGCTGTTCACTGTATACTGTATGGCTGGAATACATTGTACAGCAAAAGCAGTAAAATTACAGTAAATCTACTGTAATTACAGTGCACCTGGCATCGCTGGGCGCGCGAGGCGCGCGGCACTTCAATGACTCCCCTCCCGTACGGCCCGTACCCCAGTGATGCCTACATCGCATAAGATGTTATCTAGCTAGCCGAGCAGGATGAGCGGCGACCACGCAACTTTTTTTTAATACTTACATTTTTAAACTCGTGATATCTTTCGAATAGAATGTCAGAATTGAATAATTTACAAAGTTATATAAAGGTATTGAAATAGTCTTGAATATGAAATAATTTATTTTGATAACGATGAATACCAAGATTCAAATAAAGAGCCGTTTCTAGTGGAAGCATTTATTTATTATGTAAATAATGATGTGTTCTGCAAAGTCGTAGTATATTATTTTATTCTATCTATATATAAGTATATAAAAATGAATCCCTATTTCCTTTGGTCACGCCATCACGCGTGAACGGCTGAACCGATTTCGCAATTTTTTTTTTGTTGTGTTTGTTATTGCCAGGAGATGGTTCTTATGAAAGAAAAAAATAAGAAAATTGCGCGGAAAATTAGAAAATTCAAGAATACTTAACCACCATATAAAATATTTTCTGATCTAACCTTAGCGCTTTGGACAATATAAACTTTTTTAATGTAACCTTATGACTGCAAATATTGTCAAAGAGGATGTAAAAAAACTGAATATCGTTTAAAACAGATGCTTCGGTCGGAGTTATTTTATTGATAAAATACATGTAAAATAATTAATTCAGCTGTAATCGGGTTCCAATATTTAGGTGAAATTATTTTTGTGTGTGTTCCAATGGGTTCCGGGATGGTATAGATTCAAATTTGAACCAGGTAGATGGCGTTGTAATCGAGTTACAATATTTAGGTGAAATTATTTTTGTGCCTGTTCAAGTGGGTCCCGAAATGGTTAAGATTATATGTATATATCTAGATCTACCGGTAGGTAGTACCGCTAAAGTCTTCCTAAACGCTGGGACCTATTTTGATGATTTTTTTGTTTTTATTAAAGTGGATTCGAGAATGGTATCAATTAATAATAATAATAATAATAATAAAATGATTTATTTGCCTCAAAAATAAGTAACAATCTTAAATACAAAATGAAGACACATTACAATTTGCAGTCTTATAATCTAAATAATTGTTCATGCTTCTACTAGCTCCAAAACTAGTATTAACTGTATCTTTGGAGCTACTAGTGTACTCTGCTGCATTATCTACTCATACAATACAAATTTAGACCCAAAATGTGCAAGTGTGTATGTTTATTCATGTATGTATGTGTGTGCGCATGTATGTGGTGTAGTGTATGATGTGTTTACTCTCCAATCCATAAGAATTCTTCTGTATCTGTATAATTGAAAGTTAGAAGCCAATGTTTTAATTTGTATTTTATTTCGAATTTACTTAGCGAGACTATCTTGATGAGGTGATCGATTTTGTTGTATAAATGTGAGCTCATTGTCGAATATTGTTTACTTGCAAAAGTGGTTCTAAATGATAAGATTGGACATGGTTTTTCTCTTCTTCTCTGGATTGAATTGGAATCAGGTAAGGGATAGATTACATCACAGTGCTTTTTAAGGGTAGTGCATAAAATATAAATCTGTCTTACATTGAGAACCTGACATTCACGGTATAATTGAATTGTAGGGTACAAGAAAGGTTTGAACGTCATAACTTTCAGAACGGCTCTTTGGGCTCTTTCAAGTTTAAGCATATGTGTTTTATGTGACCCTCCCCAGACAGGTATACAATATCTTATTATGGAGTTACACAAGGCATCATACGTCAGATTTAAAATTTTGTTACCTGCTGAGTTACGTAACTTTTTCATAACAAATATGAGCTTGCGTACGCGAGCGCAGACACTATTAATTTGTTTGTGCCAATTCAGATTTTCATCTATAATAACACCCAAATATTTAACGTTGTCCGCTCTACATATGCTTAAGCAGGAACAGCCCTCGGTTGAGGACAGGCAAGTATGTGCTTTAATTAAAAAGTTTTCAGGGGGTTTACTAGAATCCGATAAAAAGAACGTTACAAACTTAGTTTTGTCGATGTTTAAGGTGAGTAAATTATTATTTAACCAGCCCATGACTGTTTTGAGTGCATTCTGAGCCTGAACCTTTACATCATCCCAACTGGATCCAGTTATAAAAAGTGCTGTATCATCTGCATAGCACACTATTTCACAATGTGGTATTTGTAGTTTGCAGAGCTCATTAATGTATATTTTAAACAAGGTAGGTCCAAGGACACTGCCTTGTGGTACACCGTAATCTAATGTCATTTCGCTACTTAAATGGTTTTCTATTTTTACTTTTTGTAATCTATGCGATAAATAATTATGAAATAGGTTCAAACAAGTTCCTCTGATTCCCATATTTTCTAATTTACCTAAAAGTAAAGATTTTGATACGGTGTCAAAAGCCTTGGAGAGATCTAAGAATATTGCAATGCATTTGTCTTTTCTGTCTAGACTATCTACGATTTTATTAGTTAAGCTAAGCACAGCATCTTCAGTGGATACCCCAGGTTGAAAACCAAACTGATTTTGGGCTATTATTCTATACGTTTCCAAATAATTGTGTAGACGTTTATTTATAACTCTCTCCAAAATTTTCGACAGCGTAGTTAGTACAGAAATAGGTCTGAAATTATTAAAAGAGTCAGATGGACCACTTTTTGGGAGGGGATGTACAAGAGCTACTTTGAACGAAGCAGGGAAGATACCAGAAGAAAGAGCTAAATTACATATGTGAACAATAGAAGGAATCAGAATGTTACGGAACATTATAATAAATTTAGCAGGAATACCATCAGCACCTGTTGCACAGTCATTACGTAAATTTAAAATTATAGATTCGATTTCAGCTTCATCTACATCAAGTAAAACCAAGGAATTACACTGACAGTTAATTTTATCGGGGGAAGGTTTATAAAAATCATTGATGAATGAAATTTTTTGTGCTAATTGTTTACCAATATTTACAAAGAATTTGTTAAGAGCATTGATCGTTAACATTGGGTTAGACCTGAAGGGCGTTAAACTTAGTGCAGTTGAAGATTTACTATGCAAATCGGCAATTGTTTTAATAACTGCCCACGTTTGTTTAGGATTATTTTTGGCTTTTAAAAATTCATTTTCTTCATAATCTTTCTTAATTTTTCTCAGTAAATTGTTACAAAAGTTTCTATAACGTTTATAACTTAGAGATAAAATTTCGTTTTCAGGATTCATTTTACTTTTTTTATGCAATTTGTCTCTATGCCGGATACACCTAAGCAAACCTGGGGTTATCCAAGGTTTTAATATAACTTTTTTCTTAGAGATTGTACTTTCCTTCGAGTTTTTAATTATTATAGATTGAATTTTATTAATTAAAATATTAGCCGCTTGGTTAGCATCGTTGCATTTTAAAACACTAGAAAGGTCAATATTATTAATATCGTTAGCTACAGTGCCATAATCAATAACAACACGCTTGGTTTTATTAGAAACTTTTTGATTAGTAAAATTTAAAGATGCAATTACTGGTATATGATCAGTAATTGTAGATTCAAGCTTAAGAACAGTAGGTTTGTCTTTTATTCTAAGAAACACATGATCTAAACAACTGTCATTCCTTGTAGCTGTATCATAAGCTGGGAGCAGACCATGAGAAGCCAATAAGTTAAGATATGTGTCTCGATTACTATCAAAATTATTAGAAGCAATATTAATATTTATATCTCCTACCAATATAATCGTTTGAAGTTTTTTTAGCGATTCTAGAAGTATATTTAAATCATTAAAGAACACATCTAAATTTTTGAAAGAAGGAGAACGATACATTGTTATAATTGCAACGTTATTGTCTTGACAAAGTAGGCAGTTGGCTTCTGAAAATACCGGTTTGGACACTAAAAAATTGAGATGATTTTTTATGTACACTACTACACCATCATTTTGATTTCTGTTATTTTCGGTACAATAGTATGTGTAGTCAGTTAGTGAAGGAACTATGTGTACCTTATTTAACCAACATTCGGATAATGTAATAATGTCATAGCTAAGATTTGTAGTTTCTAATATAGCCAATAAACTATCAAGATTTTTAGTAATACTTCGTATATTTTGGTGTACGATATTTAACTTAGTATTATTCGGCTGTATATATTTAAGGCATTTTTCTGGTAAACATGTAAAGGTATTAGCAATAGTTAAAGCATCAATATCGGCCGTGAGGATATCATGTGTAGCCATTTATATTCAGGTTATAATCTTCTGTTAATAAATCTTCATTATAGTTGTACAAACTAAGTACGGTGTGTCTAATAGAGATATAAAGAATAAAATAAAAATTTGTGAAAAATATTTTGGCTATTTTGATTAATTTATATATGAGTGTAACATTATGGAACTTTGTATTAATCAAAAGCATGTAAAGTGGTAAGAGATAGTAAAGCAAAATATGTATGATAATATACAGGTATGTCTTAGGTCCTTTGTGTAAATAAAAGATAATGTTGTTCATTTGTTGCATAAAAATGACAGAAATATAAAATAAAAAATAAAAGCAATTAGAAAAATAATAGAAGAAGTGTTTTAAAATAGGTACATAAATGTAAATATATACATATATTGAGTTTGACAAATAAAAGATGTTAGATAAAATATTAATAGATAGGTATAACACAATACATAAACAATGATATTGTGCAATATTGTTTATAATAAACATGTCTATTACTACTGGACTATAAATATGTAAGTAATGAAAATTTATTATTAAATTGAGGGTTAAAAATAAGATACAGGTATGGTATTTACCTGTTTGACCTGTAAGTTTTGTGTATATACTAGTGTAACAGAGATATACTATCAATGGCTTCAAATTGTGTTGAACAAAAGTTACAATATAAACAATAATAACTAATAAATAATGCACAAGCAGAAAAATATAGCACAAAAATTCTAAAAATCTTAGGCATATTGTATAGAATATTATATTGACATTCTGGGCTGAGTATGGAAACCGGAACAAGAAAGAGAAAAAATATTTAAGATGATTATCATAAATTAGTTTAACTGTAGTGTTGCTATAGTTTAAAGTACGGAATGGCTTTGAGTTTGAAAGAGTATAAGTATATGAGATTATGTATCCTAATGTGTGGGTAGTTATGTATGCTTGGTTAAATCTATATTTAAAATCATTATAATATGTAGTATTTGTTACAATAGTATTATGGTATGTTATATTTAACATAATAAGAGAGTTTATTAATACAGAATAAACAAATTGATGGAAAAAAATCAAACTTAATATTAAGGGTGACACATATTGAGTTAAGAAAATCAAATTCAGGGTTAGTCACTTAGTCTTATTTTTAAGTTCCTCTAGACGAGTTTCATGTTTTATAAGTATATATTCCGAGCCTAGTTCTTTTCGTAAGTAAATCCGACCTTTTGAACACCAGCAAAATGCATAATTTTGTTTTTTGGCGAATTCTCGAGCCATATAAAAAAGTCTTCTTGATTTTGCAGTGAGATATTCTGATATATAAATGGGATTGTTATGGGGGCTCAATCCAATATGACTTGAATTCAGACGACTGGAGATGTTCTCTTTATTGTGCTTTTTTGCCTCCTTTAATAATGTTGTCATAATAAAAGTGTTATGAAATTCTACAATAACTGAAGAAAATTTCTTATCTTGTTTACTAAGGGAGCGCTGGACATCCCTTAGATCGGATTTAGAAATGTTAATGTTAAGATATTGTGCCAGGTTCTGAACCATGTTGTACAACATTTCTTTAGTTTCCTGTGGGAACTTTGGAATATTTCTAATTTCAATACTAGTCTTAACAGAATTTCTCTCTAAGTTATCAATTTTTTCTTCTAATTCCAATACGTGATTTGCCATGGATTTCCTCTCCGATTCTAATAAATCAATTTTCGTTTCAACACTTCTCATTTGATCTGACATAATATTGAGACTTTTTTCTATTTCTTGACATGAAGTATTCAAGGTTGTATTTAAGCCTTTCACTTCTTTTATATGGTTTTCCAAGAGATCTAAGCGTTTATTTTGACTAAGCATCAGATTATTTATAAATTGCTTTAATTCGATGAACTCATCTGAAGATTTCTTATCACCAACTCGGCGACGCTTTAAATTGTTGCTTTCAGGAAATTCTTCCTCTGGATTAACTGACTGGGCGATATTTGAGTCAGACGCAGATAATGGCGTTCCCCCTTTGCGAGTTTGAGGGTGTAATACTCCTCCAAGCATTTTGTTACTGTATTGTAAACCTTTTATCAAAAACAGTTACCGACAAGAAGGTAGGTCTTACAAAATATGAATATGAAGAATCAGGTAGCAACTGTTATCACAAATAATTCACTATAAACTGTCTTACTATTCAATCCAATAACATAAAAATATTGCACACTGTTTATACTTTACGTTTAATGCGAAATATTTAAAGAATTAGCACTTTGAACAATGTTTATGAATTAAATTGTATATGAAATAATTAACTATTGGTCCCCGTAAATGTCGCTGAAATCCGGTTCTAGATTTCTATTTCTAAGGGCAGGACAACGTCTGCCGGGTACATACAGCTCATCATCAATAGTTTTCGCAGCGCACGCGATTTTAGGTAATTTTTGTACGCCTCGAGTTACATTATTGGAGTTTTTGTAAGGATCCCTAGTTTTTTTTAAATATATAATATAGCCTATGTCACCCGGGGATAGTGTAGCTTGCCAACAGTTTGGACTGGGCGTAACTACGTTCTAAGTCTCAGCCTTTCCTTCATAAAAAGCGCGGGGCACATGGGAGGAGGGTGGTTTTAGTGGGTAGTGGGTGTTGCCCGTGCAACTTCTCTGAGTCTCCACACAAGCTGGCTTGATTATTGTTCGGATTGCCCCTCGTCAAAGGGGAAAGCCTTCATGATCAACTATGGTCTAATCCCTTGCAAAGGACCCAGTATTGTGCGTAAATAGCATTTCCCCCGCCTTAAAAAAAAAGCTTGCTAACAGTGAAAGAATTTTTCCAATTGGTTCAGTAGTTCGGAGCCTATTCAATGCAAACAAACAATCAAATCTTTCCTCTTTATAATATTAGTATAGATTACAAGAGGGCGAGAAGACGAAATTCATATAATCCTTTGGCAACACGTCTTTTATTACTCATTGGAATTTAAATTATCTGTAACTCTTTTAAGTAATGAAATTTATTCGCTATTGGGAAAGTCTTTGTGTTCTATTCCAGTCAAAGACATCATAAACCTTTTTATTGTTTAAATTTCGATGTAGTTTGAGATTCTTAGAAGACAATAAGTTACGAGTTTGAGAATTCTAATGAATTGTGTTCATGTTGCGAGATGGTTTATATCTATTTTGTGATTGAGATAGAGTTAATAGAGTTTCAACTGCGATAGAGGCGTTGCTAAGTGCACATTCGGAACGCGAATCTCATCTATGGAATTAGCGTATTTTATGTTGTTACGATCTTCTGCTTTATGGTTTGCACTTGTTATATTGTTTGTGTTTGTAACAACAGCGAATTACGTGTGTGTACTTCCAATAACTTTTGAGATAATTCCAATGGTATTTTAAATTCAAATATCACAAATTTGTAACAATATATTTTTACAAAGACGCTGCATTTTGTAAACACATGAAATCTTTACATGTTTGCCAAATGTTAGATCTGGCCTTAATAGGTTGTTCTCGATATAATCAGATCTGACATAGACAGAGGTACAGGAATGAGTTCATAGTTTCTTTATTACCTTTTGTTGTCAAACCTCATTTAAAATTTAAAATGACTTCATTAAAAAATGTCGTACTAGAAGCACAATTTTTTCGAATAACGAATGTTAGAAAAACCTTTAAAGTAAAGATTGTGCTTTTAGTTCGATATTTTTTATTGAAGAAATTTTAAATTATATTCTATACTAGCTGACCCGGCAAACTTCGTACTGCCTCAGAATCAATAAATAAAAAAGCTGAATGATAATTGCAGAATGTTTCAACTTTAGTAAAAAATGTGGTCAAAACTTAACCGGAACCGACATCAAACGTTTGAGATTCAAAACCAAAAAAATGAAAAAGAATTTTAAGTTTAATTTGATTTTTGAACGACTTATAAATTTAATTGATTTCTAAACGACGGGAGGAACATTAAATGTTTGACAGGTAGGAATAGTTTCTAAGGGAAAGCGAAATTTTGATTTTACTATATTCCAAGCATTTTTTTCATATTTACTCACCTTTCAAACCTTACGTGGACGTCCACAAATAATTCAAAATCAAAATTAGCCAAATCAGTCCAGCCGTTCTCGAGCTTTAGCGAGACTAAAGAACAGCAACTGATTTATATATATACATATAATAAAAAAATATTATGTATTAGCCATAAAATGGTTTTATTACAACACCTTTGACCATTGGAATGCTAAGAAGAGATCACTGTAGCGTCTATAGATCTCGGCAACACCAGTACATATCCGACGAATTACCTGCTTCCTATAAATTTCACGACGACCTTCTTAAAAAGACTCACGCAGAGGGAAATTTTATAGAAAACCATTCCATTCCTTCTAGATCGCTATTGTGTGCGGAATATACGTTCTATAGAAACACTTCGTACTTGAGAGATTTGGTACATTAAGGAAATGAGGGTAAAAAGATATGATAAAAGTAGGGGTATCTATGGTAGCCGTCCCAAACTCAAAAGCGCGGGTTCAAATATTGGTTGGAAAGATTGCACCACTTGGCGATTTTCTGGCCTGAAGCGTATTGTTATAATAATTATTTATTTAGTTATTTTATGATCACTGCGGTTGAGCGGGCTATGCCTTTGCCGGACGACCTCACTACAATGCTGAGACTCCAGGTTCGATTCATAGCATGGTAATTTTTTTACACGGACTTTCTGTTGTATAAATGGTCAGACACCCGTCTGCGATAGGCCCCAGAGTGGTCCGTTGTATATTACCCATAACACAAGCATAACTTGCTTAATTTGGGTATATACAATGTGGGTGCTTGTCGCCGATTATTAAAAAAAATACCTTTGCTAACAGTGAAGAAAAACATCATGATGAAACCTGCACATCGAGATAACCAATGTATCAAACCCGCTAATCCGCCTCAGACAAGCGTGGTGGGTATACTGTGGGTTTCTTTAAGGAGGTCCGTGGCCAGCTGTGGGACAATTATGGGCTGTTATTAATAGCTAACTGTGCTGTTATTAACTCAACTTCTTCGAGTTTATAATTAATCAAGCATAAAAGTTATAAATTTGTCATCGATTAGACAGTCAATCACGTTCGCCATCAATTATTTAGATAAAAGCTTTAATGTGAAGGTGCCCAGAATGACAATAGAATTCAATATTCTCCGAAATAAATGACTGGATGCCGATGTTGCCGAGATATTTATATAAAGGGCCTTATACACGATCAAAGCAGCTACAATTTTAAAATCTAAATGATAATATCTATAATCTTTCTTTTTATTACGAAGCTGAGAAACAGGCAGACGACCGATCTAATGGTAACAATGGTCAAACTTGATGCCAGCATTTACGGAGGGATAGAAAAGATGGAATAAAGTTGGGACAGGCGAATAGGACCATGGAAATAGGATAGAAGCTCAAGGATAACTGTTAACCGTTTCATGTCGATATTCTGTATTCTGAGCTGTAATCTATATCATTATATTAATAGGTGAAGCAAAAAATTTGTACGCCTTTTTAAAAAAAATTGCGCGGACGGAGGAGTATGAAATTTCGCAACTTATAGTTTACATAGAGAAGAAGTGCAGAATGCTAATTTTTTTTTAAATTATACATAAAAAATACATTAAATCAATAAACAATTAACAAAACATTATACACACTACCATGTATTTGACACACACACGCAAATATACTCTTTTGTTTATTATTAAAGTCAAATTGACAGTGAAGGCTTGGAGAAATCTGTCTTTGACAACAGAACTTTAATAATGTTCAAACTTATAATTTAAATTAATTATGCTCGAATTTCGACCACTGGGCGACCTCTAGTAGTAATAATTTCACCATAAAAAAGCATGGCTCTAGCATGTCAGGAAGTCTATTTAAGAAATTCACTTTAAAACCTAATTTCACAAATTATTTGTAAGAAATATTCTAGCGGGGATATCTATCTAGCGGCGTGATTGGAGTGGTGACGTCCTGTTCCGAGGTATTTGGTTCTAGTGCCATATAGTTCAAATAAAAAGACACACAAATTGTCAAATATCGGCTTAAGGCTGTAAAAAAACATTTTAAATTTCACTCTTTGATTTTCAAAGAAAACAAAATTGAAAAAGACCAATATTGACTGTGTACAACCCGCTGTTAAGGTATGCGGCATTTCTCACCCCCAAACAAAGCCTGCCTGCTAAGCACAGATAGAGGAAAAATCCGATACATTGAAAGACTGACGGATGAAAGGCATATTAAAATCGAAAGACGGACGAAAAGAATTTTCCAACCAACTTACCAAGCTGTGAATATAATTTTGATTAATATACTTTCACTTGAGAAATAAACTCTCGATGTGTTTTTTGATGTGTTTAAGTTATGACGGCAAACCCTAATTTTTTTTATTGCCTGAAGCCGGCAAACAGGACGACGGCCCACCTGATTGAAAACAGTTACCGTCATCTATGGAAGTTTGCAACACCAGGGGTGTCACTAACGCGTTGCCGACCTCAATTTTTTTAT
This sequence comes from Dendrolimus kikuchii, assembly GCA_019925095.2. Lineage (NCBI taxonomy): Eukaryota > Metazoa > Arthropoda > Insecta > Lepidoptera > Lasiocampidae > Dendrolimus > Dendrolimus kikuchii. The sequence continues at coordinate 9,667,526 of CM034412.1, read as the reverse complement.
TAACCCTTAAAAATCCTCATGTCATAATAGCGCAAGGGAAAACCGCAACGAGAAGTTCCCTCCAGAGATCATTTTGTACGCCGAATAAATGTTTGAGAGAGAACCGTTGCGTAATTGAGCGTGGGAGCTCAAGGAAATGGGGATGAACATCTCGTAGCTGGCTTTTTGTCAGATAATATCTATGTTTACTCGACAGTCAACTACTTTCATCTTCTGTAAGCGACCGATTTCTACAACTCGACGCCATAGCGACTATTTTGCGTACGCGGGTGAATGAGGGGTTACTTAAATTCAGCCCAGCTCCTTCACACGAAGTCATCCAGGTTTTTAACGTTACCGAATACATCTCGAAGGCTATCCGGGGCGTCCAGATTTGCCCTCTATCGGGTCACTCCTTTTGTACTCTAGCAGGACATGGGCTGTTGTGGTCGTTGAGCGAGAGATATAATTATCGGGTGCGACTGGTTGGATCCCGTTCTCGCCAGTTGGTCTACCGTATCGTTACCTACCTCGGGCATCATTGTCGTCTACCTCATTATTGAGCATGTAGGGGGGGTGCTCCGATAAGGTGGAGGAGCGAGATGGAATGCTCCTTCGTCTCAAAGGTAGATCTTCCAGCCAGGCCAATGTTGTTCCTCGCAGTCCTAGGCCCATTTGTCATTGTTGAAAATTTGTATATATTCTTTATATGTTTCGGGAAACGTTTGCCACTTCAATTATTGCACAGCGCCATCTATTGGCTTATAAGTGTTCCACTACAAGCGTTCATTACCTATAGTGGACAGACATCAAAGAAACTACAAATACAATGAAAGCTACATTATTGCATTTGGATTCCAACGCATTTCAATAAAGGTCCCGATGTCGTTTGACATTTATTTATTGCTACAGTCAACACATTTCGAACGAAAATTCCGGCAATATTTTACATTCTACGTTGTCCCTTTTTCGTTACAGTTAGATAGATCAAACAGTGTTTTATTTTGAAAAACACATAAACAATAATTATAAAGGTAGTTTTAATAACATTAGTCCCAACTTTCCGAGTAGTGCCACCTACTTACTTGCTGTACTATTATAATAGCGCGGGTAGTTGCGATTATTTCGTCAGATGCATATGTCATAATAGAGCTCGAGGGCAGTTAATTATTGTGCGGGAAACATATCTTACAATAAATTGTACTTTAGATCGGCATTCCTTGTTCAGAAGTTGAACAAACCGTTCTATGTGTTTTTCTGTATAAATGCTCCAGTAAAAATGGGTACGAGTATATGTATACTCTTGGAATTTCTTTTTTAACAATAATCAAAACAGCAATACGTATTATCTTCTATATAAATAAAAATCAATCGTAGAAATGTTGCACGCGCATTACTTGAAAATGACTTTAACGATTTTGATAAAAAAAATTGTGTGTGTGTTTGAATGGGCATTATTTAGATTCAGAATTCAAACCGGTAGATGGCGCTGGGATCGGTTTCTAGGAGCGTCCTAATTTCCTGGACCGATTTTGATGTTTTTTGTGTATTTGAGTGGCACCCCGGGTGGTTTTCGATTCACAATAATTGGAACCGGTATGAAACACTAGAATCGAGTCTTAGAATATTATTTTTTCAGGGCAAGACAACGTCTGCCGGGACCGCTAGTTTTAATAACAATTTTCTATCCTTCGGGAACACTATGAATGAAGACCCGTAACACCATCTAACGAAGTTGGTAACAACCATGAGAGCAACACATTTGCGTTGCCCTGATGATGTATTTGTTTGTTGAATTGCAACGGTGGAGCCAATAACACGTAGTCGCAGCGCAATCTCTTCGACTATAGTCACATATGCTATTCCTCGGGAACATTATTTTTCTTTGGATGTTAGGTACTTTTGTCCTATACAAGGGCGTATCCATGGAGCCAGGGGAGGGCAGTTGGACCCCCTGGATTTTATGCCTACGTACCTACTGTTGTTGATAAAAGTTATGGCAGAGTCATGTTAAGACTACGACGTTCATACATTATGAGAGTGGGAGGGGGTTGAGAGCGGCTTGCATTTATTTGACATGTTATTGTTTTGAGGTTAGTTATGTAAGATGGCCGTCGGAGGAAGTTTTAAAAACTATACTTATTAGTGAAACTTTAGTTAAATCAGTTATTACAATAATTACCTAAAAATACGATCACGATGATCTGACGAGATTACATACTGCCGCGATTTGAGCCAGTCTGTTCCATCCATCTGTCGGCAGGGTGGCTCCGAGGCATCCCAGGAAAGTCTTCACTTAGCACTTTCTCACGCTCATGCATGAGTCACCCACAAGGGTCTTGAATGAGGTGTTTTCTATGAATTTTGTAAAGCTGTGTGAGAAGTAACATGGTTGCCTCGTATTTGTTGAAAACCGTAGTGTTACCGCACATAACAAGTTTTTGATATGTTATTATTAAATAAATACATTTATGTGCATATTTATGTTTATTTATTTGACTACCTATAAATCAGGCTCTCCTGTGGATGTTTCTCCTGCGCAATACATGTATGTATGCGCTTAATGCTTTTTGTAGGTGTTTCATGTTGCGTGTAGGGCAAACAAGCGCGGGAGACACGGCTTAAGAAACTCAATTGAAAAGCTGGGACCGCCCATGGTCCTATTTTATTGTTCTTTCCCTTAATGTAAATACAAGAACAGTAAATACATTTAACATTACATTTTAACATAAAAAAAGTTTTATAGATATCTTGTATAATATTATATGTCTATTTTAGGAAAAATTTCTTTTGAAATCATTATTTGTTTACTTTAAAAAATTTTTTTATTTCAGGTAATTTGTTGGACATAAAAGGAGCTGTAAAATTGATGTTCTTGGGCAAAACTAGTCCGTACTTGGGGTATTGGGCATTTATCGACATATTTTTGCACAATTTCTAACTGCATATATCCTATGATATAATCTAAGCGTTTCATATATAAAAGTATGAATATCGAGTAAGTAATGAGGAACAAATTATGATAAATGCTTCGTGGCGCCTATTTTGAGCAAGCAATATATCATTTGTCAGTCGACCTCGCCTTTATCGTTACTACACGATTTATTTATATATACGGGCAGCAGCAAGCAGATATTAGACGGTTCATTTCTCTCTTTCAATTTTGAAGAATCAATTGCTAAATTACTGCATTATTTGAACGAGTTTATTTACTAACAGAATAATAATAGAAGGTAGTTATTTTATATTATATAGATTCGTCTAAAGCAGAACGTCATTACCGTCACAGGAGGCCGCTGCTACGGGGGTATCAGCGGATTCTCTCCCCCCCCCCCCGTTTGATGAAGTGGGTCACTCTGTCGCCGGGGTGGAATATTACCAAGAGTAGGGGCGTCACGGTGGAGCAACTCTATTCCAAATCCTGTGACGCCCCGTAAAAGCGCGGATACGGGGGCGCAGCTTTATGTTTAGTGGGTGGTTTGGATAGCTTTCTCGCGACTGCTTCTGTTTGAAGCTAGCGTGGAGAACCGGTCGCTGAGAGTCCCACACACCGTCGATGCATGCTTCTGTGCTGCATTAGGTTCTTCCCCCGAAGAGGCCGAGGACGGTGTCCAAAGACATTCCTCCTGCGTTATTAAAAAATAATGGTCTAAAGTAGAAATGCAGTCTGCACGCTTACCTAGAAGATAATTAAAATATATTCTTTGGATTCGTAATAGAATTATGAAAAGTAGTGGTCACCCGTGCTCGAAATTCGATCATAATAATGAATGTCAAAGACTATACTTCTATAATCACAAATTTCGCCAAGGCTACACTGTTAATTTGACTTGAGCAATAAATAAAAGAGTATATATGCGTGTACATTTTTTATTGATTTATTGTATTTTATATGCATAATTTAAAAAAATATTAGTTTCGTCGCTTCTTCTCTATATAAACTACAAGTGTGCGAAATTTTATACTCCTACGTCCGCGCAATTTTCGTCAAAAGGGGTACAAAGTTTTTGCTTCACATTAATACGTGATTACCTTTGTTATCTATATATTAGTATATATATATATATATATATAACATATACATATAATATTATACATACATATATAACGTTATATATATATAATAAAGGTTATCTCTAAGAATAATTCAGCATATTTCAAATTCGTCATTTTAAAAGTAGCCATTTTCCCCGTCTCCTCAAAGTTTTTTCTTTGTATAGATAAGTTTCGAATTGTCAATTCATAGAGAAAATAGCTGATGTCGCCAACTTTTATTGGATTTTCATGTCAAAACTTTATACTAACGTAGCTTCCTGTCTGGAAAACGTGAATTTGAACTTTGCCAGACGACTTAGCATATAACTTGGATAAAACACTTACACGAAGTGTGCACGCTATATAGGTGTGAGGTACTTACTTATCTATAGTTATAATATTAGAAAATTATAAAATTGTAGTCTTTTGTTTCTTATATTTTTTTGTGTTTGTCTGTTTGTTCGGAATTCACTTAAAAACTATGAGGTCAATTTCGAAAGTAAATTTCTGGACTTAAAATCTGCAGTACTTTATATCTGGAGAATGTTACGTAAATTTTATCGACAGAGGTTTAAAGTGGCCAGGTTCCAGTCTCCCTTAAGAGAGTAGAAGCGCATTTGTAGCACCTTTGGTGTTGCAAATGTCCATAGGCGATGGTAACCACTTTCCATCAAGTGGGCTTTCTGCCTGTCTGCTGAACTCCTGCAATAAGAAAAAGAAACATGCTGGAATCATAATCTTGACTACAGCTCTTAGGACCGGCTCGTTCGATACCACGGTTTTACAGAATATCGGAGTAACGGTAAACCTTGAGTTAACCGTGTTTTGTACGATGAGTAAGAGTTCCTATGACCCACTATCCCCTCCCTATCTCGTCTCTCAATTCCATTCCACTATTCTATGTACTTTTTTCTATCCCTTTCGTCTATCACTTTTATCCCAACCCCTTTATCACGTCCATCGCATTCTATTCCAAATACTTGCAACGACATATGTAAAAAGAAAAAAGCCAAAAAAAAGCGACGCCCACACCTATTTTCCCCAAAAGAAAAAAATAACAATAAGAACTCTACTATGTAGTATAGCGGAGGATGGCGATTAATAAAAAAGGCTGGAAATGCGTTGGCTTCACATCTGACGTTCCATATGTCTTATAAGCGACGGTACGTACCACTTTCCATCAGGGGCCATTCATAAATTACGTCACACGTTAAGGGGGGAGGGGTCGACAAAGGACGCGTTCCTTTAGTATCTCACAACGTCCAAAATGCTCCGTCTGCCGTTCCACAAAGCGACCTCGGTCGTTATGGTCGTGGCGAAAACGTCACTTATGATATCATAATTTTCGATCACACAGCGCTCACAACGACCCATATCAAGATGTGAGTCGAAATGGACGTTGATCACAGAGCCACTGAAAAAGGCGCGATATTCAAATCAACCAAATGACATTTGTGTATTTCGTCATTTATGACATCTACGCCCCATAATCCGTTCCACTAGAGTTTATGATTGTAACGTACGCAAGCAAGTGGAACGGGAAAAATCGCAGTCGTGAACGTAACAAACGTGGTCGTTGTAAGTAAGTCCCTTGTGAAACGTAGCCGAAGTGTGACATTGTGTGACAAGGGGTCCAAAATTTTGTGACGTCACATTTCAAAATCTAATATATTTAAGTTTATTACGGAAATGCTGTTTTAATTTAATAGGGAGAGGAGGGGTCAAATATCATGAAATTCGTGTGACATAATTTGAGGATGGGCCGTCTGTCTGTTTGCCAGCTACGCAAATAAAATTACTTATTGGATTGGAAAGCAAAAACTGGATATTTGAATTGATACGTCGGGAGACCACCCTTATGCAGGAATGCCCCAAAGGCTCTAAACACCCCCACCGACGAGTACTCGCCCACCGAGTGGAAATCTGGGCAAAGAGGTTTTCGTCGAAGCTCCAACCTCTTCACCGCCTCTAATGGCCAAAGACGAAGAAGACCATAACACATTATTTGAATTAAAGTAAATAAAATGTATACTAGAATATTCAGAAATATTTGCGAAGGAATTGAAGATCGTACACATAACTCGATGAACAAATTTGCCTCCGGGTCTAACCCTATCGAAATAGAATTTGTCTCGTTCAACATCGATCGAATGAGCTTTAAAGTTCCCTTTGAGCACTGAACGGGTTACGTGCAGATTTCCACTCCTCATGCCACTCTATATTTTATCCAATACGAAATTAAATTTTCGAAATTTTTATCCGTTGAAAGTGCACAGCTCCCTAGCGAATTTTGGTGTGATATCGAATGTCCTGTTCCGTGGTACATTTGTCTGATTGGACCGACTATTGATTTATAAAATTTCGTAGCCAAATGAGGAAAATAGAATCCACATAATTTCTTCATCTAGGTTTGTTTATGTATGTCACAGACATTTTTCTTAAAAACTAATAACTTTAATACAGATTTAGAAGGGAACAATAGAGTCTCTGACTCAGCTGGCTGCTAAAAAGCTAGAGACACCAGCCTTTGGATCTTGAATTTTTTCGAGGGGGCAAAAACTGAAAATGCCGCCTCCGCTCGCCTATATTTTACCTTAATCATCATCATCATTTCAGCCATCAGACGCCCCCTGATGGACACGACTGCCTCCGCGAAAAGTAATTTATGTATTTAAAGTACTGGACGTCTCATTGATCAAAGTTGTTTTAATGATGAGTTGTCTATTTGTCTACGAAGTTTGAATTTGCCATCCTCTGAATTGGTATTGGCTTGAAGATTCGGCCCTGAGGAATACTATCAAAGGTGAGACTGTACTTCACACCACTTCGGTGGCTAAATTTTTACTAAGCTCAAGTATGTTCTTGTTGGAAGTACTGCTACCATGTCTGGGATGGCTCGTCCATATACCAGCTCGAGGCACTCGAGTCAATTGAGAGAAGTGCTAGGAAGCTGATAGGTGACAACCGGCTAGTCGATAAGAGGCTTCAGAGCTTGGATCATCGACGCAGAGTCGCAAGTTTATCGGTATTGTATAGGATATACTTCGGTGAATGTGCCGTGTAATTGTACAGATTATTTCCCACTTACACGGCGAGGTATCATCTTTTTACAGCCGGACAAATAGATGTACGAGAACATACAATTTAGGTGTCTTCAAGTCTCGTGCGAACAGGTATCTTCTAGATGAGCGTGCTCCATATTAGATTGCATTCTTACCTGACATCAGGTTTAATGTCGGTTAGACGCGAACTTAATCAATATAAAAAGTATTTTTTAACAATATGACGTCTGTGTAGTGTTTGGTGAATTAGTTTTATGTTATTTATCTTTTAGCACTCAACAATCAACAACAGCAACAACAAATCAACATACTATGAATTAACAAAAAGATTTTTTGTTAATTCTTAGTAGAAAGAAAAAAAAAGTTTTTTTTAAATATAATATACAATAGTCTAGTAAATAGTAGTAAGTATACAGTATATATGTACATACAGTATATAACAGACTTTGTTAGAATCAAATTCGGATGACTAAACCACCACGACTCACATTAATCTTCTACTACGCAAAATTCTAAATATACCCAAAAAAGTAATGAAAAATTCTCGTAACGCCATATTGGTTCCCAAATCACATAACATTGACCAATATTTCATTTCGCTTCATTAATGGGTTTCTCTGCCCTCCAGCATTGTATCAAATCTGACCTTTTAAGGGTATCGGTTAATAAGTAAACAGTTTTCGTATAAGATATGTGATAATATTACCACGTGATATTTTTCCAAGTTCTGACACAAGAAAAACTTGATAATTATTTCATATTTTAAAAATGGAGGGATGAAAGGCTATTTGTTTTAAGCGACATTCTGAAAATTTGTCAAAAATGTCTAAACCCACAACATCTCAATCAAAATCAAAACACATCATGGTGGGGAAAAGGGTGGATAATCTTATACTAATACATAAAGCTGAAGAGTTTGTTTGTTTGCTACTAACTAATGGTCTGATTTGAAAAATTCTTTCAGTGTTAGATAGCCCATTTATCGAGGAAGGCTATAGGCTACATATCATCACACTAAGACCAATAGGAGCGGAGCACCAATGAAGAATGTTTCAAAATCGGGGTTTTTTTTAAATAATAAAACTACGTTTTAACGGTTTTAAGCGCGGTAATTTTATTTGATTTTGGTTTTTCCGACGTTTCGGCCACTTTTCAGTGGCCGTGATCACGGAAGACAAAGATGTCAAGTGTCAACGAGTATTCTTAAAGTTTTATTTAGCCTACCGCCAACTTCTTAATTTTAATTTTTTTTTTATGGTTATTATTTACTCTATCCTAATCTAATTTACTACCGCTTCGCAACATGTTATGGCTTGAAGAGAAGAAGCGGCGCAAGAAACTCTTCAGCAAACATGCCTAGCTCTAATAATTTTATATAATATTAAAATGGGTGGAAGGGTAAAAATAAAAGTAATTATCAGTCAAGTTGGTTTGTGTTCCGTTGTACGCAGAAAGAGCTCACAGTGTCTTGAGGTCTGGCAGCTGGTTTTTGCTGGGTTTGGGTATTAATAGTTTTGATAATTGGATCCCAAACAGGTGGTACTTGCCAACCATCTTCTCTATTGAAATTTGGGTGTTTTTTTATTTCAATAGCCTCACGCATCATTCTAGGTATGAAACGATTCTCTTTCGCGAGGATTTGTGGGTTATCGAATCTGATGTAGTGGTTGGGTTTATCCAGCGTGTGTTCACTGATCGCAGACTTCGTAGACCTTGTGTGTTTCATGTCAGCAATGTGTTCTTTTACTCGTGTTTTTATGCTCCTCTTTGTTTGTCCAATGTATGACAATCCACACTCACAATCAAGCTTGTAGACCCCTGCATCCTGGAGTGGGATATTGCATTTCACAGGTCTCAGAAATTGGGTAATCTTTTTCTGCGGCTTGAAATATGTTTTGATTGAAGCTCGCCTGAGGATGTGGCCAATTCTGTCTGTGACCCCCTTGATGTAGGGTAGGGTAGCAGGGCACCGCTCAACTGAAGATGGTTTGGGGGCTTTGTGACGTTGGTGTGGAGTCTTCAGCTGATTGCGTTGTAGAACTCGCTTGACATGCTGAAGCTCTCCAGCTATGTGGTTCTCATCACAAATTTTCTGTGCTCTCTGAAACAAAGATTTGCCCACGGTAGCTAACTGACTAGGATGGTGGTGAGACGAACCATTAAGGTTTATCTGTATGGGTAGATTTCCTATACACCGTATGACCAAGAGTATTGTCAGGGTTCCTTAGGATGAGCACATCCAGAAAAGCTAATTTATTATTTGCCTCTAGTTCCATAGTAAATTTAATATTACTGCTAATGGAATTGAGATGATCTAGAAATGCAGAGACTCTATCGTTTGGGAGGACGGTAAAAGTATCGTCTACGTACCTTTTATACATCTTCGGCTTAGCCGGAGCGGTATCTAGTGCCTTCAGCTCGAAGTCTTCCATAAAAATGTCAGCCACGACAGGAGACACCGGTGAATCCATGGCTACACCGTTGATTAGGTCGTAGAAGCCGTAGTCCCACACGGTTTTTTTTTAACTTACTTTTTTTTAACTATTCCACGCGAACGAAGTCGCAGGCAGAAGTTAGTAAATTAATGATAACATAGGCATGTTAAGAAAATTATAAATTATATGAATAAAAAAATATATAATGGAACACTAAGCCGAATGCTTTGATTTCATCGTATTCTTACGAGTATTGAACCCGGTCAACTTCGGAGCGCTATAAAACCCAGATAAATTAATGAAATTAAACATATTTGTAGTGGAAATTATTTGTTAAAAAACCCTCTATAAGATTGCTCTGATGTCATTTTATTATTCGCCTAGGGGCGGCCAGTGTTGTTCCACACCGCCGTCAGTGCGGAGATAAGGTCGAGCGCCTCCGTCACCACGGGTTATCGTGTAGCAGGAGTGCCGGCAGAATTTCACGTGTCATGCAACATTTAATAACATAATCCGTCGGGCTCTTGTCACTGCCGGGGTACCTGCCGTCCTAGAACCAAACGGCCTGTGCCGCGACGATGGCAGGATACCCGATGGTATGTCATTGGTGCCCTGGAGGATGGGTCGCCCCTTAGTATGGGACGCGTCTTGCGTCGATACTTTGGCAGCGTCCCATCTTCCAGCTACTAGCATGTCTGCCGGTACAGCTGCTGCACAACAGTAGGCCCTAAAACGCCGCAAATACTCGGCCATCGGAAATGGCTACATATTTGCGGTTTTTGGGGTCGAGACCATGGGATCGTTATGGGCCTGAGGCCCACAAGCTTTATCGAGACATAGTCAAACGTCTGGTGGATATCTCACGTGACCAAAAGACTGGTTTATAACTCGGACAACGCATCAGCATTGCCATTCAGAGATGCAATGTGGCCAGTCTTTTGGGCACGTTTCCGCCTGACAGCGGTCTAGAACTAGATTTTGTACTTTAATTTTAGTTTGTATATATAGCTTCTTTTTAGTTTAATTTATTGTATAGTTTAATTTATTTATAATTTAGTTTATTTGTAATTATTATGCTCTGAAAAAAATGTGTTTATGATAATGCAAGAAGCAAAATAACAATTTATAAAGTGACCAGAAAAAAATTACAACGCTCAAAAGAAAATTCATTGAAAAATCTTCAGTTATTTTTGTTTATAACTTTTTTATTTTCCATTTTACGATAAGAAGTAATAAGAAAAAAGTTGTAGACAATTTAATTTGCTACAAATAATGCCTTATAAAAATTTCTGTAGGGTTTCTAGATTATGAGATACATCTCGAAAACCCTTTGCACCCCTTTTTTCAAGAAGGCGGCCGGGGGACAAGAGCGGCGGCCCCACAAACTTAAACTTAAGATTAAACTAACAGGGTTGAAAGATGTAAAAACAGTATAATTGCGGCCATTGCTAGCAGGCTACTCCAAACAAAAATGTGTTGGGACCGGTTGCAAATTGCTGCATAGAATAATTAATTTAATGTAAAATATACATACATACATAACTTCACGCCAGTTCCCTTGCGGGGTAGGCACGGACAACAGAGCGCCATTTAGGCTTATTCTTACACACCTCACTTGCTTCTTTGACATTCATAACTCTTGTTATGCACGCTCGTCTGTTCTTAAGGCTCCTGATATCACCTTTTGCTAGTACACGATCAATTTGATCATGGAAGGTGTGTCGCGGCCTTCCACGACTTCTGCATCCATCCACTTTTGCATTGTATATCTGTTTAGTCATTCTTTCATTATGCATTCTTTCCACATGCATTCTTTCTAATGTAAAATATATGTAAATGAAATTCCTCAGTAAAGGACTAATCGACTGATTGATGGACATTTGTTAATTTTTATTTTTTATGGTTTAATATAATTTAATTTAATTAAACCCCCCATACATAAAAAAAAATTGCGTCCTCTGAGAAATGCACCCCTAAATGTAACTTTTCAATGGCCTAATATATGTATTACATTTTTGTCGTTTAAAATGCAACGAAGCATTCACATGACTGTAAACTGAACGGATATTGGAATAATATTTCTGCGAATTTTATAGGAGATTTTAAATCTAGCTCGGGGTTATTTTCAACAATACTTTGTTATTTTCCGAAATTTCAATTTTTTGATTCGCTGAATATTTCAAATGTTGTTTTTCGATTTTCTGTATCTATCTACTTAGAAGTCGATTTGTATTTTAGACAGTATTAAATATAATTAGAAATAACAAGAGTTGTTATTTTAACGGTATTATGATGTTATACAAATAGTATATTCACAGGCGGTTTGTGAACTTAAAATTGAGTAGATGATAATTATATAGTAGAAACAGTATAATTTCTACTATATAAGTATAATTACAATGCATGGTACTCTATTATTTTGTTGAAAACCTTAATAAGTAGTTTGTTTATTATTTTGTAGCCATATATAATATTGTAGGACTTCATTTAGTAGGAAGCTAGTAGGAAGGAAGAAAGGAAGGTAGTAGGAAGCTTCATTTGGGATAATGTTACATATATTTTTTTTTTTTTTATTGCAGGAGGTCAGCAGACAGGCAGACGGCCCACTTGATGGAAAGCGGTTACCATCGCCTATGGACATTTGCAACACCAAAGTTGCTACAAATGCGCTGCTGCTCTCTTAAGGGAGACTGGAACCTGGTCACTAATGCCGGAACACAACTCAAGGTTGTTATGACGACATACTTTAGACCAGGGGTGGTAGCCATCCAGTCGGGCAAATGCCCTACCACCTGGCTGTGGGTTGTTTAGTCGCCTCTTACGACAGGCCGCCCGGCCGCAGGAAATTGTATTCTTTCTCCGTTCCTGCACGGATAAAAGCCGTTTCACGGAGATATAGTGATAGGTTTAATGCATTATTTAAGATTTAACATTGTTAATGACGTTAAATATTGACAGATAACATTATATGTATATACACTAATGTAGCTATGCGTTAACAGCGCTGCGGTATTTTTTAACGCTTTAAATAAGATGCATTCGGCCATAGAGTAAATCTTTAACATAAATGGAGATGAAGCCGCGTCATTAGATGTCACTAGAATAAGTAACAGTTTAAGATACTGGAGTTGTTAATCATAGTACAGCTTTATACAAAAAATAATACTTCCCGAAGTATATGCACAGTACATCAGTTTTAATAGACGACCAAGTGTACGAATCGTGTAAGCGGGACAGAGCTAAGAACGCGTACCAAGTAACATTCTGCCTTTTGCGCTTGCGAGTAAAGTTCAATATATTGTTACGACTCGGGTCCCGACAAAAACAAAATCCACCTGCATATTTAAAATAAGCACATTTATTACCTGTCGGCATTTGAACTAATACCATTTAAATTCTTTTATGGTCGTCTTCTTTTGTTTACTTATTGGCATACGGCCTATTGCTGTATTGTGATAATTAGCCAGGTGTTACGGATTTAAAGTACAAGTTAATTTTAGGAAATTCGGTCCACGCTGCCAGGCTAACATATTGCATCTGTGCAGTATAAAGCAATGGACCGATTGAGGGAACAGACAGTCGAGTGATAACCACGAGCGAAGCAAGACGTGTGTACTACAATTGGGAATCTAATAAGTGACGGACTTTGCGCATTTTACTGAATTACGACCTTCTGCATTACGTTTGGACTTGTTGTGTTCGGTTATATTTGTACCTGTGTTATACTAGTTTGTATAGTTATAATAAACTCTATAGTAATTCTAACGGCATTTTAATTCGAGTCTCGCGACTCGTAACAATATAATTGTTGACATGTCGACAACCGATCTGCCTTATCTGCGCAAACGACAACTGCCGCGGCCGATCGGAATTGTAATTTGTATAATCCTGTACTTTTACTTCATGGCCTTAGTACGAATGAAATGAAATACGTAACAAAGAATTCTATTATATAAAATTATTTTAAAACTTTTAATACTTTTTCTCATAGAACAAAAGATATATTATTGTACTCTTTCAAACGTTCACAAGGTATTGAACAATTTCTCAATAAAGAATACAGTAGTGTCTAGAAAAACAGTATTGCATTTTAAAATTGCTTTTATAACGTTTTCTCCACGCTTTGACTTTTGCGATCCAATTCAATTGAATGTGGGCTCCATCAAAAACTGTCGACTTGAAAATTGTCCATCCGAGGATTTTATTTGCATTTTATTTGGTTATTTTAGATCCATTTTCAACTAGTTATGGGCGCCAGTTCGTGGAATTTAGATTCAATTATTTTCATACCTTTTGAGCTCTGCAGGATGTCGAAGTATTCATCCAAAAGCCCGAAAAATATAGCGATAAGTAGAATGTTACTACTACGTATGTACTACCATATTATAGTATATAAGACAATACTTTTTATTATACTGGTAATTGATATTTTATATATAGCTGACCCGGAAAACTTCGTACCGCCTCAGAATCAATAAATAAAAAACGTTGATTTCTGAACGACGGGACGAACATCAAATGTTTGACATTCAAAACCAAAAAAATGAAAAGGAAAATAAGTTCACTTTTAAATTTAATTAATTTCTAAACGACGCGACGAACATCAAATGTGTGACAGGTAGGAATAGTTTCTAAGGGAAAGCGAAATTGTTGTTTTTACTATATTCCAAGCAATTTTTCATATTTACTCACCTTTTAAACCTTCCCTGGACTTCCACAAATAATTCAAAACCAAAATTAGCCAAATCAGTCTAGCCGTTCTCGAGTTTTAGCGAGACTAACGAACAGCAATTGGTTTATATATATATATATATATATATATATATATATATATATATATATATATATATATATATATATATATATATATATATATATATATATATATATATCTAATAGCTCATCCCTCAGCAGAAGGCGCTGAATGCCGAAAAATGGGTAGTCAAGAAAGATGTGATCTAATGTTTGAATTTATTGTAATACTTTCTTTTTCTTTTATCAGAAGGAAAACGACGGCGGGAAGTTCCCTCTGGATCATTGTTTTATATATGAAGAGGATCAGCATCCCTATTATTATTCAATTTGAACGAATATTTTATTCTTTTAAAAAAAATAAAACTGTATAGTAAAGCATTACCATCAATGTCATGCCAAAACTCACAAATTAATTTAAAGTCAACAAAACAAAACAAGTCCATTTTCAAATTAGCGCCAGAAAATTTTAATTCTTCAATCATAAAACCTCTACAAATATAATCTTAATGAATAATCACATTTCTTCAAATTAACTCGGTTTTCATTGTGTTTATCTTGATTAATTTTAAAATGTTTCGTGGAATGTTTCAGCTTATTTTCACGCTATATAATTTACTTGCTCAAAGAAAATTGTTTTGTACGATATATGAAACGGCTTCGTAATACACTTGAGAAAGTAAGGCTGTGTCCCCCATTAGACGAACAATCAGCGGCTAACTAACTGTTTGCTTCCAGTTTCTCTCTCTATAATTTTTAAATGGAGTGTCCATATAGCTTGTATATACGCAGTTTGCGGCGTTACGCTGACTGCCGACTCATTAAGTGAGCGGCCGATTAGCAGCAAAAGATGAGCGCTGTCGGTGGCGCAGTTCGCTTACTACACCGGAGCGGTAACACTGACATATACTTACCGTTTACCTTCCCTCCCAAGAGTTCTGAGCATTAGCGCTTGGCGGCTAACTAACTCGGCATTGAATTAGTGACCGATACGCCGCTTAGAATCAGCCAGCGAACTATCAGCCGTTCACCGTTCGCCTAATACGGACACGGCCTAACGCACTGGAGATACGTAACAGAATTGAAACTTCTTAGGCTTAATTTAATGCAAAGATTACCCACTTTGATATTGTGTCAGCAGAAGCAGGTATATAATTCATCCCTAGCATATATTTACGCTTTTTACTTTATAATTTAGCGTGGATAATATCCAAGCCATGATGGTTAATGTAATAGTTTGTGTATTGTGTTTGTGTGTTTTTGACTATGAGTTTTGAAACAAACATTTCAAGAATGTGCTTGAAAAGGAAAGACCACGATAACGTGCACCGCAGATAATACGAGCAGCACAAAGCATAACAACTTTCAACTTTCCGTGTGAGTTTGACTCGTGAGGTATTTGTTCGACAGTTGAGAAACTGTTGTTTAACACGTAGTACACGTATCGTCGTTGTTGAGTTTCTTCATTACGCTTTTGAAATTGTTGGAACAAATAGGCAATTTTAAAACCTAACAATTGGTTCCTTATTGAACTTATTAACATAAGTTACGCAGATGATATGGTGTTGCTGGGTTCTCCTATAAACGCCGTAAGGACTTTGATGTCTATGTAGACATCGACGTCCTTACAGCCTTCTTGCTTCTCCGCGGAGAAGCATGAGTTGAAGTACAATTCTAAGACTAGTAAAGTTTAGACATTTAATCGACGGGTGAAATAAAATGATCGCTGTTTAGCTAATGTATATAGGCGCAAATAACTTGAGAACGGCTTTACCGATTTTGATAAAATTGTTGTGCGTATTTAACTGGGTCCCCGGATGGTTTAGATTCACAATTGGAAACGGTAGGTGGCGTAGAACGCCTCCGCCTGCGCCTCCGCCTCCGCTTCCGCCTCCGCCTCCACCTCCGCCTCCGCCTAGACTAAACTAGGAATTACATTACATTAGGAATGGAAATTCAGTTGGACAATATAGAGGGAGATTTTGCCCGCAATAACTTGTTTTATTATTATATATATTTTGTTTTAGAATTACACAGCTGATTTGGATCGAGAGTTTTGGTGGGAGTTCAATGTAATATTTTGTTGAGCAGTTTTATTTTCAAACAGACCGTTAAGATTTGTACAATGGCGGCATCTTTAAAGAAATTCTTTGTTGATGTGCAGATAACGACATGGACTAAACATTTGAATTACAGGTAGTACTTAAACTTGTTATATAATAAAAACACACACTTAAACACTTACATACATTTTAATAAAGTATTTTCTTGTCTATAATATTATCAAATTCTAAACATACCGTGTCTGTACATTAAAGTTATTTAAAAAAAGAACAACTGAAATAGACTACTTATATATAAACGATGGAGAACACGATACAATTGTTTTGGGATTTCTTGACCGTTTGTCTATGTGTTCGGGATTCACGTAAAAACTATTGGGCTTATTTCCCATGGGAGTAGGCAGAGACTATAGATCTCCACTGGCGACGATCCTGACAAACAACTTTCGCTTCATCTACCTTTTTTTACCAGGGGAAATCCGATTGAGGCCTAAGCCGCGACAAGGGTAGAAATTCTCGACCCGTGAGTGGGATTCGCCAGATCGGGGGTCGCACTAGCATACTCAGTTAGAACTGGTGCCATGCTATTGCCACTCGCCAGTTAGGGATACCCACTAAAACCCCTGGGTGTTCCGTCCTTCGCCTTATGCCAGGGCTACGGGTATATGACCTAGTATCTCGGCAGCGTGGCAGGCGTGGGCCTCACGAGGCCTCTTCCACTGCCAGGAGACTACTTTTATCCTCCGGCATCTTCAAGCTCTCTAGGCGTGGGGTGGTCTGTAACTCGCCCCACGGGAGGAGAGGCGAGAGCGCGCGGAACACGCCGCGCCCTCATCTCGACGGCATGTGCAGGTGAGTGAGAACCTCTATACCCCAAGAAGCCACAACCGTACCGCCCGTTTACTGTGGCCGAAGGACCCGCTTCATCTACCTTCATTAACCTCTTCATATATGTACGTTTATTTGTGATGTTTTTTTACCTGACTTCGTTTTAACGTTTTAACACTTCTATCTACTATTTGATCATGATGTGTACGTCGCGGTTTACAGATACCAACTCTACCATTCACAATACTATCATAGACTTGTTTTGTGATTCTATTTTCATCCATCCTCTGTACATGTCCAAACCTCCTTAACATTCCTTTTTCAACTCTTGTTATTACATCTCCCTTCAATCCACAACGTTCCCTTATTACACTATTCGGTATCATATCACTCATGCTTATCTCACATATACTTCTCAAAGCTCTCATTTCAACTGCGTTAATTCTACTTTCATGCTTCTTCTGCGACACCCAACTTTCACTTTCATACATAATTGTTGGCACCAACACCCCTTGATGGACAGCCAAGCGTGGCTTTACAGACACTTTTTGGCTTTTCATAAAATACTTTTTTATATTACACTTCTTTCGATGTCACTTTCATGCTTTCTGTTGCTGATAAGCATGCACCCTTACCACGTAATTAACCGTCTGATAATGAACAATAGACAGAAACCAGAATCCAGTT
This sequence comes from Dendrolimus kikuchii, assembly GCA_019925095.2. Lineage (NCBI taxonomy): Eukaryota > Metazoa > Arthropoda > Insecta > Lepidoptera > Lasiocampidae > Dendrolimus > Dendrolimus kikuchii. The sequence goes on along the minus strand of CM034412.1, from coordinate 9,649,685 downwards.
TCAATAGTATTTGAATCCTTCGCACTCAACTTGCACAATCAGTTTGAATTCAGACACCAATTCGATGAAGTGTAGTAAACTGAGTAACGACTAAATTTACTTTGAGTATCAAATCCTGAGACCAATCAAGTTGTTCAAAGTACTCAGTAAACGTTTGTGCAACATTCGATCACTCCACATGCCGTCTTTGTTTCCAACAGTGTCTTGTAGAAGACCATAGATTGAAGAGCATATGCAAACATCCACTTGCATATGTAAACATTTCCGCACATGCATATGCAAGCGTTCAATGTATGCATGCTCGCATGGGATCTTGTTGGGAACGGTGTATTGTAAAGGCACAAAAGGAATTTCGGCTACCGATTTTCAACGATGTTATTGCTTCTACGAATATTAAGGTAGTGTTCTCAAGCTTTGTATGTACAAAGTAAGATGTAAATATAAAAAAAGGATTTATTGCGGGAATTCAAAGGAGATGTTGCACTGTGCAGTTTTATTTTCTAAAAATGTGTAAAATTACTCTAAAATTAACAGTATTTGTAGGATATTGACAGTTTTTGAGTAGTAATGATCTGTTTTTGTGAGACATGCGAACTGCATAGTTAAATATGGTCTTTCGAGTTGTCACAAGAACCCCGCTGAGTGTCGTCAGTTGATAACCTATCAGTTTAGCTGAGCTATACATAAATTTAATAAAATAAAGACACTATAAAATAATCTAAGGTCTGGCGTAACGACCTAGCTGCCAAACCATAAACCTAAATAAGTAAAATTTTAACAAACATCAAAACCGAATTCAAATAAAAAGCGATAAATATTTATGGGTGTATTACATAAAACACACACATGCAAAAACTGACCCATATATCACATATATATATATATATATATATATATATATATATATATATAATTATATTTATTATACATTATACATATACACACAATTATATAATGTAAGTTCACAAATACTTTACTTTAAATACTTAGAAATGTGGGGGATGAAAATCTAGTATGTACCCACCTCACATTTACTTATGCATCGTCTTGTTTGATGCACAGCCAAAAGAAACAAACAGTTCACGATTACTCTTATATTGCACTTAGTTACAATTTTAAACAATTTATAAAAGCATAATAAAGTAATAATAATATAATATCAGCCCATAAATGTCCCACTGCTGGGCTCGGGCCACCCATTATAGGGGGGTACGGACAGTGTACCCGCTACGCTTGTCCAAGGAGGCTTGGTAGGCTTGACACATCGGTTATCTCGATGTGCAGGTTGCATCACGATGTTTTCCTTCACCGTTGTTAGCACGTGATTTATGGAACAATATGCACATTAGATCAGAAAACTGATTAAGTGGTGCATGCGTTCCGGCCAGGATCGAACCCGCGCCGTTTGTGCTTGGGACGCGTGCGCTAGCTAGCCATTACGCTACCACGACTTTTAAAAGTATAATTTAAGTCTTGAGCGGGCTAAGCCTTTGCCGGCCTACCTCACTACAACGCAGAGGCTCCGGGTTCGATTCCTGGTACAGTAAATTTCGGAAACGTATTTTCTCCTTTATTTACTATGGTCTGGGTGTCTGGGATCGACCCCAGTGTAGTCCAGTGTATATTACCCATAACACAAGCGTAACTTGCTTAATTTGGGGATATACAATATGTGTGTTTGTCTGCCAATTTTTAAAAAAAAAAAGTATTTAAGGACTTACATACATTATATAATTGTATGTATGTGAATAATGTATAATATATATATATATATATATATATATATATATATATATATATATATATAATATATATACATACATACATACATAACTTCACGCCAGTTCCCTTGCGGGGTAGGCACGATCAGCAGAGCGCCATTTAGGCTTATTCTTCCACACCCTGACATCACCTTCTGCTAGTACACGATGAATTTGATCATGGAAGGTGTGTCGTAGCCTTCCACGACTACTGCATCCATCCACTTTTGCATTGTATATGTGTTTAGTCATTCTTTCATCATGCATTCTTTCCACATGCCCGAACCACCGGAGCATTCCTTTCCTTACCTTCATCCCGACACTCTCTTTCAGACCAACTCTCTTTCTTACTTCGGTATTACGAACGCGGTCCGCGAGCGTCACTCCGCAGATTTTGCACAGTGCTCGTATCTCGACCGCGTTTACTCTACTTTCATGCTCTCTCTTCCATACCCAACTCTTGCTTCCATACGTGAGCGTAGGTACCAGCACCGCGTTGTGTACGGCAAGCTGGGCCTTCTGCCTGAGGTTCTTAGCGCCTAGAAGTTTACCTAACGCTCCATTCACACTATTCCTCAAATTCACTCTTCTTTCTATATCAGCGGTGTATCTTCCATCCCTGCTAAAAGCACATTCAAGATATACAAACTCATTCACTTGATCCAGCATAACATCATCGACCATTATCCTTGCATTCGTTCTGGTTTCTTCTGTTTCAAACACCATAACACGCAGTAGAAATGAAATAAGGGGTGGGAAGGATTTTAAATTTCGTGTCATCACATTTCATATAATATATCGTTATAATATATTTAAGCTTTAAAACACGAAATTCGAAGTATTAACGAAAAACTTCAAAACATTTCCAACTCTGTCTGTATGAGTATAGTGCTTAAATTATTAAATATAGTGTATTCTACCTCATTCTCTTGCAGGCTTAGTTCTATAGATTTATATGTTTATCTCTTTATAGTGTCGCTTTTCCGTTTCATCGAGTTTCAAATCACAACGATTCTAAAGAAGTTTCACTTTAAAAATCTAAAAACATTTTAAGTATTGTATTGTGTTTGATATTTTGGTGAGTATTAAAGTATTATCTATCGGTCCATATTCATTATTTGAATCTGACTATGAGTGAGTAGTAACTATTTATACACCTCGATTTACTTAAAACAGAAACACAATTATATATGTCACAGTTGACATCAGTCTTGAGTAGCCTAGCTCGGGAAAGAGAGATCACAATGAACTATATCGCATTTTAAAACTTATCTCTCATTCACTCAGTAAACGCATACCTCAACGGCTCAATCGCGTCAGTTGCCAACGCAGAGCACAATGTCGTTAATACTTACAGTGTAAATAGATCTTAGTGCCGAAAAAAATAAAGATGAGAATACTAGTTGACAATTTCCGTTGATATAAAACAATAAAAATATTGCATAATCATCTTTATTTTCGCCGTGAGCGTTACAACTCACAACACGGCTCGCTCTAGCTTTTGAAAGAGCTAGAGCGAGAGACGTCTTCCAATTTCTTCTCTGAATGGGAGTGATACATATCTTTAGAGCGAAATATATCTTTCTTTTTAGTAAGCCGTTTTGTATAAGTCTGGTTAATATTGTCCCTGTCAATTATTATCTGTGTTGTTTGCCGTCGCCCCGATTTCCCATCCAGTAGCGGTGTGTAACTCCTGAGTGATTAACTCAAAAGATATATATCCGACGCGAAGAGTGATTAGATTTGTATATCACTTGCATTCAAAATGTGTCTTTATATCTTTAACTCTTTAGTTCATTCCTGTTCCACGCGATGACTAAAGATCCGAATGAGAAGAAACTAGACAGAAAAGAGAAAGAATAATTAGCCCGCGCACTGCGCAAACCTAATAAGTGAACGAGGAAACCGAATATAATAGCAAGGCAAAATAAATCGCACCACTATCATTTTATGGTGTAATTTTGTTTTAATGTAATTAATTTTATTATACTTTTTCACTCTATTTGTTTATATTTTTTCCATATCAGTTTATCAGTATATCACTCACAAATAATAACTCGTCTTGTCTGGAATTGATAAAGATAGAGTTAAAGATATAAAAGAGTGATATATATCTTTGTATCAAAAAGATATATATCACTCTTTTCTTCTTGGTGAGTGATTTTTCCCATGCTACCGTCCAGTGTGCCAATAGTGTTTGTAGTTGTGCATACTCAGTATTTTAAACCCCGCAATGCGGGGCAATCAAAAATTCTTATAGACTCATTTGAGTGTTCCCCTCCACGGAAATCTTTAGTAAAAGGCGAAAGATTTATACGTTATGAAGGGAAACCAGAGCTAACCAGTATATTATTAGACAACAAAGTATATTTTTTGTGTATTGTTAACTATACCATGTTTTATTTCCGTACAGAGACATCTAGTTTTGCACAAAGAAACTAACTTTATACTAAAGTTTTAATAAGTTAAGATAAACAAATGTGTTCTATAATGTGTGGTTTTTTATTGTTTTGAATATATTTAAGGAATATTCAGAAATGTGTTAAAGTTATTCACTAATGTTAATTAAAAATTCGAATCTTCAACAGGTATCCAATATAGATTTTTTTATAATATACGGACAAAGTTTCCTTATTAGGCTAAGGATATTAAATAAAAAATCAATTTAATTATTTACTATAAACCATGTCCTTGGACCCTATGGTGACAAGAGAGTGAACGATGCTGGTAGGCCAATCATAGACGTATGCATGGAAAGTCTTGTTTGTACGGCAATCAATTAGTAACAACAACAGTAACTCCCAATTAAGCTTGTTGTACAGATTTATGTATACATATACTAGATATGTTTCATGTCTGTCTACACCATATTGATTTATACCACATTTTACTATACTCTGTTTGTTCTAGAAGTTTCAATAGGATAAATATACAAATCAATATAATATATCAAATACCTAGCTTTTTTTTTCTCTTTAATTATGTGGGACTTTTGCTACAGAGTTATGTCAGCCCGATCATCTCTTAATCATACAATACCTTATATATTAAATCTGGCAGCTGATTTTTGCTGGGTTTGGGTCTTAATAGTTTTGATGATTGGATCCCAAACAGGTGGTACTTGCCAACCATTTTCTCTATTGAAATTTGGGTGTTTTTTGATTTCAATAGCTACAATATGTAATAATAATAATATATAATAATAATTTATATATTAAATTTTAAATAATGAGCTGGCCAACAAACTAGTCTCCTTTGAGGCTGGCTCTGATAGAACTTCTATTAAAATACCTACATCAAAACGATGCAGTCCCAACGCCCTCATCAGTTGTTCTCTGCCATCTTTATTTTGCTGAATTCCATTAAAAGATGTTGGACATCCTAGAAGCTGACGGAGAACTTCGAGGCGAATATCAAACTCTTTTGGAGAGAGGTTAAGAAGTCTCGGGGTTGTTCGTCAGCTTCCAGAATGGAAAGAATGCACAAGTTCCACATAGTAGGCAGTTGGGAGAATTAACTTTGCCCATGAGGTGGCCAAAACTTCTTGTTGGGAAATGATCTGCTCGGATTCTATTCAGTACCTTTATACATGGCCTGTTTAATTTTCCTACAGAAAACCAATTACCTAGCTAAGAACGTTTTGACATGAATGCTGGAATCATTATTATCTTGATTACAACTGTTGGGGCCTGCTCGATCGGTGTGATACTATGCTCTCACAGCATGTCGGCGAGAAATGGTTAACTGTGAGCTAATTGTGTCGAATATTATGTCGGCACCGCAATAAGCTGAATGCAAACCTTGTTTGTTAAAAATGTGGCGTACAAATTCTTAAAATATGTTTTTTTTAAGATACATGTCAGCAATGTAAGTATTGTAACGACTAACCTCCTTAGCAGTCATATATATCAAGAAATAAAATCGTAGATAGCCTCCCAAAACAAGAGACGATAGAATTTTATCGGGCCGTGAGCAGGACACGTCTAAGTAAAAGTGTCTCTTCGTTGCTATATAATATTATATTCTAAACCAGTCTCTTAAAGATCCCGGTCAGCTCTGAAACCGCTGGCCGTTATAGTTCGTCGCTATTTCTTTAAATATTTCTTTTATTTTTTTTTCAAACAAACAAAACAACATATGATGATATATTCTTGTTTGTCACTTTTGTCTATGCTTAGGTATTTGCATGGCCATTATGCCGTTGCCATAAATGATTTCTCAGACAGGCTTCTCCAATCCACTGAGCAAACAGGTCGTGAGGTCGGACCACCCCTATCGTTAGTTAACGTTCACCCCTGGCATATATTTAGAATTCAATAACCTAAAATAACAATACACGCTTTTTGCTGTATAATTTAGCGTGGATAATATCCAAGCCATGATGCTTAATGTAATAGTTTGTGTATGTATGTATGTGTATATCTACCTTAATATCATGAAAAGGAAATATTTGTATTTTTGTATGTTTGTAACGAATAAACTCAAAAACTACTGGACCGATTTCAAAAATTCTTTCATCATTAGAATGCTATTTTTCCCCTAAATAACATAGGCTATATTTACGTATATCTCAAAAGTTTTAAAAATTATTATTATACTATATTTATTAGAAGAAAAAATGGGTAATTTTTTTTCAGGACAAGTCAACTTCTACCGGGACCGCTAGTGTATCATATGTTTAATGAACTATTTATTATTGTGAGGTATATTTTTTTTTAACTATGGGGCATGTTTTCCTTAGTATTAGAAGTTTAAATAATCTGTAAGTAAATATCTCCCAATTTCAATTTCGAAGTATTGATTTTAATAAAAAATCATCAAGAAATATTGTTATGATTATTGAAGACCTCATGAGTAGAAAAAAAATTAACCCCTTAGTGATGACGTTGCCATATAATAATATTCTTTCTTATCTTTCATCTAAATACACTAAGTATTTGTAGTTACTGAGAAAAATGAGTGACGTACAAAGGGTGTTAATTCCGTTTTTATTACAGTTGTTGTTTCTTAATAACCAGTTGTTATAAATAATCTACCAGAAAGAAGTCTATCGTTGACATCATTTGAGTGGTGTGAACGTAGTAGTGGCGGCAACGGTGCTGTACGTCTGTTAGGCTTGTAGTTCAGATAGCCAAATTAATGTTTCTCAGTTACATTATAACTGTTGCATTTTAGGTAATATTTGTGTTTTTATACTATGTATTGCGCTTTTGTATATAAAAAAATCTGTTAAAATTATAATCTAAAATTTATCCTAATTATTTTCCAATAATATTCTCATTTATAATACACGGCACAACACCGTCTCCTTGTCATGGATCTCTGCGTAAAACCCAAAGACAAATCCGTTGAGCATTGTCGACGCCAAATTAGGTGGTGGCTGCTAGATGAAGGCAAATCCCAGGAGTTCGCTTCAGCATCCGTCGAGATCTGTGTCGGAGCTGACAGTGAATTAATCCAGAATCACTGGGACAAGATCCAGGCAGCCATTACTAAAGCAGCAAAGGCAGTGCTAGGTGTGTCTAAGGGTGGACGCAAGTGTGATAAGGAGACTTGGTGGTGGAACGACGCAGTCCAGAGAGAGGTTAGGATGGAGAAAACCCTCTTCAAAAAGTGGCAAGCGTCCACATCTCCTGAAGACCGCGACGCATACAGGGCCGCAAAACGTACCACTAAAAGACCTGTAGCCAGAGCCAGACGAGACCACACTCGATCGATGTACGATAAGTTGGAATCGTCTGAGGGGCAGAAGCTCATTTATAATTTGGTACGTTCCAGGATCAAAGTGGAACAGGATATTTGCAAGTGCCGCTGTTTTAAAGATCCTGCGGTAACCTGTTATGCGAGGACCTCGCGGTGAAGGAGAGATGGCGCTCGTACTTCCACGAGCTGCTGAATAAGCAGCACAAAGAGGTACAGCCACCGAACCTCTCTCCGAATCAAGGACTAGTACCACCGATAACGCCTGAAGAAGCCTGAAGAGCCCTACTCTTTGCCCCATGAGGAATCGGAAAGCTGTCGGAGCTGATGGGGTCCCCATCGAAGCCTGGAAGGCAATGGGTCCTCGTGGTGTGGGCATTTTAACAATCCTTTTTAACCGCATACTCCTCACCGGAAAAATCCCGAGCCAATGGAGACTGAGTTTTATCGCCCTAGTCTTCAAAGGTAAGGGATCGGTGCAGAAGTGCGAAAATTACCGCGGAATAAAGGTAATGTTCCACACCATGAAGCTCTTTGAGCACATAATCGACTCTCGGATCCGGCAGGAGTGCACTGTCTCGGGATGTCAATATGGGTTTCGCTCAGGGCATGGTACCATGGACCCTGTTTTTGCCCTAAGGATCATCATGGAGAAATACAGGACGAAGAATACGCCTCTGCATTTCCTGTTTTTGAATCTGCAGAAGGCCTTCGACTGTGTTCCTCGCGTGATGATCTGATGGGCACTGAGGTCCAAAGGGGTGCCAGAAATCTATATTGTCATTATTCGGGACATGTACCGTGATTCCGATTCCATAGTTCGGACCGCTGTTGGCGACACCACACCCTTCCCCATAACCGTAGGAGTGCACCAGGGATCTGTCCTTAGCCCGTTTCTGTTCAGCGTGATATTAGACGAAGTGTAGAACAGCATCAGAGATGCGCATGAGCAACCTCCATAGTTGCTCATGTATGCTGACGATATCGCGCTGGCAGATTCGGACAGGGGGCGCCTGGTGCGACGTGTAAATGCGTGGAAAAGGTCGCTAGAGAACGGCCGTCTGAAACTAAATGTGGCGAAGACTGAGTACTTGGCCTGGAATACTACAGATCCCACATCCGTGCGCATATGCGAAGACACGGTCGAGCGCACGGATCAGTTTAAGTACTTGGGATCTGTACTTAGTGCATCCGGGGATATCGACCACGACGTCAAGGCCCGTATCACTGCAGCTTGGGCCAAGTGGCGTGAGGTGACAGGTGTCATTTGTGACCCCAAAATGATGATTAAATTAAAAGGACAGGTCTATAAATCCATCATTAGACCTGTCCTTTTGTATGGCAGTGAACCGTGGCCTGTACTTGAGCGACACAAGCAAGAACTGCGTGTTACGGAGATGAATATGCTGCGTTAGATTTGTGGAGTGACGCGGAAAGACCGGGTCAGGAACTCCCGCATCCGCGGCAGACTTCATGTCCATGACATAGCAGACAAGCTGCAAGAGTGTCGCTTACGCTGGTACGGGCACGTTTTACGCAGACCAGCTAATTATGTGGGGAACAAATGTCTAGCCATGCCGCCTCCGCCAGCTCCCGGTCGAAGGGGAAGGCTCAAGAAATGTTGGCTTGACGTTGTGAAGGATGACATGCGTGCCAATGGTCTCAAAACGGGGGATGCCGAAGACCGCGCGAAGTGGAGTAGAAAAAGTAGGAAAGCGGATCCTGGGCGTCGGAGTGAACGCTCCGAACGCAACCGGGATTTAACGCTCGGATGATGATGATGATTCTCATTTATAATACAAATTTTCATTTATTTTCATTAATTTCCGACCTGGTTTATAAATAAAACAATATTAATAAAAATAAAAATAATAATATTGTCCGGTGTAACGTCAATTAGCGCTATATATAAAGCGTAAAATTATTTGTAATAACAGTCAATTTATTGCCAATAAAGGGCGATGCGTAATTACTACCAACTGTTCATAAGAGCTACGATTTAATTAATGTGAAAATGTGTGTGGCAATTAGTCAGAATGTTTCATTACGTATGAAACGAATAAAATTATTATTGAACTCATTTTAATCCTATTTATCCTCGGGTCATATTGATAATTAATGAAATGGTATTGAAAGCTTAACGAAATTATTATTTATTATGCTGTATTAAACCCATAAAAGAGATGAAAGTAATGTATTGTGTAAAGGATGATGTGATGGTTTGTGGTGTTACCAATGAAATGTCAAAATAGAGAAGAGACATATCGAGCCTGTTGGGGGCTAAGAAGTCGCGATTAATAAATCCACGAAAGGTCTACGTTGTTACGAGATATATTTTCGAGTGTTACTTCAATGGTGGCAGAAACAACTTAAGACAGCCACGCATTCTAATATTAAATTCAAATTTAACATATACAAAAAGTTTGTATATCCATCATGTTCCTTAAAGATGTTATTAATCAACGCAATAGGTGGCGAGATATCTACTAAAGTCGTAAAAAATGTATATTTCCCTCCTCCGTATAGCTTATATTATCAGGTGGAAAAAAATCAAGGTTCAAATATACTTACAACCAAGGCATAATTGATTGAATAATATTCGTCAAGTATTTTTTGAAATTCAATGGAAAACAACCCGGTTTCGAATAAACGATGTTGACAGATAAAGATTTCAAAAGAAATAAAACCGATGTGATGTTTGACTTTCGCTAGATAATCTTGTTTCGGCCCCGTTGTGATCTGTAATTGAATTAGATCTGATTACTGGTTGTTTCATTTCTGATCACTACTGTCGATCAATAAGTTTTATTAGGATAGCCGCTCACGGGCATACAATCGTGCTATGGATTTTTTTTTTATAATAGACAGTCAAACATGTTTATTTCCTAAGGGACGATTTCCACCAATCGGCTCGCATTGCATCGCATCGGAAAGGACACGGTCGAATGCGGTGACAGCCGATCGCGCCCGGCAGGATGTCGAAGTATACGATTGGCTCCGTACCGTCGCTTGCGAACATATCATAATAATCATAACAATAGTTCCATTCCTACCATGTTGACATGTTCTAATTATTAATATCCGGATTAATTAATTCTAGTTTCCGATCGCATACGATGACAGGCGAACGGAGCCGATCGCGTGTTGCAACATACTTTCGGCTACGATCGCGTGTCGCAAATAAAAAACTGATTTCAAAAAATATAAATAGTATAAAATAACTTAATAAAGACTTTTGACTAAGAATTTATTTCTTTTATTAAGAGACAAAATAATATAAAATTTTCTACATCTTGAAGTCGCTGCCGAGCAAACCATAAAATTTACCATATACACTGTTATAACAACAAAATGTTGCAAAATATTGTAATTTTTTAAGGTTTACTTGGCACCGATTTCAAGATATAGAAAAAATTTATATTATTTTGTACATACATACATACAATAACTTCGAGCCAGTTCCCTTGCGGGGTATGCACGAAAAACAGAATATTATTTTGTTTCTTAATAAACTAAATAAATTCTTAGTCAAAAATTCTTATATAGTTTATTAAGTTGTTTTATACTTTTTAGTTTGTGAAGTCGGTTTTTTTTATATTTGTTACTTTTTAGTATCTATCTGGGTAGGTCTACGAAAGGTGCCGCGTGTCTTGACGGGAACGGAAAATTTTCATAAAAAATGTTCATAAAATGAAAACTTATTTAATTTATCCGTGCAGGAACGGAGAAAGAATACAATTTCCTGCGGCCGGGCGGCCTGTCGTAAGAGGCGACAAAACAACCCACAGCCAGGTGGTAGGGCATTTGCCCGACTGGATGGCTACCACCCCTGGTCTAAAGTATGTCGCCATCACAACCTTGAGTTGTGTTCCGGCATTAGTGACCAGGTTCCAGTCTCCCTTAAGAATCCCAAGTAGCAAAGATTTATTTTGTTCTAGAATAAGTAGTAAAAGTTAAGTTAATGCATGTAATAAAGAAAGCAATAAAGATAAAGAAACGATAACTCCGTCATGCCATAAGATGGAGAGACCGGGCAACAAAAAAAAAAAATTCTCCCTTAAGAGAGCAGCAGCGCATTTGTAGCACCTTTGGTGTTGCAAATGTCCATAGGCGATGGTAACCGCTTTCCATCAAGTGGGCCGTCTGCCTGTCTGTTGAACACCTGCAATAAAAAAATAAAAAAAAACTACCGGGCCAAACTATGTTCAATTTTTAGGTGACCAAATGGCAACTATTCCGCATCAAACTAAAGAAGAATCACGTAAATCGGATCATAAATCTCAGCGTAATCGATGTACATACACAAAAAAAATACCAATCAAGTTGACAACTGACTTGAAAACGGAGGAGCCTTTTTGAAGTTGGTTAAAAAGACCCGCGGTCAAGCTGCTGTCTGCGAGTTGGTAAAATAGACTTTAAATACTATGCACATGATTTAATATCGTTTAAGATTGTAAAATCCGTTTCGATCGGATGCGATGCGAGCCGTTTGATGGAAATCATCCCCAAGTTTGGCGTGTCTTTATTACACCTATAGCAGAAACCATACCATTATTGCCCCCATACGCAATAAGTAATGTGGCATTCAGACACGTCGTCAATAATAGGTTTTATACCTACCGCAAAATTTTGTGACGCAAAATAAAATTTTTGGGGACAAGTCCCTAATTAGGAGACCATAAATAGTGAAGAATAGGAATATGTAATATTACGCGGGCCGACTGTTAGTGTGAACAGTTTATATAGAAAACATTAAAGGGAACTTCCGGCCAATAAAATAGTTTTTACTGTACTTATTCTTATCTCGGTGGGCCGACCTGGCTAATGTGTGGTCAAGCCGTAAAAAAGGTTTATTGTCTTACGTGCTCCATAAGACGAGGTTCGGAAAAATATCACCTCTAATGGAACCTATACCACTGTTTCCCTTTGTGACTAGGTATCTGTATACATTAAGGTTTATCTGTTAGGTTTTTTAAGGTTTCGCGAAATCTTTGTTTTCCTTATGTCCGTCAGACGGTATATTAGTCGGCCTCTGTGGTTGAGCGGGCTAAGCCTTTGCCGGCCTACCTCACTTCAACGCAGAGGCTCCGGGTTCGATTCCTGGTATAGTAAATTTCGGAAACGTATTTTCTCCGTTATTTACTATGGTCTGGGTGTCTGGGATCGGCCCCAGAGTAGTCCGTTGTATATTACCCATAACACAAGCGTAACGTACGTACTAGTGTATGTACACTGAGAATACTTGGCAGCCTTAGGATGTTATATACATTTAAATATGTATGTTTGATTGTTTGACGTACGGACAAACATGCGTTTTTCATACACTAAGTACTGGCCGGCTTAAATATCTTACCAACCGTTCATTTGTTTTTTTTAATTTTTTTATTGCAGGAGTTCAGCAAACAGGCAGACGGCCCACTTGATGGAGAGCGGTCACCATCGCCTATGGAAATTTGCAACACCGAAGGTGCTACAAATACGCTGCTGCTCTCTTAAGGCAAACTGGAACCTGGTCACTAATGCCGGAACACAACTCAAGGTTGTTATGGCGACATGCTTTAGACTAGGGGTCTAAAGTCGCCATCCAGTCGGGCAAATGCCCTACCACCTGGCGAAATTTTTCTTGCTATAGGTTAAAATTTGACATAAAATCCCTACAAGTGATGTCAAATTTAAACCGATGGTAAAGCGAGTGAATGAATAGTAAAATATAGGAATCGGCTATAAGCAAATATCTATGATAAACTGTCTTGCTCTGCTTTATATACATTAATTTGAATATAAATTTTATTATGTATACTAGTCGTGAACACTTAGGAATATATTAATAACACTTGATATTTACTGAATTTTAAGTAATTTTAAGCATAGAAGACGGTGATCTAGGCTTAGTATTCTACTTATATATAGTATTAAGGGACTATGAGTAGAATACAATACAAATAACTTAAGTTTTCTTTCATTATATGTAATTAATGTTTTATTTCTCAATATTATTAAAATAAATATAAATTGTATTTTAAGTCTATTTATTTTGCTAAATTTTTATGAGAAAATGATGTCAAGCTCACTTGCTTAACAAACCGCAAAGTTTTAAATTGGTAAGTATTTTGCATCAACATGAAAAAAAAACCAGAGATAGCATTTTTAAAGTAATTTGGCTATGGGGGTTTGAGGTATTAGTTCATTTTCGAAAAGGGGTCTCTTGCCTAAATAGTTTGGAAAACTCTGATTTTGATGAAGCATCTGAAGCGATCCATGTAAACTTAAAATTGAGTCATTCAATGTCATTAAATTTCGTCGTGTCCTTTCCTTTCTGCGTCTTTCAACCATATTTAATCAATTTGGTTGATCCATCTAATATCAGCATTATAAGTCGTTCGCAGAAGTCCTTAGTGCTACTTAGGTAAGCCCCGGTACCAGTCGTAGGAAGCGGGAGGGGCGACCATCGGCAAACCTTCTTCGCACGACTTATAACCGTCTATAGACGGTTCCTTTCTGTCTTTTAATTTGTACGAATGAAGCAAAGTGATCCATTTAAATATAAACTCAAATAATTCAACGTCGTCAAATACGGCCGTGTCCTTTCAATTCTGTATAGTCCAACCAATTGACTCAATTTGGTTCATCGTTCCAATAATATCAGCATTACTAACTACGCCATTTTGTTTAACAATCAACTATTACCACTAGCCTTATCAGAAAAACAGGAGATAACTCGAGCAATTAATAATTTTAATATACTTAGTAAACATGCTGTAAACTATTAAATTAACTACAATTCCATGAGTCCCTCCTTGGTAAATCTATATCAGATTTACAGAGAACAACTTGTTAGCAAGTTAAAGTTTTGTCAATAAACTGTCGTAACGAGTTTGCAAGGGGTTAAGTTTCTTGCTTTGAATTTACTAAATCATTGTTCTGATACAAAATTCTACCATCTTTTAGTCAGGTAGTAGTAGCAGTATGCCCTTCTGGATGGCTACCACACCTGGTAAGGAGTCAATATCATCTGAGCGTTAAATCCCGGTTGCGTTCGGAACGTTCGCTTTCCTACTTTAATTCTCCACTTTGCGCGGCCTTGGGCATCCCTTGTATTAAGGCCGTTGGTGCCTGGATTACATTGCTTTAAGCAATAAGGCTGGCCATTATACTACCTTATAGTATTGTTACGAGTTAGCGGGACTAGAATTAAAATGCCATTAGAATTATTATAGAGTTTATTAGAACTATACAAACACGTATAACACAGGTACAAATATAACCGAACACAACAAATCGAAAAATAATGCAGGAGGTCGTAATCGTAATCCGCAACACCTGGCTAATGATGCTAATGAGCGAGTACAATAGAACAATAGGCTATTCTCCACCATAACCTAGAAACGTATGGCAATAAATAAGTGAACAAAAGTAAACGATTACGATTACGGATTACAGTTATGTAATCCTTTTATGATCATCTACTTTTTTGTCGGCATTTGAACTAATCTTCAAATACCTACAGGTAATAAAATGTGCTTTTACAGTTCTGTACGTGGAATTTGTCTTTGTCGGGGTCCAAGTTGTAACAGTATTAAAGACCATAAGTAAGTGTATTATTTTTCTTATTTTGGTGTACAGTCGCGGTATAAAAAGGTTTGTCACCTTAAAGTCGATTTTTGCTTGCACGAGTACAAGGAACAGTACTGCCGAAATTATAGAAACGTTAAAAAGGAAACTGCAATGTTGACAATGGCAGACACTGAGCTTAACAATAGTTTTAATCATCGGAAACAAAGATGATATGAATTATCATAAACATTAAAAGCAATAAAATGGTTTTCCATCTCTAAATAATCTTTTTAGACAAGATAGAAAATCAAATACCTTTAATCTAAATAATTTTCAAATTTATTGTAAAACAGTTAAATATAATTTTCTGTGGAACAGTCTGTTCTGTGACTTAGTTTGAAAAGTTGTGTTCGCGGACGTTAAATGAATCATTTTGAAAACTGACGAACGTTTTCATACCACGACTGTGGAATAAAGAGTATGGTTGTTGTTGTCATTAATTTTCTTGGGCCGACCCCTTCGACCTGGACCTGGCGGTGGAGGCATGACTAGACATTTGTTCCCCACGTAATTAGCCGATTTCCGTACAACGTGGCCATACCAGAGTAAGCGGATCTCTTGCAGTTTGTTATGTCACGGACATGAAGACTGTCACGGATGCGGGAGTTCCTGAGGCGGTCCATCCGCGTGACTTCCACATATCCACTGCAGCATATTCATTCATCGCCTGGTCAAGACTATGGCGCTATAACAACTGTTGCGTACTCTTTTTATCTGCAACTGTTTTATATTTTTTTTTAATTACTTTGAAGTTGACTTATCAATAATATTTTCTCTGTCTGCCACATTGTAAAAGATTGCATTGTATTTTTTACCATTTATTCAATAAATACACTCATTATCCAAAAGTTTATCATTTCTAGGGTTATCTCCACAACAACAACACTCTTGTTTCTTGGGCTGTGGAAAGAAAACATGCTGTTTACACGTATTTATTATATTTTATTTAGAAGACACGATATAACAGACACCCGTGCTGTGACTGGCGGAACGCGAACTATAATATATATATATATATATACTTATATCTATCTACTACGTACATGCAGCACATAGCTCACGATTCGTACATCAACATTGTTTGCCGTTTGACGTTACTTGATATAGGTCCTTAAAGGCTCCCTCAGGGGGTGCCGCCCTGGAATCGTCTCCATCCAGGAAGCGGTACAAGGGGATGCGTCCCCGGAGCCCTTAGCGGCAACTGTCACATTCCTCCCTTCACCCTATGACAGTGGTGTCCCACCTATCCACTCCAAATACTTGTATTCCTTCCCCTTCCTTCCAAACCTCCTCCCCAAACATCCCTCCCTTCCGACGACGACCGCCAGCGTCGAGCTCGGCTCCGCCCAGCGCGGTTCTGCTAATCTTGGTCGGTAGAGTTGGAAAACCCTGTGGCCGGCGTCGATACGGTGGAAGCGACTCGACCGCAGCTGTTGCGATGGCTCTCGCGGAAACGCGGGACTCGGACCTTCAGATTGCGGGCTGTCAGCCTTCACCCCAATGCCACCAGTGTGGCGCGCTTGACACGGCGTTTCATACGCTAGTCGAGTGTGCAGCCTGGGCACCACAGAGGTTTGAATTCGAGACAATAGTAGATCCGATTGATTCGCTTGGCAGCCTGGTGCAAGCCGTGCTGCAGAGCGATGATCATTGGGTGGGTGCGGCCAACTTCTGCGAGACAGTGATGTCTCAAAAGGAGGCCGCGGAACGAGATAGGGAGAGAAGTGGAATTGCGCGTATTTATGCGCCTCCTCACGGGCGCCGGCGTCAGCCGGGAGCCCGGAGACGCAGATATGCGCATGATTTCCCTCCCTAAAATAATACCGCTTCAGGGGCCCTCTTGCATCAAGGGAGCAGAGGAGTCTTCACCCCTGTCGTCGAAGTGAGTTAGCCCTTTCCAGGGGCTTTCTCAGGCACTTATTGCGCTAGGATCGGTGTGGGCGTAACTACGTTCTAAGTCTCATGCCTTTCCTGCCATAAGCGCGGGGCCGTCGGAGGAGGGTGGTTTTAGTGGGTATTAGCCATTTAGGTTCGAGTCTCCACACAAGCCGGTCGATTACTGTTTGGATTGCCCCTTCTGGGAATGCCTCCATGATCGACTATGGTCTAATCCCTTGCAAAGGACCCGGTACTGTGCGTAAAAAAAGGTCCTTAAAGGCTTACACTATGATTTGGTGTAATAATACAGTACTTATGTCTTTTTTTTCAAAATCAGCCCATTTCATTTCTGGCAAGGTAATTGATTATTGAAAAACCTAATGATACCACGTTAGTTTTCTTCAAAATAGGCACCGAGAGTCATTTGAGTGTTTTTCGTATATTTGGCGCTTTTTGGCGTAGATTTGGCCCTAAAGGCCTATTTGAAAAATTCATCGTGTAATTTATTTTTAGGGTATAATTTTTATTTTAAGGTTTTTTTTTTAGTTAAATCAATTAAATTGAATAGGTATATGAAAGTATGTGGCTGTCATGAGTTCATTTTGTTTTCTAATAAAAAGGCTTAGAGAGTTACCTAATAAACAGTTTAGAATGAAATTACTTAAGCTGTTAGCTAAGTTTCTTAGCTGTTTTACGTGCAAAATATTTTAATGAATCATATTATTATTATTAAAGAACAATAATGACATTTCGTATTACATATATATTTGCTTATTGTAAAATTATGACATTTAGTTAGTAATTAAATTAATTTATTGATAAACAATAAATTTTATTGTAAACATTTTCTCTGATCTGTGTAAAAGAAAGAAAATTAATTACTTTACATACTAACATAATTTGCCAAGAATAAACTATACATTTTAAACTAAAACGTCTTTTAAGCATCCATTTTTTATGCAAATAAACGATTTTGAATTTTTTAATACACATAAAATTGCATGCATTATGAATGTAGTAATTACTCCGAAACGCGTATAATTGAAAACCACCTTATGAGTACGTATTCCATTCAATTCACTCTCAAATTAGCAAAACAATCCCATATCCTGAATGTCTGTCATTAATATGTGTTGAATAATTAACGTTTTGGTAGCCTGGAATCGTTTTACCGCGTTGATTAAAATTCATACACTACGTATTATGCCATCATAATGTTCTGCATAAACATATTAATTTTAGTCATCGTTCTGGTAATTTGGTATATAAATAAATATATCATGTTGTTTTGATTTTTTTACTGCATGAGTTCAGCAGAAAGGCAGCAAGGTTGTTATGGCCGCATACTCTAGACCATGGGCGGTGGCCATCCAGGCGGGCAAATGCCCTACGACCTGGCTATGGGTTGCTTTGGCGCCTTATGACAGGCCGCGCGGCTGCAGGACATTTTTTTCTCCATTTCTGCGCGCATAGGTAGGGAGTTAATAATTTACAGGTGCTTCGTAAACTGTTTTAAAGGTTTTTAACCAAATAGCGACAATTGACAGAGAGTCAAGGTAACCGACATAGCTCATAAAATTGGAAAGTTGAAGCGGCAGTGGGTCGGTACCGTCTGTCGCAGGACCGACAGGTGATGGAGCGAACCTATCCTGGAATGGAGACCGCGTCTCGGTAAGCGTAATGTAGATGCCCTCCAGCCTGGTGGAACGACAGCCTGCGTAAGAGACCTGGATGTGTGGTGCAGACTTGGGGAGGCCTACGTCCAGCAGTAGACATTGATTGGCTGAAGAAGAAGAAGCAAAAATTGGCGAAGTGGATTATGAATCACGCATATCAAATGATTCCGTTGAGGAGAAAAACGTCTCTATAGAGAAAAAGAAACCGAAAATACAACTTTTAGAATTTTTGTGCGTTTGTCTATCCATCTGTTTATTTGTCTGTTAGTGTGGGCGCAAATGGGTCACGCGCCATCGCCACTTTTGTTCGTGTGGTAGCGTGTAGCCGGCCACACGTGTGCGGCGAATAACTACAAAATGTATGAAAAAGCGTGTCAACTGCTTGTCGCTGGCCACAGGTGGCTGTGGTCGGTGGCCCGTGTGCGCTAAGCATTACAGCATCAAGTGAAAACTACTGAACAGATTTAAATGAAACTCGACATAGACTTAGCTTATACCCCGGGTCAATTTTGTTGTTGTTGCCGCTTTTGAACTGCAAAACTTACAAATATGACATAAAGTATAATTGTCGTCATGGCAACGCCAATGAAGTGTTACTCGCATATGTTAGTAATCTATACATATAATAAAACTGTAGAGGTCGAATTTCTGTACAATGAAAAAAATGCTAAAAACCGAGTCTAACTAATTTAGATTTTTTTCAAATTTTTTGTTTGTCTGTTTGTCTGTCTGTTTGTACGGGCTAATCTCCGAAATAACTGGAACGATTTAAATGAAATTTTGTATGGTGATAGCTTATATCCCTTGTCAACATATAGGATACTTTTGATACCGAAAAATTAAAGAGTTCCCGTGGGATAGTTAAAAAAACTTTAATTGCTTAAACAGCTTTGAAGGAATAATAAATAACAAGCGGACGAAGTCACGGGCATCAGCTAGTAATAATATAATTGGCAGACAAACACACTCATTTTATATCTCCAAGCAAAGTATGTTACGCTGGTGTTATGGGTAATATATAACGGACCTGGAACTGATCCCAGACACCCAGGCTGGTGTTATGGGTAATATATAACGGACCACTCTGGAGCTGATTCCAGACACCCAGACCATAGTAGATAAACCAAATTTCGTTTACAAAATTACCATACCAGGAACCGAGCTCAGAGCCTTTACATTTGAATGAGCTATGCCGTCACTTGATTGTTTTTGATTTTTGTCTGCGAAACCAAAACAAACATTTAGTCGTAAATACCTTATCCCTCAAAAAATAACTTTCAATGGATCTGTTCAAACCAATTTTCATTAAAAGCATTATTTAAGTTGGAAATAAAAAAATAATATACGTTCTTAAACCTTTCTCAAATACATATTTATGTAAAATACAAGAATAACATCATAACTTTATGAAGAACTTTTCTGACATTCAGTATTCTAAGTTAGTAAAAAACTGCAAAGAAAAAGTCGTTGTTAATTAACCAAGTAGTACCGTCAAGCTTAATAACGTTTTCTTTATAAAATGTACCTATTCAAGTCTGTACCGTTGCTCTTTGTGATAAATGGAACCATATAAAAAAAAGTATTTAAACCAAAATAACTCCTCATGTCTTATAAACTACACAACGGATTCTGTTCAAACCAATTTATCCTACTAATATTATAAACGCGAAAGATTGTAAGAATGTATGTATGTTTGTTACTCTTTCACGCAAAAACTACTGCATGGATTTTGATGAAACTTTACAATAATATAGCTTACACATCAGAGTAACATATAGGTTTTTTTAATATTTTTGAAGCTTTACTATCTCCTTTATTTTAGAGTTTTCAACTTTGTACTAAAAAGCTTTGGAAGCTAACATTTCTCCCTCTACATATTGATTTAAATAAAAAAGACATCTTGATATTTTTTTATTTTTTCTAAATTTGAATACCGACTATGTACATGAAAAAAAATCTACTCAGTTACGTCTGTCGCCGATTCTATTTTAATTTTTTATTTGTGATTGTACGACTCTATTGCGTAGCCCCATATTGGCAATGAAGCGTCACGGAAATGAATATGCTGCGATGGATGGATGTGCGACGCGGAAGGACCGCGTTAAGGACTCCAGCATACGCAGCAGTCTTCATCTCCGTGACACAGCAGACAAACTGCAAGAGAGTCGTTTACGCTGGTACGGCCACGTTTTACGAAAACCGGCTAGTTACTTGGGAAACAAGTGTCTAGTCATACAGCCTCCACCAAGTCTCGGTCGAAAGAAAAATGCTGGCTTGGTCTCAATAAAAGAAGACGTATTCGGTCTTCTTTTATTGAGGTCGCGCGAAGTGGAAAAAAAAGTAGAGAAGCGGACACTGGGCGTCGAAGCGAACGCTCCGAATCCAATCAGGACTTATCGCCCGTATGATGATGATGATGATGTAGCGCCATATAACTAGAGACTGTACCTTCTTGTCAAATATCATTCATATAAATACAATACATACGGACAAGACGAAAATAAAAGTTGCTTTTTCAGCAAAATATATTCACTAAAAATGTTCCATCATAATTCTATAGTATTTTTAATGTTACGCGACAAGGGGCGATGTGACGCCGCTACTAGCTTGTCCCAGAAAGGCGTCAAATCAATATTAATGGAATTTTGCTTAAAACGCTCGGAGATAAATGAATTTGTGACATAATGCGAACGTTGAAGGAATGTTGTACCTGCCATTCTGTCACGGAACGCATTATAACGAAAATATTCATGCGATATTAATACATCCAAATATTTTAATATCTCTAGTAAGCGAGTGGGAAGTCCGTGGACAATGAAGCTTTCCACAAATGTGACAATCGACTACTTTTTTTGTTATTTGACTGTACGGCATCTTCAAAAAAGATTTAATAAAAAAAATACATTTATATATTTTTTCCTTTCTTGCATAATAATTACAGATAATTTAAGAATTTCCTTCGAGTCAGGTTATCTGGAATAGATCGCTTTTAGCGATAAGGCCGCCTTTTGTTTTACCAGGTAGGTAACTATTGTTTTGTTGTGCATTTTTGTTTTGGTGAACAAAGTGTGGTCTATGTCTATGTCTAAATAACCCATTTCAAAAATATTCAAATCAAAACTATTGATAATAGACTAGCTTTTGCCGGTGGCTTCACCAGCGTTAATGTAATTTTTTTCCATCCATTCAGATTTTTTCTATCCCTCGGAACAGTACATTTTTTTCTGGACAAATGGTACCATATGCCACTCTGAACAAATAACCTAATCTAAACCATCCATGGACCAACTTTAATATTTATTAAACCATGTAATAGCATAGAATATAGACATAATAACTCGTAAAAATGTATTTTTTTTAAGATATAAGATAGATATGAAAATTACTCAACAATAGAAAATAAGAGTTCCTATCCCATAATTTATCCCAGAAAATGATAAATGATAAAATTAAAGGATACCTGCTTCGACAAGAGACGGAGGAAGTGATAATAATAAAAAAAAATCATTCGCGTATATTAATTAGGGTTACATGTTCTTACTATTTATACCTATATAGATAATCGGCAAACAAACACACAGATTGTAGGTATATCTCCAAATTTAGCAAGTTAACTACCCATGCGCAGGTTTGCCGATAGCCTCATGTTGTCACGCGTCGATGGTCAGTAGGGTTGATAAAAAAGGATACATAAATAGTTGATGCAATAAATTTATTATAATAATTTATTGTTGAATATACTTTACATAACTATATAATACTAAGTAGTCATCGGCAATCCTTCTGCGCGCGGTTTATACGCTTGTGTTATAGGCATAGCTGGGCACCGTTAATCATATAGTTAACTTCGTTAATCGCTAATCCGTTACTGAAAAAGTTAACTTCGTTAAAAGTTAAAGCGTTACATTTCAGAAATTTTAACGCAAGTTAACGTTAATCGTTAATCCGTTAACACGTGACAAAAATTGCATATTCTTATAAAAATTGTTGGTCCTGGAAGTTAACAGGTTAGAAACAAAAAAAAGACGGGTATAATTATTAGCGTGTCGCCTATGGACATTTATGACACCAAAGGTGCTACAAATGCGCTGCTGCTCTCTTAAGGGAAACTGGAACCTGGTCACTAATGTCGGAACACAACTCAAGGTTGTTATGGCGACATACTTTAGACCAGGGGTGGTAGCCATCCAGTCGGGCAAATGCCCTACCACCTGGCATGTTGATAAACAATGTTTTTTCATTCATTTGGATTAAGGTTTAGAATTTATTTTATTAAGATAGACTAGTTGCGTAACCCGTCCAATTTATCTGTAAATTTAGTAATCTGGCATAATATGAATATTTCCCTTCATGAACATTAATATGTTGAAGTTCTCGTCTGAAAGCGAGGCTCGTTTCGGCTGTAGTATATCCTTGCCCGTGGAGAAAAGGCGTTCAACTGCAGAGCTTGAGAGTATAGCAGTATTATATTTAATAAACAGATTGTGATTGTGTTGGATTAACGAATAACGGACTTTGGGAAATTCAACGGAAGTTAACGAGTCCGTTAACATATTTTTAAGTTAACTTAAAAGTTAATCCGTTACTCGAAATGTTAACTTCGTTAATTAACTATTAACGGACTAACGAGTTAATGCCCAGCTATACCTATAACTTATAGGTAATATACAATGAACTACTTTGGGGCCATTCCCAGACACCCAGACCATAGTAAATATAGGATTTTTTCCGAAATTTACCATGCCAGGCAAAAGCTTAGCCGCTCAATCACAAAGGCCGTCAAATTCAATCATTCATCGTTTTCATTCGTTCGATCGTTCGTTCATTCATTCGTTTCCAAGAGAAATGACTGTCATACTATGCTGTAGTACAATATTAATGTTACAATCTATAAAGACGGGCGAACGGACGTTTTTCCATTTTCCAAAATAGCTGCGGAACTCAAAAAAAGAAATAAAATTTTGAGGACGAACATTAACTTGGAATGGGCATGTAATAAGAAGATTAGGGGTGTAAGCCTTAATGACTTTTTTATTTAAGTCAATAGGTGGTGAGATAGACACTTCCAAGAAAAAATATGTATACTCGTACCTCTCTAAGTTGTAACTTAAGTGAAAAATTCTGAAAAAAAAGTCAAAGTGATAGAACTGAAAATATACATTTTACGAAAATTTATTTGAAAAAGATTCGATGATTAGTTTTTGAGGTATGATGTTTTTGAAATTATTTACCGTAATTTATCATGACTCGTATTTTGTAAGGGTGTCTAGATTTTGCTAAAATAGCAAAAGCATCCTATAAGAGCTAATACAAAGGTGATATTTATGAATAGAGTTTTGTACCTGCAATAAGGAAGCAATACAAAATGACGGCAAAGTGAAATGGTGCAGGCTATTTTAGAGAAAGAATGAAAGAAGCCTTAAATATGAAGTCTCTATGGGAAGCTTATATCATGTGCAATAAGGTCTGTGTTCACAATTTAATTTTACACTTTTCAACCTAACATCGATGAAGACTATTAATAACTGATTAAAATAAATAAGCTTTTTAAAAAAGGTTTTTAAAGACAAGCTTTTGAGATCCTGGATATCATGTAGCCGCAGAGTGCTAGCCAAGACAAGTAAAAGGAGCCCAAACACGACGGGTATATCTTGTTTAGTACAAGAGTTCCTATGGCCACCTTCGGACTCCATCATCAGATCAGCTCCATGGTACCATATTATTTATTGCATTGTAATGCGATATAAAAAATGTCAGCTCAATCGGAAACCGGGAAGTTGATCAAATTTAACTTGCAAGATTCCACCTGAACTTACATACATACATACATCCATTACAAGTTAAATAAAAGCTTGTAAAAGCAAAGTAATACGTATACAGTTTTATTTTATGAGGGAAGGGTAAAATGTAAGAAATACCAAACCCAACGAGCGCTGTAATGACACTGATTTTATTACTGAAAATATACGAATATAAATGTGTTGTTAAACATTAGGCCGCAGTTGTTTACTTGTAAAATGCTGACTGTTGTACATACTTTGTACAATTTATATGAAATGCTATCATATAAATTTTATCTTATCTAAATGATAGCCTACGTGGTTTTCACGTTATAAGCTATACTATATTAAATAGGTACATAACAGTTTTAGTTTTAGTTTTAAATAATTAAAGGTAAGGAAAGGAATGCTCCGGTGGTTCGGGCATGTGGAAAGAATGCATTATGAAAGAATGACTAAACAGATATACAATGCAAAAGTGGATGGATGCAGAAGTCGTGGAAGGCCACGACACACCTTTCATGATCAAATTGATTGTGTACTAGCAGAAGTCGATGTCAGGAGCCTTAAGAACAGACGAGCGTGCATGACAAGAGCTATGAATGTCAAAGAAGCAAGTGAAGTGTGTAAGAATAAGCCTGAATGGCGCTCTGTTGTTCGTGCCTACCCCGCAAGGGAACTGGCGTGAAGTTATGTATGTATGTATAAAAGTTTTATCAATGTGCGTAGTTTCTGCGTGATAACTTAACAAACATACATATTGTTACGAGTTACAGGACTCGAATTAAAATGCCGTCGGAATTATTATAGAGTTTATTAGAACTATACAAACACGTATAACACAGGTACAAATATAACTGAACACAACCAGTGCAAACGTAATGCACGATTCAATAATACGCGCAAAGTCCGTCACTAAATAGATCACCGAAGGTACACAAGTCTCGCCTTGATCGTGGTTCTCGCTCGACTGCTGATCTCTCCATTGGGCCATTGCTATATACTGCACCGATACAATATGTCTGTCCAACCGAATTTCTTCGAATCAGTTCGACACACCTGGGTAATAACTGTCATAAAATTTTTACAATACATAATAGGCTTTTTTCCAATTACAATTTTTAAACACAAAGTAAACAAAAGAAGTCCAAATGCGGAAAGGTAATAAACTGCAGGTGTGAATTGGTCTTTGTCGGTGGTAACAATATGTGTGAACCTATATTCGTATGTTATGTATATTAAGTATATATCTATTTAATATATAGAACATCTGTATATACTGCGTTTATGTATTTATTACTAGAATGTAAGAAATTGTACTATGTATTATGTATACCACCATCGACATTATAATCTTAATTCATTCCTGGGGTTGTCTGGAAGAGATCGCTTTTTAGCGATAAGACCGCCCTTGGTGCAGGAGACATAGTTTTAGTCTATAAGTTATTTTTTGTATTGGTGTACAATAAAGAGTTATTGATTGATTGATTGATACATTTTCAGATTACTGTTACGTTTATTTAGTTGCATAGTTACTCTTGTCATGTTTCTTTTTAAGCTTAATAATAAAAAAAATTATGTACCCTTTTATTTCTAAACGATACAATCGGCCATTTTATTAATTTAATAATAATGTTATATTTTTATATAATCTGTGATTAGTGCCTGTTTTGTATAGAGTAGTTCTCACCATAATTTATTGTAACAATATTTATCTCTAATATGATGTGGTAATTGTGTAGATTATAATTCAGTCTCTCAATTGTATATAGACGGTATTCACTACATTTTATTTTCATGTTGACTGACGCGATAGATTTTTACTGAGTTCGATTTATTTTATTACATGTAAAACTTTAAATATAATATATAAAATATTATCTAAAATTTCCAAACAATAATGTTATAAATTCTTATCATTCATAACCTAATAATATTTTATTAAGTTTTCGCGACTTGTATACATAATAAAACTACGTATTAACGGTTTTAAGCGCGGTAATTTTATTTGACGTTGGTTTTTCCGACGTTTCGGCCACTTTTCAGTGGCCGTGATCACGGAAGACAAAGATGTCAAGTGTCAACGAGTATTGTTAAAGTTTTATTTAGCCTACCGCCAACTTGTTAATTTTAATTTTGTTTATGGTTATTATTTACTCTATGGGAGCCTAATCTAATTTACTACCGCTTCGCAACATGTTATGGTTTGAAGAGAAGAAGCGGCGCAAGAAACTCTTCAGCAAACATGCCTAGCTCTAATAATTTTATATAATATTAAAATGGGTGGAAGGAACAATAAAAGTAATTATCAGTCAAGTTGGTTTGTGTTCCGTTGTACGCAGAAAAAGCTCATAGTGTCTTGAGGTCTGAGGTCTGAGGTCTCGCGAAAGAGAATCGTTTCATACCTAGAATGATGCGTGAGGCTATTGAAATAAAAAAACACCCAAATTTCAATAGAGAAGTGGTTGGCAAGTACCACCTGTTTGGGATCCAATCATCAAAACTATTAAGACCCAAACCCAGCAAAAACCAGCTGCCACACCTCAAGACACTGTGAGCTCTTTCTGCGTACAACGGAAGACAAACCAACTTGACTGATAATTACTTTTATTTTTCCTTCCACCCATTTTAATATTATATAAAATTATTAGAGCTAGGCATGTTTGCTGAAGAGTTTCTTGCGCCGCTTCTTCTCTTCAAGCCATAACATGTTGCGAAGCGGTAGTAAATTAGATTAGGCTCA
Source organism: Dendrolimus kikuchii (assembly GCA_019925095.2). Taxonomy (NCBI): domain Eukaryota; kingdom Metazoa; phylum Arthropoda; class Insecta; order Lepidoptera; family Lasiocampidae; genus Dendrolimus; species Dendrolimus kikuchii. The sequence continues at coordinate 9,622,534 of CM034412.1, read as the reverse complement.
CATAGAGTAAATAATAACCATAAACAAAATTAAAATTAACAAGTTGGCGGTAGGCTAAATAAAACTTTAACAATACTCGTTGACACTTGACATCTTTGTCTTCCGTGATCACGGCCACTGAAAAGTGGCCGAAACGTCGGAAAAACCAAAATCAAATAAAATTACCGCGCTTAAAACCGTTAAAACGTAGTTTTATTATTCATAACCTATTTAATTAAAATGGTTTATCAATGACTTCAACCCGCTATCGGTTGTACCAATTTGCTAAGTTTCTTATACTGTACAATTGTTGGAGGGATGACGAGGTGTTCTCAAAATGTTTATCGAGTGTGTAGTCATTGGATGAAATGTATGTAAGCCGCAATGTTCTCTGATTATAAGAATGGTGACCAGGTGCTGTTTTTTTATTACCATAAACCCTTCTGAATTGTTGCAAATATTACATTAACATGATGTACATATTATTGCAGAAGACGGTTTCAAAATAGAATGTGATTAACGATTTACAGCAAACCAACATTTTGCGGTCTGTGGTGGTTGTGTGTTGACATGTTGACGTCATCGCTATCTGTGGTCATACAAATTACACTGGAATTTGCTGCTAGAGGCAGTTTTGTCCCTTTATAGTAAAGCATTCTGTCACTTCATAATTTCTCATTTGGATTGTTACTTAATATCTCGTTTGTTTTATTTATATGAAGTTGTATCAGAATCCTTATTCCATTTTTATTTTTTATTGTTGGAGTACAGCAAGCAGGTTGACGGCCCAACTGTGATGGAAAGCGGCTACCGTCGTGTATAAACATTTGCAACACTAAAAGTGCTACCAGTGTGCGGCCGGACTCGTAGATGGAGCTGGAACCTTGCCACTAATGCCGAAACACAAATCAAGGTTGTTATGGCGGCATACTCTAGACCAGGGACGGTAGCCATCCAGACGGGCAAATGCCCTACCACCTAGCTGTGGGTTGTTTTGTCACCTCTCACCACAGGCCTCCTGGCCGAAGGAATTTGTATTCTTTCGCCATTCCTGCACGGATGAAATTTATGATGATATGATCCAGATACTCCGCTAGCAAAGAAGAGTTTAAGAAGAGTCTATAAGTGACGGTGTGTTAAAAGTATATAATAATATTAAATTTACATAAACATTACATATGAACCGTCGAAGAGACTGCGTTTCTCTGCGTATTTAACCGCTTGTACAACGGGGAGTGTTCCGAGTATTGTTGGATCTAATGCCAACAGCACATTTTTAGATCCGCACCCCCCACCATCGACGGGATGTTTACCCTTAAGCCACCACACATTTCCTTGGGTTCCTATGCTCAACTACGCCACGGGTTTCTATTATATTATTCCGGGTACAACAATGATCTGGAGGGAACTTCTCGCCATGGTTTTCTCTTTGCGCTATAACATGGGGTTCTTTAAGAAGGGCGTTATAAAATATCTTACAGGTTGGCAACGCGTGTGGTACGTTGGTGTTGCACATAGCACGCATACGCGACGGTAACCGCTTTCCATCAGGTGGGCCGTCTGCTTGTTTGCCTGCTTCATGTAATGAAAAAGACCTATACTCACTGTCGACGTATTAATGATTCAGTGTCACTATTTTATATAATTTTAAAACCGCCACATCATTTAGTAAACAGGACTGAGATGAGAGAATAGAAAATGTATAAGAATGACATATCATTAAGTTAAGTATTGTTACGACTCAGGCCCCGACAAAAACAAAATCCACCTGCATATCTGAAACATAGCACATTTATTACCCGTCGACATTTAAACTAATGCCATTGAAATTATTTTATGGTCGTCTTCTTCTGTTTACTTATTGGCAAATAGCCCATTGTTGTATTGTAATTTCTTATGACGGTCATTAGCCAGATGTGTCGGATTAAGTCGGCTTATATACGGGGACATTGCAGTTGCGCAGTATAAAACGATGCGAATTTGGATCTGATTGGATCTGATGGAGGGGGGAGCAGTTGAGCGAGAACTACCAGCGAAGTGAGAGGTGTGTACTACAATCGGGAATCTAATAAGTGACGGACTTTGCGCGTTTTATGGAATTACGACCTTCTGCATTACGTTTGGACTTGTTGTGTTCGGTTATATTTGTATCTGTGTTATACGTGTTTGTATAGTTCTAATAAACTCTATAGTAATTCTAACGGCATTTTAATTCGAGTCTCGCGACTCGTAACAGTATTATGTTATTCTCACAGATTTTAATTTTATGCGTTTAGCGCTAATACCACTTGACTAGTCCCTCAGCTGTCAATCCAACGCTAACGAATTCGTAGACATAACTAGTTGTTATAAAAAAATGACAGTTATAGAGACTGCCGATAGAAGTGAAAACGTAGAACTTTTAGCATTAAAATTTGAAATTTAATAATGTTTGAATTAAAACACTATTTCAACAATGCACAGTATATACACATTGAACTTTTCACTAAATCCATTCATCATTTCACTTATAAGATATACACAGCACTAATGTTGTACAATACGTCAGCTGTATAGCTACAGATATACTGCTATAAGCATGTCGGTGACGCGTACACACGTGATTTCACCCATCCAAAAAGCGTCTAACGCGCACAGCACACGGCCGCTGCGCATGCGCCAATCATGAACATGTCGGTGACGCGAACCCATAAGATTTTCCCCTACCAAAAAGTGCCCAACACGGCTAAAGAAGTTTTCGCTTCAAAATTTATTTATTTATTTGAAACTTTCTATTTAATAAACAATAATTTATTGATTCTACATCCCCGAAACTAGTTTGTACTGTATTTTAGTACAGACAGGCCCCTGTCGCAGACGTGGCAGTGGGGGGCACAGAAGTCGCTTTGTCCATCTTCTCTCCCGATAAGGTAGTGGAGCTGGCGTTGGATCCTCCTGGCATGCCACACCCAGTGTCGTGGGGTGTCCTGGCTCCAAGGACATTTCTTTTTGTCGGGTTACATCTAGGCGTCACAGCAGTCATACCTACAACTACGGTTTCGTGGCGCCCTGTTATAGCGCGGCAGGACTGGCGGTCGGTGCTTGCAACTCTTTCTATCATCAGAAGCTTGTGTGTAGCATCGGCCATCTGGTCCACATACTATTGATCTCCCCCAGGGCCCGAGAGTATGCGCAAAAGTATTCCCCCAGCGTTAACAAAAAACGAGGTCGTGTCCCTTATTAAACAAAGTCATTGGATGCATAAAATTTTTGCTAAAATAATATTTTTTTTATATAAAACACGAATATTCTCGAAATCAATTTTTGGATTGTAATTGGCTCGCTTAGTCTCGAGAGTGTGTGATTAATAAAGTCTTAACTATGTTCAAAATTTAAGTTAACCCCGTAATTGCCCATTATTTTGACAGCTCGCTCGGTCCCCGTGCAATGTTCGGCACAAGTCGTTGAAAACTGCTACATATACCCAAAATTAACTGGTGGGAAACGCATTAATAATATTTGTAAAGGCTGCGGTGTTATAGATGACGGAATTAGAAAATAACTTTTAAGTAAAAAATAAAACGCCAAAAGCATGTGGCGTCATCTAGTCTTGTATTATTTAGAACCTTTTTAGAACAATTATTATCGTCCTTAGGATTTTTCTTCGATTATTGTTTAAAGCTGAAGTAAATTCTACATCTAAATACATATTCTTCGCATCACATTATGAAGATGTAAGTAGTACGTAGTATATGTTAAGTATACCACCATCGCTATTATCATCTCAATTCATTCCTGGGGTTGTCTGGAAGAGATCGCTTTTTAGTGATAATACCGCCCTTTATACATAAAGTGTTATCTATCTATATATATTTTTTTTACATAAACCAGTAATATTATAACTAGAGTGCAGTTTAACCGATTTCATTTTTAACTGACTTAATAAAAATCTGGAGGTTTGTCGTATTTTTTAGTCGGTGCCAAACAAAATGAGTTTACATTTTGCTTAGCATCGACATCAAAATTATATAAAACGACAAACAAATTTAATTACGTAATAAAAACATATCTTGTTTCTTTTTATTTGTGTTTTATTTACACTTATGTGTTAAAAAGAGGCTGTTTTATCACGGGTACATAGATGAATGAATTATTGAATGTATGAATGAATAAATATGCTTTATTGTGTTTTAAAGATACCGTTATAAATTTTACTATACAATAGGCGGTCTCATCGCTATTAGCGATTTCTTCCAGACAACCTTTGGATGGACAAAAAAAATTGATAAGAACAGAGGTATGTTACATTATTCTCACTACCGAAATGTCAAAATTTTATATCCTTGACATCAATTTTTCATTCACGTTATCGTGCAATATATTAAGTTTATTACATATTTGGATATTTAATATCCGTTATACTCACATTTAATAATACAAACCAAATGTCCGACTACTGCTAATAAGTGATTCCTTGCATAATTGTACGTATACAAAGTCCTTGGATAGTTAAGAAAATGCCACCTAAATCAACTTAGAAATCGTTTGTAGTATGACCGAAGCCTTACTCTCAGTTGGGGTATGCGTGATTCGGCCATTCATCAAGGTGTCAGAATACAAGGACTATAAAACACGAGTCACGCACTCGTTTATGCCGAAAATAAATAAAATAAGCGACATAACACGTCATTTATTTTGCAACACCACTAATATCTACATTACCGTTTTCAGAATAGAATAGAATACACTTTATTGTTCACCACATACACATGAAATCAACAATTCACAGTACTCACATTAAACAGTTAAAGTTATCGCTTTAGAGCGATCTCTTCCAGACAACCCGGGCTATGGATTTTATGAACGGGAGATTCGCAAGTACATACATACATAACTTCACGCCAGTTCCCTTGCGGGGTAGGCACGAACAACAGAGTGCCATTTAGGCCCATTCTTACACACCTCACTTGTGTGAGGTGTGTAAGATGATTGTGTGATTCGCAAGTGTATAATTGAAACTCAACCTTCTTATTTATTACAGTTGTACGGGGTTTAAAGGCTTGCTTTTCTATTGCGAATCTAGTAAACAGGCAGACGGACCAGCTAATGGAAAGTGGTACCTTTCGCCTGCAAACGTTTGCAACACCACGGGCGAAACCAACGTGATGCTAGACTTTAGGAAAGGATAAAGAGGAGGAAATAGTATTATGGGAAAGAGGACTCCGAGAAGAGAAATGGAATAAAAAAGATGGGATTGAAATAATATGAATTTTCAGCTCGTGTTTGTTAGAATATTAATTTATTACTTGTGATAATAAGATACAAATTGGATTGCACATTCCAAAAAGCAATTGAGCAAACTGTTTGAGGTGTATTGATAAAGAATATTGGTGCTTATGTATATATATAAAAGAAAGTCGTGTTAGTTGCACTATTTATAACCCAAGAACGGCTTTACCGATTTGGCTGAAAATTGGTGGGGAGCTAGCTTAGAAGCAGGAGACGGACATAGGATACTTTTTATCCCGTTGGAACCGGTAGGTAGCGCCGAGATCGGGTTCTAGAATCCTACTAATCACCTGGACCGATTTTGGTGATTTTGTTTTTGTGTATTTGAGTGGGTCCCCGGATGGTTTAAATCCACAATTGGAACCGGCAGGGGGCGCTGGGATCGGGTCCTAGATTTTTATTTTTTCAGAGCAAGACAACGTCTGTCTGGGTCGCTAGTTATTTTATACATGTAAAGAATGTTAAGTAATTATAAGACTAACTAATTACGTGGTATGTGTAGAGGTATAAGGCGATCAATTTGCGCCCTGCGTCCGGGTGCTACGCATCCTTTGTACCCACGGGAAAAGACGGCCTTGGATGTCTATGGTAACCGGCATAAAATTGTTGGAATACATGAATTATCTCATGAAATATGTATAATATTATGCTATATAATATAATATAATTGGAGACACGTCAGCAAGTATTATGTTAATAAATAAATTACATTTATATCAGAGTCTATCATGACCTCTTTATAGCCTTCTTGCTTTTGTACAAAAACATTGCAAAGCGTAAAGTATCCAGTAATTGGCGAAAATCATATTAATCAGAGTTTACTGTCTATGTTATAAATATTTTAAGCTGTTGGATATGTAATAAATAAATGAAGTACCACAATGTGCAATTCGACCTGTTTAAAATTTTGATAAAGCTCTATCAAAAAATTTAATTTAAAACCAAATGATGTACTGAAATATAATTATAAACTTATTTACAACTTATCCATGTTCTTCAATCGATTTTAAAGTGAAAACAAAATTTTAAAGTATACAGAAAGATGAAAGTAAAATGAGTTCGATTAAATTATTCAGTTTGAATAAATTGCTCAATCCAGTGTTGCTTTTTAGTAAACTTTTAAAACTTTTGTTACTTGGAAAATTTGGAAATTGGACATTTAATAGCAAAATAGATGTTTACTGCTTTTCATTTGGAATTGCGATTAATAAAATCAACAAATTCAGAATTTTTTACGCATAGTGAAGGTGCAATAATATCGGTAACAAAATTAAGGATCACATACGCGAAGAATATAAAATAAAATTTCAGTACTCTTATACGTGTGGAGTCTTGTTTGACAGGTCTTAAAAAATCATAGGCAATAACAAGAAAACTTTACTTATTTACTTACATAACAATTTACCAATAATAAATAACTGTTTTGTGTGTGTGTGTGAGTGTGTGTGTGTGTGTGTTTGTGTGTGTCTGTGTGTGTGTGTGTGTGTGTGTGTGTGTGTGTGTGTGTGTGTGTGTGTGTGTGTGTGTGTGTGTGTGTGTGTGTGGGTGTGTTCGCGTGTGTGTGTGTGTGTGTGCGCGCGTGTGTATGTTGTGTGAACGTGGAACGACTATGTATAGCAATGATTACAGTGTGTTTGACATGACACTATGAAAAGTTGTTTATTTACACACATAAAGCTGAAGAGTTTCTTTGTTTGTTTGTTTGCTTGAACGCGCTAATCTCAGGAACTTGCTGGTCTAATTTGAAAAATTCTTTCATTGTTAGATAGCCCATTTATCGAGGAAGGCTATAGGCTATATATCATCACGCTAAGACCAATAGAAACGGAGCAGCAATGAATAATGTTTCAAAATCGGGTTTTTTTTCCTTTTGAGAGCTTCCGCTGCGTGCACTGCGTAAACGGTTAAAGTCCCGCAAAAATCATGTGTGACAGGATTGTTCCCCTTTAAAAGTTCTAAAAAAGAAGTCCACGACAGCATATGCATTGTTTATGCTGGAGAGGGAATGAATTATTGAATTAATTAATAAAATAAAGATTTTCTGTATTATTGTGAATGACTTTTCTCTAATATGACAGATAATATATTTAAATTATTCGAATTAAAACTACAATAAAATAAAACCTTTTTCGTCGTGAACAATGCTAACCAAATTTATTCTTAAATAATGCATTATTTGCGAAGGTGTTTTTATAAACATGATATTAATCCTTATCCAAATAAATACGTTATTCATCACAAATATTTAATTTAAAACAAAATTACCATCTACATCATTCGATTTCAATGAATATCGTAGGAGATATCGCAGTTTTAAAATAACATCGCAGCAAAATAATGATTGAGTATTGCGCGTGCATTTATGATGTGCAAGGCCGGCGGGCATTCATTAAGATTTATAAATATTTTCACCTTCTACGTAAACAAAGTCGCGGGTTAAAGTTAACGTTAGCCCAAAGTAACTATTCCACGCGGACGAAGTCGCGGGCAGAAGCTAGTCTGTAATAAATGTGCAACACGATATTGAAATTATTCATAACAATGATGCTTGGTGACTTTTTATTTACGTCGACAGGTGGCGACGCATTCGCTTGCAAACATTCTAAAAATGTTGACCAGGTAGGTTTAATGTTACTGCTTCATTTGGGATATTTGGGATGTTTGTTACTGAGCATGTCATGCAGATGCAGCAGTGAATTTAAAGCGTTATTTGTAAAGCGACATTGTTATTAATTATTAATGACGTTAAACATTAGTAGCCAATGTGTATATATACACTAGTGTAACTAACTATTACAAGAAATATTGGATCACAGTCACTGACAGTAACATTATCGCATATGGAGCAGGGAGCTAAAAATACTTTCAACAAATATTGGTTAGAACAAAGATAAAAATATTTTTAAGTAAAATGTTATGACAAAACTTTACATGTCTTGTGTTTTCCGTACGTAAGCATTATTTAAACTTATATCCCTGATGATAATAGGTAACGGATTTGTAATATCTATAAGTACTTTTATTTTCTTCTTTCTTCCTTACATACAATGAACATGTATAAAAGTATACCCGGAGCTTACCTGTAAAAATACGTCAAATCATGTGAAGCGTTTTTTTTAAACTTGTCATTTGTATTTAAACATAACCAAGAAGATTGTTTACATATTAGATAAAACCGCAGAGTTTTAATAAATAAATAAATAATCGGCAGACAAACACACATATTGTATGTCCCCAAATTAAGCAAGTTACGCTTGTGTTATGGGTAATATACAACGGACTAATCTGGGGCCGATCCCAGACATCCAGACCATGGTAAATAACGAAGAAAATTCATTTCCGAAGTTTACCATACCAGGAATCGAACCCGGAGCCTTTGCATTGCAGCGAGGTAAGTCGTCAAAGGCTTAGCACGCTCAACCACAGAGGCCGTCAGATTTTTCAAATTTGGAGTAGCCATACGGATATTTTTAATTTCACGCACTTTTTCTGTTTTGACTTATATTAGCCAGATTCTGAGTACAGTCGTGGTATGAGAATGTGCGCCAGTTTTCATATTGATTCATTAAATTCATTAACTCACAGAACGGCCGTTCCACAGACAATTATATTTAACTATTTGACAATATAGTTTAAAATTGCTTAGATCAAAGTTGTTTGATTTTCTATCTTGTCTAAGAAGATTATTTAGACATGTAAAACCTTTTTATTGGTTTTAATATTTATGTTAGGCCTAGTGATTATATCCTCTTTGTTTCTTATTGTTAATCGCAGCGTCTGTCATTGTTAACATTGCAATATTCTTTTATCACGTTTCTATATTTTATAAACGTAACTGTTATATTTTTATTTAGTCGGTGATTAGCGCTTGTTTTGTATAGAGTAAGTAGTTCTCTATAATTTAACATAATGTTATGTAGGGCTGTTTACCTCTAATATGTAGTGATTGTGTACAGATTATTATAATTCAAAATCTCTCAATTGTATATAGACGGTATTCACTACACTTTGTTTTCATGTTAGCAGACGCGATAGATTTGTATTGTGTTCGGTTCATTTTATTACATGTAAACTTTTAAGTATAAAGTTTTATATAATATCTTCATTATATAATATTATCTGGAATTTCCAAACAGTAATGTATTAAATTCATTTCATTTATAAGACTTTAATTAAAATAGTTTATCAATGACTTCAATCCGCTATCGGTTGTGCCAATTGCTAAGTTTCATGTACTGTAAAATTGTTGGAGGGATGGCGAGGTATTCTAAAATGCTTGTAGAGTGTAAAAAGTTATGTAAGTTAAAACCGTAAGGTTCTCTGATTATAAATGTGTGACCAGTTGCTGTTCTTTTATTACCATAAATCATTATGAGTTGTTGCAAGTATTACATAACATTTATTAAAATTTTGGCAGTATTTTTTCTTCTACTCGTGCAAGCAAAAGTCGTTTTTAAGGTGAGGAACATTTTAATTCCGCGACTGTAGATACATATATAGAATCATTATGGGGAAAACCCTTTCATCAATCCATTAAGGGAAAAGCAAGAGACCCACAAAATTTGTTTATCAACCTTTAGAACGAATTTGGTTGTCCAAATTACGATAGCGACCAATCTTTGAAATCGCATCAACTTTCTCATTTAACTTTGGACTGGGGACAACTCATTTTATTATGGCAATTCACAGCAAATTGTGAAATTGGAATTACCGCCTTTTGTTTCTTATTTTCTGAACATTTAATTCTATTTTGCTTATTGCAAAAGTTCAGCAGACACGTTGCCGGCTCACCTGATGGAAAGCGGTTACCGTCACCTATGGACGTTTGCAACACCAGAGGTGTTTGTTACCAATACGCTGCCGCCCTCGAAGGAATCTTATGACACCTTTTTTGAAAAACTTCATATCGTAGCGCTGTGGGAATACTTCATCCGGGTGTTCATTAGATCTACTGTATGCAAGAGAATCGTTCTAGAGAACAGTTGCGTACATGATAGAAGTAGCTCAAGTAAGTGGGGATGAACGTCTAGCCGATAGCGAGTGGTGCGATGGTAGAAAGCAGACGTAGTTACTATTCTGAACAGTTCCTCGGAACACTCCCCATTATACAGTGGTGCGTAAAATGTATTAGAAAATTCTCAAATTCTCAAAATTTTTTACTACTACTAAATAAACTGATAAACACATAGTAATGTTTTTACATTATCAGTTCATTCTTTACATCAGGAGATCCGATATTGTTTATCATATTCATTTTAACATGTTAAATTCATATCCGAAACCATGCCTTTGAAAAGATACAACAAACTTGTAGAAAGCCTTCAAATACAAATGTTTATAAATGTGCAGATATTGAGGGTACTTTATTAAGCTCACAATTGAAATAAACATTTTATCAACATAACTTACGTCTTTAGGTTTATTTTTTTGCATAATTTCGTATTTAAATTCTTGTTCTTCTACCTATAAGTAGTTTGTTTTTGTATAATTTTTTTTGTGAATATATTATATATTTTCTCCATTTATGTAATGCGTTGTTCTTTCTTTCTTATGTTTCATGTTAATTTTAGAATTAATATCATAGCACGTGAAAATCATTCGTCTGCATACATCTATTGAAAACTCGCTTGGTAAGTTTATCAACTATGTAATTATAATGTTTATAAGGAGTATAAAAATGTATGTCTTCAGATAAACTTATTAGATAACTAACTAACAGTTAGAAACTCACTGCTTTACGTACAAAAATCCTTCTAAACAATCTTCAATTAAGTATTAACAAATACACATAAAGAAACAACACTGTCAATAAATAAGGCAAAATGCCAAAAACTTTACAAGTTCATTATTTTAAGCAACAAAACATTCGATTAATGTTTCATTTTGCTTACTCCAAAAATTTTCCTCAACTCGACCCATTTTCGAAACAAAGGGTCGTCCCTTCGGAGTTCGTTACGACAAAATGTAAGTCACAGATAATGAGGAACACGGATTAGAGCAGCCGATTGAAGTAGTAATGACCTCTTATAGCATATGTTTTTAGTGAGCCTATAGCTTTTTATATTTGCTTATAGGAAAACCGGCAAACGTTGAAGTGATTACCGTCGCATATGGACATCTGCAACACCAAGGGAGTTGATGCCTATCTCTTTGAGTTTGAAATGATCAGTTAACGTCCTCTTTGAAGAACCTCACGTATATAGTAGCGCCCTAGGATAATCGTTCAGTCCATCGCTAATACACGTATGGTATTTTAGATTTTAGTAGTTACTTTTAAATTTTAAATATTTTTTGCTTGACATAAATCTTTTCAAATTAAAATTTCAAATAATATTTTCTTAAGTTTTCGCGACTTGTATACATAATAAAACTACGTTTTAGCGGTTTTAAGCGCGCTTAAAACCGTTAAAACGTAGTTTTATTAAAATTACAAATTTGATTTTTTTGTAATTTTAAGCATGAACAAATTCTATGTATTTTCTGTACCGAAACGAAAACAATATACCCACTGTCATAACAATGAAAACGGAACACATGTGTCTCGCAAATCTGCATTAGTTATTGTATAAATACTGGGTTTTTATATTGAGTATCCAGTAGTAGTCACGAGTTCCATATTACTTCACTATTAATCTCCAGGTTGTGGGGTATACATAAATATTTCTGTTTTGTTTTATAATAAGGCCTATGAGGCCTTGAGGTCTACCCCTACCATAGCCAGGGCCCTTTTGAAATTTTTCATATTTCTTATTTAATTTTACACTAGCTGTCCCGTGTTCACTTTGCTGGGCGTCATGAAAAATGTTATTAATCATAATCAAATATAGCCTATGTAACTCGGGCATAATATACTTTTCCACTGGTGAATGAATCTTTAAAATCGGTAGTTCAAGAGATTACTTCCTACAAACAAACTCACGAACTTTACCTGTTTAAAATATTAGTATACATTAATATATTATTTTTATTGATTTACTTTAGCACATCAGACCTTAGTTGTATCTAATTTTAATTAGATACAACTAAGTATTCTAATTTTTTAGGGAAAAGCTCTCCAAAAGCGGTCTTTTTTCTTAATACCTATCTCTAATCATAAATTCCGCAAAGGTTATCCGTGCAGGAACGGAGTAAGGCTGCAATGTTCTACGGCCCAGCGGCCTGTCGTAAGAGGCGACATAACAACCGACAGCCGTCTAGATGGCTACCACCCATGGTCTGTAGAGTATGCCGCCATAACAAACTTGAGTTGTGTTCCAGCATTAGTGGCCCGGTTCCAGTCTTCCTTTAGAGAGCAGCAGCGTATTTGTAGCATCTTTGGTGTTGCAAATGTCAGGCGTCATCATCAGGCGGACCGTCTGCGTCTGCTGAACTAGTGCAATAAATTTAAAAAAAGGGTTCTGCTCATTGACTTGAATTTGTGTACCAGTTTTCACATGATTTCTGGATCTGCTGCACCTGGAGACTAGAAGAAAAACTTGTAACGTCTCATCCGCATCTATTTCTCTTATTCTTCATTCTTGCGCTCTATTCTAGAAAACATTTTGGCGACTCCCTTTCTTGAGGCTTGGCGACGAAAAACGCGTTGCTTTATGGCCACGAGGCATCATTACAGCTATTTATCCCTATTAACGAAAGCATTGTAAGGGTTGACACTTTTTAATGTCGGTCAAAAAAGTCATTTTGGATAATGACCTTAGATTTATTAGGGTGCGTACGTTTTTAGGTTATGTCGCTAATTAACTTGCCTATTGACTGAAAAATAAAAAAGAAACATTTCTATTAGGTTTCGTATCGCATATTGCTTTTCATTCATTTCAGTTACTTCTCCACACTTTTGAAACATAGCATGAAATTTAACTTAATTTAAGGTTTTTCATATGTGCTCTGTTAGACCACGAAACTTTTTGTGCCTCCCCCCGCCCTCTTTTTTGCCAATAGTAAGTATGATATTGTACGGCTTACAGCCTTCCTCAATATATGCCATGAATGTGAAATTGTTTTTTGACGTCCAATTTAACATATTGAGTTTAGATATAGGTATACATCAAGCTGTTTCTATATAAGTACAAACAGCCTTTTTATTTAAATCTACTTCTTACAACGAATGAAATATGATCATACAAGAAAATGGGAACTTTTGAAATGAAACTTCTTTAGAATCGTTGTGATTTGAAACTCGATAAAACGGAAAAGCGACACTAAAAAGAGATAAACACGTATCTATAGGACTAAGGCTGCGAGAGAATAAGATAGAATACATTATATTTAATAAGTTAAACCCTATATTCATACAGATAGAGATGGAAATGTTTTAAAGTTTTTCGTTAATACTTCAAATTTCGTGTTTTGAAGCTTAAATATATTATAACGATTTAATATATGAAAGTGACGTCACAAAATGTAAAATCCCTTCCAACCCTTGTCACACTTTGTTTCACTTCTACTGCGTGTGAACTGCATACACAATTTTTATTTGAGTATTTTGTTAACTATGCTTTGTTTTCAGATCATCAAAAACTTTAAATTTCTAATACTTTTGTGTAATAGTAACAGGCCCGGCAGTCGTTCACCTGTCCTAAAAAACTTAAAAACCAAAAACTGATTCCAGCGCCGCCTATCGGTTCCAATTGTGAATCTAAACCACCCCGAAATAGACTCAAATACGCATAAAAAATATTCAAATCGGTCAAGCCGTTTTTGAGTTTTAGCGAGACAACGAACAGTAATTGATTTTTATATATACCTATATATAGACATTACAAATTTTGTGTTATCTGACATAGCTGAAAAATTCAGAACGTATGGCAATGTGGCACACACACCAAACACACACACACAAACACACACACACTCATAGTTTTAGGTTAATTTATGAATAATTCCATTATATTTAAGTTCCTATATTAAAATTGTGTTGGGTGCTGCGATACAGACCTAGTGCAGCAACCGCCGCCAAAAAAACTGTAGCCTTAATTTTAATTCAAAATGTGTTATTACCATAAGTTTTAGATATAATTATATAAGACCAAATAAGTTTAAATGCCAAATGAATTTGAATTTTGAATTTGAATCATAACTGCAATTCAATGCATATAATTCAAAAGTACAATCCATAATCAATATCAATCTGCAAAGTACTATCTGTTTTTAAATAAATAGATCTAATATATTAAATATTTACTTATTTGTCTATTGTTAATATATAATGCTTGTCATATATAATGTTAATAAATATATTTATTTATACTATTTCTTATATACGTAATATTGGTATTCTATAAATGTGTCTCGATTTATGTATATATTAAATTTATAATTTAGTGTTAGTATGTATATTTAAATTGTACAGTCCTAACTTTTTCTTCTCCACCTACATCGCCAGATTAGTAATTAAGAATTTATTTTAAACTAGGTTGCCTGGAAGATATCGCTTTTAGCAATAAAGCCGCCTGTAGTTTTGCCAAGAAATATTGTAATCATGCATTTTATCTTTGTATTTGTTTATTTTGATGAGCAATAAAGTGTTATCTATCTATCTATAATTCTTATTTACCTTAGGATTACTGTTATATAGTCCAGCAACCATAAACTCCGTGTTTGTAGATGAAGTATGACAGAACTATGGTAGCCCTGCTGTACACACCACATTGATCGTCGCATAACAATGGCTGGCGCGTACAATAACTCATTGTGTGTCTATCTACAAACGCCAGGCGGCGATACATCAATATACAAAAATATGGAGGGCATCTCATAAAAAGGATTCCAAATAAATCACAAGCAAAATTGAGAAGATTCAGATCATAAAGGATTTGTACGTGGAGAAATATGGGAAAATTTGAAGGGAAATTGTCGTTGTTTAATGGATTGGTGGTGGTGATTGGATGGTTAAATCCTAAACTATACGAAATTGCGAAAACACTCAAAGGAGTCCCGAGACCGATTTTGACCAAAACTAAACTATATTTAGATTTTTGAAAAATCAATTACGCTTGTCAAGAATCGAATCGGCTGATTTCGAACAAAATACGGATAGGGTAAGGATCATATTCTGTGAATGAATGTCAAACAGCGAAATGTTCTGACGTATTACTTAATCATTATATTAATACGTAAAGCAAAAACGTTGTTACTATAAATTAAATAATTAGGTAATTGATTTTTCAAAACTCTAATGATGCCAGTTTTTCTTCAAAATCAATCCCGAGACTGCTTTGAGAGTTTTGCGCTATTTCATATAGTTTAGGATTTGGCCCTGAAGGCCCACTTGAAAAAGTTACCCTCATATCTATATTATTATAAAATTGTAAGCATGTCGAGTCTGCACATTGAAACTATTAAAAAAAACTAGTGCAATAATAGACTGTATAAACGACGGAAAACACGTTGCAATTTTTTTAGATTTCTTATCTGTTTGTCGGCTTGTCTGTTTGTCCGGGATTCACATGAATACTACTGGACCGATTTTGATGCAGTTTTCGCTGATCGACAGGTAATTATCAGACTTATGTTTGCGCTAAATTTTATCCTGCGAATCCTGAGGGAATTTTTCTGGGAATGATTTAAAATGGCCAGATTAAAAAAAAGTGTAATATTGTTATCCTGGGAATAAATTTCCCGGGAGCGGTTTGGAATTGTTTGGATGCATAATAATTACCTTATTCCGACACAGTTTCCACTAAAACGATCACTTACATTCTTTTTTTAAATGCTGCGATATTTGTGTCCCGGGAATCCCGCAGGAATTCCAAAGTACGCGGGACGAAGTCGCGGAGATACGCTAGTACCAGACAGAAGCTGAAATAAAAGTTATTAAATCAATTTCCAACAACCAAAAAACAGTAGACAGAAATCAAACAACAAATCGTCCGTTTCAATTTGTCTACATTTATATTGGTTTTTACATTTTTAACAACTAATTTGGTTTTTAGTCAGCGGTCGGGAACGATTTGATTGATCTAAGGAAAATTTCATGGACATTTGAAAACGATCTTTAATCCTCTTGATTTATAATTGAAATTCTAATGCTGTTTATTCGGTATATTGGTATCTCACTGCCATTTGAAGCATGTATTTATTTTTACATTTTTTGTATTCAAAGACTTTACATATGGTTTTCTATGGTACAATAACGACACTAAAATCATCGGTAAGCCATCATTTAGGCAAAAAATTAATAAACAATACAATTAATTAGGTACGAAATACGTGCATTATATCGCTAGAAATAATGTTCAATTTTAGCGTGACGACTTACCTACTAATTATAATAAAAACACAATTATTTTAATTTTGGGATTAGTCTGCAAATGTAACATATATGACATGATCAAAATAATTAATAATTATAAAATCAAATATTACGGCATTGCTAAAAAATCACGACATTTTGTAATTTGTAAGTAAAACCTCAGATTAATAATATTGAGAGACAAAGTTTTTACCTCACTTTGCTAAATGTCAGGCAAAGGAACTAAATCCGTACAGCATGAATATCAATATTATTCAATCAAACTGAACATCTTTGAATGACATAAAAATACGGAATTTTAGATTTTTCACATTATTGTGATTAAGATCATTATTATATTTTTGTAGTTTGTATATATAATTACCGACAACATGCAATACTAATGTTAGACAAACAATATATAGGTGTGAGGGGTGTTCGAAGGTTATGGCAAGGACAGTGGGTTAGGTTAGGTTATCTTTAGACCAAAGCCGACGAGCCGAGCGAGCGGAGCGAGCGTGCCGCGGCAGCGGCCGGCGAGTGGCAGAACCGACTTTAACTTTTATTAAAATTATCAACGAATAAATGGAAACCAGTCGGTTCTGCCACTCGCCGGCCGCTACCGCGGCACGCTCGCGTCGCTCGCTCGGCTCGTGGGCCTTGGTCTAAAGATATCCTAACCTACCCCACTGTCCTTGTCACTGGTTACACCTTCGACCACCCCTTACACCTATACTTTGTTCTGCTTACATTGGTATTGCATGTAGTCAGTATTTATATATACAAACTAGAAAAATATATTAATTATCTTAGTTACAATAATGTGAAAAATCTAAAATTCCATACTTTCATGTCATTCAATGATCTTCAGATTGATTGAAAAATATTGATATTCATGCTGTATGGATTTAGTGTTTTTGCCTAACAAGTAGCAAAGTGGCAGAACCGACTGCTTACCATTAATTATGGTTAAAGTCGATTCTGCCTGCGGCTTTGGTCTGAAGCTAACCTAACCTAACCCACTGACCTTCTCATTGGTCGCAACCTTCAACCGCTCCTCACAACCTATTTTTTGTGTTGCTAACATTGGCATTGCATATTTGAGCTCTAGTGTGAAGCTAACCCAACCTAAAGAGTGGCAAGCAAAGGAAATAAATCCAAACAGCCTATTTTTTATTAAGAATACATCAGACAACGCTGTATGGATTTATTTCCTTTGCCTGCCACTCTGATGAACTAAATTACAACAAAAAGATTTGTCTTTAGCAGTGTAGTTTACTTTATGTAGCATGGCGGTTTTATCTGGGAAGTGTTTTGTAGTTTTTAACCTAATAAAATGTGCTTTAAAATTTAATAAAGTAAGATATTGATTGTTTTTAAGTTAACTTATGTGTTTGTGCTCAAAATCATAAGTGTTTAGCAACGTGCCCTATTACTTTACAATAATAATATTAGCATAGTAGGCAGTCTGTGTATATTCTAAGGTAATTGTATTGTTTATTAATTATGTGCCTAAATGAAGGCTTTCCGACAATTTTAATTTCGTTATTGTACCATAGCAAACCATAATTATAATCTTGTATATAAAAAAAACGCATAATTTTCGGGTTCCGCCTTTATGCAAATTTAAATAGTTAAATACGCAGTCTCATCTATGAGCCAGCCTAGATGATTTTTGCCTGATCTACCGTCATTCAGTCTTTTATTTTGTATTTGTATACCTTGAGACGTTCTTTTATGTGTATCAAATTATTGTACGACATTATGGTATTTATGGGTGGTGACCTTTTTAAATTATATTTTATATTATTTTTAATTGATATTCATATATTTCAATTTAAATTATATGTATTATTTTATTTAGAATATTTATAGCTTTAATATATACAATTAGTATACAACGATTGTGAATAGTTGTTACACGGTTCAGAAAAAAAAAAGTTATTATAGCTGAACATACATAAAAAAATATTGTGGGGCGCTGTAGCCCACTGATAATAAGCTGGTTCAATTTATGATGGTCATTTTGTATGAGACAGATATGACCTAGATCCTTGCACTAGAAAAGTAGAAGCTCCACCAACCTTGAGATCCGCCCTCTCTTGGCTCGGTTCAGATTGCATACAGGAACAGGACACGGGACTAAATTCCACTTTAAAGTTAACACTTGTATAGAGTTCTAAGGACAGCAAATGTTCTTGGCACGGCCAGTAATCACAACAAGTTGATAAGTTTTAGTAAAAGTATCTTCGCACGGCGCGGTGTAGTTCTCATCACACATTGACTGTGAGTGTCCAAAATGGATGCCCCTACTCTGCTGTGCATTGGCCGTCACCTCACACAAAAAGAGGGTAGACAGCAAAATTCATAGAACGATGTTCTACCTACTACACTAGGCAAGCACCGAACAAACATTTACACGGAAAGTTGAGAACTACCTCCGTCTTTTTTTAAGGCCGTTAAAAATACATATTTTCTACAATATCTTGACGTCCGTGCCAAGTAAAACCTAAAAAAATTACAACAAAGGAGATGGATATACTTTCATATGTTCTTAGGCCCAGATTGTAAAAGTATGAGACTGATTTTAAGAATTATTTCTATTATGTTGATATTTTTTATAATTCTAGTGGGTTTAGTTATTTTGAATGAATTAATCGTGTAGTGGGTTTTCCGAATTATTAATTACTAGAGTTTACCCCGCGGCTGCGCCTGTTCCTGCTAGTTCCTGCTTCTTGTTTAAAGAGCAGGCGTTAATACAGGTTACAATGTACACCATTTTTATGTTAGTGCCATTTGCCCCCGAAAAATTCACTTCATTTTATATCGCAAACTCGATGCTTGATATATTCTCATGACGATCTCTTGGCATGAGTATATATGTCCATTTTCGGCATTAAAACTACATTTAAACAAAATTACAATAAAAACGATCCAGTATTCCCAGTGTTTTCCGAAAACTTAACAGAAAGACATATCGAGTTACTATCGCATTTTTATAGACGATGCATTTTTATATCTATGAACTTGAGAAATGATTGGTCTCATCCAAACTTTCATCCTCTATTACAAACAGTCCTAGTTTTATTTATCTATCCCCCGTCAATGAAAACTACAAAAATGACAAAAGGGACAACATCAGCAAAAACGACAAAAAGAGCAACATGGACAAAAAAGAGTCGAAGAGCAAAAGAGCAAAAGGGCAAAAGGGCAAAAGGGCAAAAGGGCAAAAGGGCAAAAGGGCAAAAGGGCAAAAGGGCAAAAGGGCAAAAGGGCAAAAGGGCAAAAGGGCAAAAGGGCAAAAGGGCAAAAGGGCAAAAGGGCAAAAGGGCAAAAGGGCAAAAGGGCAAAAGGGCAAAAGGGCAAAAGGGCAAAAGGGCAAAAGGGCAAAAGGGCAAAAGGGCAAAAGGGCAAAAGGGCAAAAGGGCAAAAGGGCAAAAGGGCAAAAGGGCAAAAGGGCAAAAGGGCAAAAGGGCAAAAGGGCAAAAGGGCAAAAGGGCAAAAGGGCAAAAGGGCAAAAGGGCAAAAGGGCAAAAGGGCAAAAGGGCAAAAGGGCAAAAGGGCAAAAGGGCAAAAGGGCAAAAGGGCAAAAGGGCAAAAGGGCAAAAGGGCAAAAGGGCAAAAGGGCAAAAGGGCAAAAGGGCAAAAGGGCAAAAGGGCAAAAGGGCAAAAGGGCAAAAGGGCAAAAGGGCAAAAGGGCAAAAGGGCAAAAGGGCAAAAGGGCAAAAGGGCAAAAGGGCAAAAGGGCAAAAGGGCAAAAGGGCAAAAGGGCAAAAGGGCAAAAGGGCAAAAGGGCAAAAGGGCAAAAGGGCAAAAGGGCAAAAGGGCAAAAGGGCAAAAGGGCAAAAGGGCAAAAGGGCAAAAGGGCAAAAGGGCAAAAGGGCAAAAGGGCAAAAGGGCAAAAGGGCAAAAGGGCAAAAGGGCAAAAGGGCAAAAGGGCAAAAGGGCAAAAGGGCAAAAGGGCAAAAGGGCAAAAGGGCAAAAGGGCAAAAGGGCAAAAGGGCAAAAGGGCAAAAGGGCAAAAGGGCAAAAGGGCAAAAGGGCAAAAGGGCAAAAGGGCAAAAGGGCAAAAGGGCAAAAGGGCAAAAGGGCAAAAGGGCAAAAGGGCAAAAGCGCAAAAGCGCAAAAGCGCAAAAGCGCAAAAGCGCAAAAGCGCAAAAGCGCAAAAGCGCAAAAGGGCAAAAGCGCAAAAGGGCAAAAGGGCAAAAGGGCAAAAGGGCAAAAGGGCAAAAGGGCAAAAGGGCAAAAGGGCAAAAGGGCAAAAGGGCAAACGGGCAAACGGGCAAACGGGCAAAAGGGCAAAAGGGCAAAAGCGCAAAAGGGCAAAAGGGCTTAAGAGCAGAAGGGCAAAAGGGCAAAAGGGCAAAAGAGCTAATGGGCAAAAGGGCAAAAGGGCTTAAGAGCAGAAGGGCAAAAGGGCAAAAGAGCTAATGGGCAAAAGGGCAAAAAGGACAAAATAACCAAAATGATGAAAATGGCAAATCACAAACCAACCAAAGCCTGTCCCACTTTTGGGATAATCTTTACATAAATCTATCCCAAAATCTATCCCATTATCCGGGATGAAAAATATCCCATGTCCACCCTCGGTATTCAAATTACATATGTACCGAGTATCAGCCAAATCGGTCCAAAAGTCTTTCCGTAAAAGGATAACAAACAGAGAGACAAATATACTTTTATCCCGGAAACTATCCCATTTTCCGGGATAAAAAGTATCCTATGTTCATTCTCGGCATCGAAAATATATATATACTGAGTTTCAGCCAAATCGGTCCAGTAGTTTTTACGTGAAAACGGAACAGACAGACAGACAGACAGACAGACAGAGACAGACAGACAGAGTTACTTTCGCATTTATAATATTAATAGGGATTTAAAATCATTTACATACATAAATCGATTATGGTAATCGATAACTAATTTTATTTGTGACCTTATTTTTGATATTTCTCATCTTCCAGATAGAATTTAGGGCTGATGTTTTACATTTTGTAATCGAGAAATGTAACGCTTTTTTAAGCCATATCTCAACTCTATACATTTCTTTGGCCCAAAAAACCATGTCTCCTTTCCTAAATATAGTAATTTTTATGTTTTACTTCACACTGACTTCAAGATTTTGTAGAAAATACGTTGAAGTCGGTTTCTTTTTTGCAAGAATTTCTTTTC
This sequence comes from Dendrolimus kikuchii, assembly GCA_019925095.2. NCBI lineage: Eukaryota > Metazoa > Arthropoda > Insecta > Lepidoptera > Lasiocampidae > Dendrolimus > Dendrolimus kikuchii. Next base: position 9,600,885 of record CM034412.1, on the reverse strand, counting down.
GATTAAGTGCTTCACTCGTTTAGGGTTTGCGCAACCAAGTAACAAATCTATAGACTTTCATCATCTCTTCTTACCTGCTGCATACTTTTTACATACTCAAATTTTCTCACACAATTTTACATACACTTTTTAAACTTCTTTTATCAAAACGCTTTATTTGTAATTTGTCAAAGCTCGTGCAAATTGTATTTTGGTGTGAAAACAAATTCCAACGAGCGACATTTATAATTAATTAATCAGAACAGTAAATTAGAGAAAAATTAACTTTAACAAATTGTTGCGACAATTAGAACAATATTTTAAATTTATACACAAATTTAATTTGATTTTTCAATTATGCGCGCTGATATTTGAAGAGAATTATTATATAATAAGTATTGCTTTTTATAGACGTAATATATACTTAGTCTGGCCATAAATACTGTTACAATTAAAAAGAAACAAAATATTACATTTGAATTTGGAATCTGTTATTTTTATATAATTGTTTATTGTGTTTTCTCATTTTGGCGCCAATACATTGTACACAATTTTGCGATATTAAAATGGAGTGGGGCGATAAAGAGAACCGAATCGCTGTGATTGCATTACACAAAGTAGGAATGGCGCCAAATGCAATTTTTAAAACTCCATACGCTTGGTATAGTCAAATGTTTGTGTACCGGGCTATTAATAGGTACAATAAGACCTCCCCTGTTTGTTTGTGACAGAAAAAGATCTGGCCGTCCACGTAGTGTTCGTACGAAAAAGGTGGTCAAAGCAGTAAGAGAAAAAATTCGAAGAAATCCTGTCCGAAAATAAAAGATTTTATCTCGGGAGATGAAGATATCACCTAGAACCATGTCGCGTATTTTAAAAGATGACTTAGGACTTGCAGCCTATAAGAGATGTACTGGTCATTTCTTAACTCATAATTTAAAAAAGAATAGGGTGGTAAAATCGAAACAACTACTGAAGCGGTACGCAATGAGAGGTCACCGAAAAAATTTGTTTACGGATGAGAAAATTTTTACAATTGAGCAACATTTTAACAAACAAAATGACCGTATTTATGCTCAAAGCTCTAAGGAAGCTTCTCAATTAGTCGACAGAGTGCAATGTCGGCATTATCCGTCTTCCGTGATGGTTTGGTGGGGTGTTAGTTATGAAGGAGTGACTGAGCCATATTTTTGTGAAAAAGGTATCAAAACAGCGGCACAAGTGTATCAAGATACCATTCTTGAGAAAGTAGTTAAGCCCCTTAACAACGCCATGTTCAATAACCAAGAATGGTACTTCCAGCAAGACTCGGCGCTGGGTCATAAAGCTCGGTCCACGCCGTCTTGGTTGGAAACGAATGTTTCGGACTTCATCAGAGCTGAAGACTGGCCGTCGTCTAGTCCCGATCTTAATCCGCTGGATTATTAGTTTTAGAGAGTACGGCTTGCTCTAAATGCGATGATAATTTGGACTCCCTAAAACAATCCATACGATTGGCAGTGAAGAATTTTCCCATGGAAAGAGTGCGTGCTTCTATTGATAACTGGCCTCAACGTTTAAAGGACTGTATTGCAGCCAATGGAGACCACTTCGAATCAGCTTTTTATATTTTAATTGTTTTATATTTATGTATAAAACTAAAACACTGTAAAACTTATAAATGTTATTTGGAATAGAAAATAAAAATTTCTTTGTTACAATATCTATGGCAAGACTAGATAAATATATATATATATATATATATATATATATACATATATATATACACATATATATACACACACACACATATATATATATATATATATATATATATATATATATATATATATATATATATATATATATATATATATATATATATATATACAATATTACTATGCTTTATGTATTTAATCATGTGTATATAAATCTATATGTACATTTATACGTATAATAATATTAATATATAAAATATGTAACATTTTTAAAAATATTGTGCAGAAAACCCTGCCTAGGTTTTGTGGCATAATTCTCTCCCCATCACAAGGTTGTCTGGAAGAGATCGCTGTCAGCGATAAGACCGCCATTTGTACCTAATTCTAAGCTGTTTTTGTGTATTATTTCATTAATTTTATTGTACAACTAGCTGTGCCCGCGACGTCATCCGCGTGGAATTTGTTTTCAAAATCCCCCCATTTTGAAACATTCTTCATTGGTGCTCCGTTCCTATTGGTCTTAGCGTGATGATATATAGCCTTCCTCGATAAATGGACTATCCAATACTGAAAGAATTTTTCAAATCAGACCAGTATTTCCTGACATTAGCGCGTTCTATCAAACAAACAAACTCTTCCGCTTTATATATTAGTATAAGACAAAGTATATTCCATTCTATTCTATATTAGATTAAAATGTAAATATTTTTTAAACAATAAGCGCATTCAGGGAGTTAATAAAATAATTAACTGAGTATAAATTAATATTCAATATTAGATTTTTAATTTACTACAGTTTTGATTTTGTTAAATATTCTAATTCTAATATTTTGTTTAAGATTCTAGTTTTATGTTTTGTAATGATGTAATGTTGTTGAAAATAAAAAATAGTCTTCCATGTACATGTTTTATGAATTTTCTGTAAAGACAGGTAACAAAGTTTGCTATGATACTAAGAAAAAATATTGAAATATAAAAGAACAAATATTACAAACCAGTATTTACAACAAATGTCAGCTGTGATGATACCTTAAGAGCTGAGCGAAAGAACAGCGCTGCTCCTACAGACCAGCACTAAGCTGAGACTGATGCCCCTTTTTAGAATAAGTTTATTTTACTTCAGTTTTAAATTTGTTAGCATTTTTATAGTATCTAATAGTATTTGTCCTAAATAAAATGATTTTCTTTCATCTTTCATTCTTAAAAAACTTGTCTTTGATTGTGGCTCTAGTCGCTTACGGCCCAGCCACAACGTTTGACTTAACGACAATTACCGCGACAAATCATGAGTCCTTATAGTCTCTGAGTGCGATCGTTTGTAGCGTATTTCACACATTTTAATACATTTATTATTGTCGCTAGTCGCATCGTACTTAGCCGCCGCTCATAACGACAAGTCCGTGGCTGGGCCGTTGGTCTTCGAGTCCCAACCTCTGTGATCTGCTAATATCAAAGAAGAAGAATAATAGGAATGACAACCGCCGTGTTTTTTACGTACTTGAACACAAAACAAAATTTTATTAAACAAGTTGAAGAGTATATAAAAAAGTAACCGAAAAACTCCTAAATCCTATAAGCTGACTCTAGTATATCTGTAATTAATTTATTACATATAATCGAATAAAATAAAAGAAAACTTAACTTATTTGTATTGTATTCTACCTATAGTCCCTCAAGACTATAAGTAGAATACTCAGATTAGCATCTTCTATGGGTAAAGTGCTTAGAAGGCTGGCTATTTTCCCTCGCTAGATCGCCATACATACATCTATATCTGAACAGCTCCACATTTCAGTGTCACTGCAGTTAACTCAAAAGCCGCCCAACTACTTTTGACACACGATCGACATAGCACTACGCCACATCTGTGCAAATGCTTGGCAGTCGATATAAATTCGAACTTATTAGTGAGCCACGCCCGCGAGTTGGATGTGAACAAGCACTAAAAAGTCTAAACACCATTAGACCAATTTAGCCATTCCATCGTTACCAAGTAAAATATGATTCAATTTGTGAACCATTCCAATTCCTTTGATTCGCAATAACAGCATCTTGGAGACAGATCCATTACGCCCACTTCGAAAATGATTTACTTGAAACAGACGGAAGTATTTCTTTGTATTGAATTATCATATATGGGACAATTAAGTAAATTTTTTCGTTGGCCGTAATGTAAATAAATCTGTTTATATTTATTAGGCGATATTTATCTTTTTTAGGTGGTGAGTATCTCTGGTGTGATGATCTGTCTGTATTTAAAATAGTAAAACTAAAAAATGAATCAGTTCTATATTTTACCGACAGTTGTCTGTAATAGTACGGGGACTGATTGATTTTGAAGCTACCAATAACCGATGGTTGAGAGGGCTATACGAGCGTTTCACAAGGTCATTGTCAGTTAGAAATACTGTCGGTTATCAGTTACCATTTCTCTCCTAAGCGTTTTGCTAACGCAACATAGTTGTAGTAGCAACACGCAACGTAATTCAATGAGTTGACGTATAACTACAAAATAAATATATTTTTAAAAGAAGTGACCTTTTTGTGATATACGATTGTCATTAAAAATCAAGCTTTCAATCAATCTGCTTTAAAAATACTTACAATTACAGAGCCATTTTATATGAATGTTACATGAACAAAACGCAGTAATGTAAACAACATATAAACTTTTTAAATAATGATTGTTCCAATGTCAATGGATTTGTTGTAAAAAAAAAAGATGAAACAGTGTTGTCACTTCAGAATTTTTTCGCTAGTTATAGGGATTTGTGGTTTTCGATCGCAATTTTGTTTTAAATAAGTTAAGGCTAAAAACAACGGTTTTTGTGGTTTTATCAGGTTATCGCAGGTGAAGCTCAAGAATAACAAAAAACTGTAGTCTTATTTAATGACTTTGGAACCTTTGACCTTGTTATTAGAAAGGTGGCATTAACCATATATGTTTTATCTGTGCTGGCAACAACTGAGAATTGGGATCTTTGTTGTTATAAATATTTGTCGACGAAAATTACAAAAACGACATCACAAAAAAGAAAACCTATCCTACATTCTGGGATAAACTACATAAATCTATCCCAAATTCTATCTCTTTTCCGGAATGAAAAGTATCCTATGTCTCTCCTAGATATTGAACTTATTTATATACCAAGTTTCAGCCAAATCGGTCCAATAGTTTTCCATGAAAGCATGACACGAAAACAGAATAATATACTTTTGTCCCCGAAACTATGCCATTTTTCGGGATAAAAAGTATTCTATGTTCATCCTCGGCATCAAAAAAGTATGTATATATACTGAATTTCAGCCAAACCGGTCCAGTAGCTTTTCCGTGAAAGGGTAACAGAGAGATAGACAAAGTTACTTTCGCATTTATAATATTAATAGGGATGAATAGTGAAGCAATACTGGAATTGGAATTAGAACTGTTAAAGACAGAAATAGCAAATTTGAAAGATATAAATAAGAATTAAATCCAAGTTAAAACAAGAAGTAAAAAATTAGAGTTTAATTTAATTTAAAATCACTTATTTATAAAGACAAATAAACTGGCAACCTCGACAAACAAACAAAACCGGCCGAAATCGGGTGGTAATAAAATTCCTACGAATAGTAATGTTGACAACCAGCGGTTATAATATAGAAACACTTCAGCTGTCGTTTCCATACAAAAAGTCTACCGATCGGTTAGAAAGTCCCTCCCATCGGTAGTTGGTACTTTCATGAGTAACTAGCTACGAACAGTTCATTATAGAAACATCAGTAGAGTTACCAGGCGGTAATATTCTAACCGTCGGTATCAAAAACGAATCGTTTTTGTAATATTGAAACCGGGCATAATATTTTCAAACAAAAATCAAAATCAAACCAAATCCCCAAGACGTGACTGAATAATCAAGCATCATTTATAATTTACTTACAATTCAAGGATTTCATTACGTGTTCTTATGTAAGATTACGAAATATGAGAAAATAAATATGGTATCTAAAATATTACAAGACTTTCTGTCTTACTTTTACTTGTAAGAAGCAGTAGTAACTTGCGGAGTCTTGCATTTTCGCTGTAATTTTTTATTCTATGAACATGTCAAGTGTCTAAAATATGAAGAGTATTAAAATGTAATAAACTGGTTAACTGTTTGTAACAGCCTTGCAGAGGTTCGGGTAAGAAAGTAGCAAATATTAACTATTTGGGCAGGGTTTCCCCTTTATTGTTCAGCCTTTGATGTGACTATTCACACAGGAGCACCGTCTACACGCCGCTACACCTTTTATACGAAAATACTACCCTACAAAACAATAACATTGTATCATTGGTAAAAATAGCAATTACATCATAGTGTTGCCAGGATCACAAAAACAATTACAATAATTAGTTATTGATGCACTAAATTATCTAAACGTTAATTTAGTGGGCTTATAAAATTAACTAACCGGTAGAAAATGAGAATTTAATTATAAATCGAATCGTCTGATAAATCGACTAAAAATATTATCTATGACGATTGTCTATGTAATATTAGTATACACTATGGTTCTGATGACTACTGTGGTGGACACCTTGTAACATGTTGCTGTCAGACAACCAAAATCTTCAACTTTAATTCATTAGGCTTCTAATGTATGCATGAGCTAAAATTTATATATAGTAAAACCTCTGTAACTCAATCTTGAAGGGAGATTTCGACTTAGCTAATTTTGTAAAGAAACAATCGACTCGTAGAGAATTTCGAGTTAGAGAGGTGAAATAAATTAAAATCCTACTAATTATAGAGGTAAAAAACATCTTCAAATATTACTATGTTCCAAATACAGAGGTCCAATTAATTTTTTCTAATTATAGAAGGAGTATAAGTACTGAATTTGCTTATAGGGACTCACTAATTATTTCGACTTATAGAGGGTGCAGATTTTTTGTTTTCGCCTTCCTCCGCCATTATTCAGGGCAGAGCTCATTTTATATTTTATTTTTATTTGTTCTGTTTTCTTATATACTAAACGAGGGGTAAATAAATGTGGTCGTCGGTAATTTATTTCTTTTTTGTGTTTTTTCTTTTTGTTCTTTTTTCTCTTTTATCATTTTTCTATGATCTATATCTATGATATCTTACTTGCTATTTATATCTATTACTTAAAATCTAAGCCTATTATTCTGTTTACCTATCTTATGTTTACAAATATATACTTATTATATAAGTATATTGATAACATTTTACTAGCTTTTATTTTTAATAATCACTTTCTCTATAATTTTAATCGAAAACTGTATAAAGTCTTCGATTTTTCCTTTTCTCATCAGTTCCGCGATGTTGTCTTGTGTGACGTCCACGTACAGGGTGCTGGCCAGATTGTAGCGCTCTCTTGTGTGTGTCTTCACAGGGACACGAGGGGTCCTCCTTCAACAAGAACCGTGCCAAGTATCTGAGGGTTCAGATTTCGAGCAACCGTGGTTTTGGAGCTTGAAGGGATGGGAACAGAATTTTATTTTTTTGTTTGGGAGGTTTTCGATTTATAGAGGTTCGAGTTTTTTATTTTTATTGCAGGAGTTCAGCAGACAGGCAGACGGCGCACTTGATGGAAAGCGGTTACCATCGCCTATGGACATTTGCAACATCAAAGGTGCTACAAATGCGCTGCTGCTTTCTTCAGGGAGACTGGAACCTAGCCACTAATGCCGGAACACAACTCAAGGTTGTTATAGCGACATACTTTAGGGGTGGTAGCCATCCAGTCAGGTAAATGCCCTACCATCCGGCAAAGACGCGACTTACAGAGGTTCTACTGTAATATAATATGTATAAGAAATACTTTAAATTAAATAAAACATTCATTGTTTACATTGATAAGGGGGCCATCCACAAATTACGTCACACGAATTTCATGATTTTTCGACCCCTCTCCCGTCCTTGTCACAGATGGTTATATTCGTGAGACTCCTCTCTCTCTCACTCCCCCCCCCACCCTCTCTCTCTCTCTCTATCTCTCGTGTAACATCACATATTATGCAATTTTACATCAAGAATATATTAAATTAGAACAGCAGTTCCGTAATCAGCTTAAATATATTAGATTTTGAAATGTGACGTCACAAAATTTATGACACTCCCAGCCCTTGTCACACAATGTCACAATTAGTCGAACCTCCGTCCCTCTTGAAATGTAACGTAATTTATAGATGGCGCCTAATGTCATACACATAATAATATTATGTAATTTCTTCACGTTAATACTGCTATATCCATGTAACCACTTTCCATTAAGTGGGCTGTCTGCTTGACAGATTCGCAATAAGCATTATCGAATAAACACGTTATTGCTTTATAATTAAAATTATAACTTAGGGACGGTTTTTCAATCATCAGATAAAAGTTATCAGTCGAATAAATTAAAACCTGAGTCAAAAATGAAACCATTCAACTGTTTTATCATGCACTGACACTTTTAATTTTTTCATATTATACTTAGTTATATAAATAACTATTATCTATTGATTGAAAAATCAGCCCCAAGTTAAGCTAAATCTATTTATTCTTATCTATCTATATACACATATTAATTGCTGTTCGTTAGTCTCGCTAAAACTCAAAAACGGCTGGACCCATTTTGATGATTTTTTTGTGTGTGTTCGAGTAGATCCCAGGATCTTTTAGAGTCATACTCAATAGGTAGCACTGTGATCTAATTCCAGATTCTGTATTTTCAAAGCAGGACAAAGTGTGCCGGATGCAGTAGTCTATTACCCGTGCGCAGGTTTGCCGATAGCCTCATGATGTCACGCGACGATGGTTAGTAGAGTTGACAAATAACGTTGCATGAATAATTGTTGTAATAAACTTATTATTTTAATTTATTATCGTATATACTTTACATAAGTATATACAATAATAGTAAGTAATTCAATTTTATCCGAGCAGGAACGGAGAAAGAATACAATTTCCTGCGGCCGGGCAGCCTGTCGTAAGAGGCGACTAAACAACCCACAGCCAGGTGGTAGGGCATTTGCCCGATTGGATGGCTACCAACCCTAGTCTAGAGCATGCCGCCATAACACCTTTGAGTTGTATTCCGGCATTAGTGACCAGGTTCCAGACTCCCTTTAGAGAGCAGCAGCGCAATTGTAGCACCTTTGGTGTTGCAAATGTCCATAGGCGATGGTAACCGCTTTCCATTCAGTGGGCCCTCTGCCTGTCTGCTGAACTCCTGCAATAAAAATAAAAAAAAGATATTCAATACAATAAAAGTAATTAGTCATCGGCAAACCTGCGCGAGGCTATATTTAAATGAGGTGACGTGTGCAAGATATTTATTTATAAGTTTTTTTGCAATCTGATAAAGTCAGTCAGTTTGGACACATCCCACTAATACGTGATAGCCATCTTACATATTTGACATGAAGAACAATATGGCGTAGATGCTAATCTCATTATGTACAAAAAATTATTCCGTTTAATGTGTCCAAATCGTAATTTATATATATAAAAATCAATTGCCGTTCGTTAGTTTCGCTAAAACTCGAGAACGGCTGGACTGATTTGACTAATATTGGTTTTGAATTATTTTTAGAAGTCCAGGGAAGGTTTAAAAGGTGGGTAAATATGAACAAATGCTTGGAATATAGGAAAAACAACAATTTCTATTTGATGTGTCCCGTCGTTCAGAAATCAATGTTTTTGATTTATTGATTCGGAGGCGGTACGCCAGGTGGTAGGGCATTTGCCCGACTGGATGGCTACCACCCCTGGTCTAAAGTATGTCGCCATAACAACCTTGAGTTGTGTTCCGGCACTAGTGACCAGGTTCCAGTCTCCCTTAAGAGAGCAGCAGCGCATTTGTAGCAACTTTGCTAATGCAAATGTCCATAAGCGATGGTAACCGCTTTCCATCAAGTGGGCCGTCTGCCTATCTGCTGGTCTCCTGGAATAAAAAAAAAACGAATTTTGACGGGTCAGCTAGTCGTTTATAAAATTTGAAAAACACGTTTGAGTAAATTAAATCTATCGTCGCGGGAAGCAATTCAGGTAAAATAGATAAATAAATAAATAAAATAAAGAAAGCCTTTTAATAAGCCGACTGACCAAGTACGGTGCTAAACGAGTACTGATGTGAATGATATGTTAAAATGCACGTGTTGATGTAAACCGGCAATGTACGGCTGTTGCTAGCCCGCACACTTATTTTTTACAGTACGTATTGTATTATTCTTAGTATGTGTTACTACATTATACAAAGTTTGTGAACGTAACGTTAAGTGTCAAAAACGTCATGTCATGTAATTTTAAAAAACAATATAACCTCTTTGAACTGGATTCAAATTGCATTCATTTACTCCCGAAACTTAAAAATTCAAAATCACGTTACAATCATTTTGATCATTCGACCGGATCATCCCAGCGCAAGAATACGGTCTGTTATCCATTCCCGTTATTCCCATTTCCCGAATTTGGTTGAAATTTGTGTCTAAATTGAGATAAACTACATCGGCGTCGCCGGTAGGTACAATTTTTCATAGTCATTGCCATATCGCCGCGTTATAATTTCATTTTATTTTAAGTGTTATTCTTTATATATTCCATAATTTGCTAAAATGAGTCTCGATGAGTATAGTGATGCCGGAAATACATCTAATATAAGTGAGTTTAAGAGACAAAGAGGGTTCATTAAAGGTAGATTGACATTATTCGAAAAATACATAGCTAAATTTGACAACGTGCTTTTGACCGATAGGCAACAAGCTGAAATCCAACTACGAATGGAATCTGCGTCTGCCTTGCTAACTTCTTTTAACCATATACAACAAAATATTGATAAAATGTCAGATGACACTGAGTTGACAAGAAATTTAGAATATAGGGAGGCTTTTGAGGATCAGTATTTCAATATAATGTCAATAGCAAAATGTTTACTTAATCCAAGTAAAAATGATTCTAGTATAAGTTCACCTTGCACCAACAAGATCAATGTTGAATCTATACCTATAAAATTACCAGATATTAAGCTCCCTTGCTTTGATGGTTCATATGATCATTGGTTTGAGTATAAAAACTCATATATATCAATAATTCATAAACGCACTGATTTAGATGCTATACAAAAGTTTCACTACTTAAAATCTTCTCTTAGTGGTTCAGCGCTTCAAGTAATCAGTGCACTAGAGTTCACATCAGGTAATTACATTCATGCTTGGGAATTGTTAGAAAGCAGATTTCAAAATAATCGTTTATTAACACATAACCATGTTAAAGCTCTGTTTACTGCACAATCTATGAATAAAGAATCCTCGGTTCAAATAAGAAAATTAATTGATATTATCCTACGCAACTTAAGGGCACTAAAATCATTAAATGAACCCACTGACTCATGGGATACTTTGGTTATTTACATTATGGTTTCTAAACTTGATTCTTCTACGGAGCGTGAATGGGAGAATTTCAAAGGTTCTGTTAAGGAAAAGATTAAGTTGGGTGATTTGTTACATTTTTTGCGGAATCGTGCAGACATGTTAGACATGATTCAGTGTAGTCATAGTAAGCCTACAAAATCTTTTAAACGGGCCTCTATTGAAAATACACAGCCACATCAAAGCTACAGTTACGCATCTACATCCACACCTTCACATAATATTGGTAATAAATTGGAAAAACCTTCAAGACTATGCCCCATGTGTAATGGTAGCCATGCATTATTCTCATGTATTAATTTTTTGAATTTAGCTGTTCAAGACAGAATTAATTTTGTAAAAATTAAAGAACAATTGTGTAAAAATTGCTTGCGTCCAGGACATATTGTAAGTGAATGTAAGTATGGACCTTGTAAACAATGTCAGAAGAAACATAATAGTTTAATACATTTAAATAATTTTAAATCTCATACTCCTAAGTCTGTGTTATCAGATACAAACAGCTGCCTTTCCCAGTCGGTGGAAAGCAAACCAGTGTCAATAGTTTCTTGTGCGTTTAACCCTCAAATGGGCATGGATAAAAACAATAAACATTTTATTCAATTACCACAAGTATTGCTGTCCACTGCAATTGTTGAAGTGATGGATAGTAACAACCAATATCATACAGCCCGAGCGCTGTTAGATAATGGTAGCCAAAATAGTTTCATATCAGAAAAACTATGCAATCGTTTAAATATTCCAATCATACAGTCCACAATGCGTATATTGGGTGTGGGACAGTCGGTCTCACACACAAATAAATTATGCAATATTAATATGCATTCAAAATATAATCAATTTAATATGCGTTTACAATGTTTTGTTTTGTCAAACATTACATCCAATCTACCTTCCAATTATTATGATTACAAATTATTTGACATTCCAGAAAATCATACTTTGGCTGATCCCACTTTTTACATACCTTCAGAAATCGATTTGCTGATAGGTGCCGACGTTTTTTGGGATCTGTTGGATAATAATCGAATTCCACTTCCCAATGGACCATATTTACAAGGTTCAAGGTTAGGCTGGTTGATTTCTGGACCCATAAATAATAAAAATATTCGTTATAATAACTCTCATTGTCATTTTATCCAGTCATTGAGTATCGATACTCAATTGCGAAGGTTTTGGGAGTTGGAGGAGATTGGATGTACCGATTCGATTCTTACTAGTGAAGAGCGTAAATGTGAAGAACACTTCGTTAATACTACCACACGAGATGAAAGTGGAAGGTTTTTAGTTCAAGTTCCACTAAAGGAACCTGCTGATGTTCTTGGAGATTCCTATGAAAGTGCTAGGTTGCGTTTTTTAGCATTAGAACGAAAGTTAGATCGTTCACCATCTTATAAAAACATGTATGTTCAATTCATGCGTGAATACATTTCATTAGGTCATATGTCACCCATACATAAATATGACACGCCATTCTATTTTCTGCCTCACCATGGTGTTGTTCGGGAACACAGTTCTACAACAAAATTACGCGTCGTATTTGACGCAAGTGCAATTACCACAACAAACAAGTCATTTAACGATATACAATTTATAGGCCCGCCATTACAAAATGATATTTTCTTAATTTTGCTTCGATTTAGACATTATAAGTATGTAGCCTGCGCTGATGTTGAGAAAATGTATCGACAAATTTTAGTTCACCCTAGTCAGCGAAAGTTACAACTTATATTATGGCGGGAAAATTCGTCTGATGAGTTAGGTATATATCAACTCAACACAGTGACATATGGTACCGCGTCAGCTCCCTATCTCAGTATGCGTTGTTTGCGGCAACTTGCCGAGGAAACCAATGATGAAATCATTGCCAAGGTCATAAAGGAAGACTTTTTTGTCGATGATTTGATCACAGGTGAAAATAATTCTCGCCTTCTGGCAGATATATGCGAAAAAACATCACGGGTGTTAAAGGCAGGGTGTTTTCCGTTGCGTAAATGGACGTTCAATTGTGACGCTAATATAACCAGTTCTAAAGAACTCGCGATTGGTGAACATTCACAAAATAAAACTCTCGGTCTCGGATGGCAAGTAAATACTGATGAGTTGCATTTTACCACTAGGTTAGATCCTAAAGCTGCTGTCACGAAACGTAACATAATTTCAGTAATATCACAAATTTATGATCCGTTGGGTTTATTATCTCCAACAATAATAATAGCGAAAGTGCTTTTACAAAAATTGTGGCTAAGTAAAGTGGATTGGGATGACATGGTTCCTACGGAAATTGAATGCGCCTGGAACCATTTTATTACAACAATGTCCTGTTTAGATCAAATACGTATACCTCGGTACATAATGAGTGAATGCTCGTACGAACATGAATTACATATTTTTACTGACGCGTCACAAGATGCATACGGTGCCTGCGCGTATGTGCGTTCTTACAGTAATGATCTTATGAATGTTACTAGTCATCTATTATGTGCTAAAAGTAAAGTAGCACCTATTAAAACAGTTTGTACTGTACCGCGGCTCGAGTTGTGCGGCGCTGTATTAGGAGCTCGTTTATACAAAAAAATCGTTAAGTCTTTACGAATGACATTTACTAGGATATACTTTTGGACAGACTCTACTATTGTTATGGGCTGGATTCGAATGTCGCCTCATTCTTTAAAAACGTTTGTGCAAAATCGTGTCTCACAGATTAATGAAATAACTGGTGATGCACCTTGGTTGCACATAAAGAGTGAGGATAACCCCGCAGATATAGTATCAAGAGGCATGAATTTGGGCGAACTAAAACATAACAAAATGTGGTGGCATGGTCCAGCATTCTTACAAAATAGTAAAATTACTTATAAAACTAATTTTGCGTTAGAAATTAATCAATTGCCAGAACTAAAGCCACAAGCTAGTGTTAGTCTCCTGTGTAATAAATCAAATTCTACAATTAGAATTCTAGATGTTAATAGATTTTCCTCTTTTATCCGAATGCGTCGATCAGCTGCTTATGTGCTTAGATTTATAGATAACGTACGAACTTGTAAAGAAAATCGTAAGTTCGGACCTTTATCAGTAGATGAATTGGCCGTTTCAACTGACATGTTAGCACGTCAATCGCAGTTAGAATCGTTTCCTGATGAATATAAGTCATTGGTTAAAGGTTTAGCAATAAAATCCAAAAGACTAATCGGTTTAAATATATTTCTAGATAAAAATAATTTGATACGTGTAGGTGGTCGTTTACATAATTCCAGTCATTTCGAGTACAACAAAAAGCATCCAATACTTTTGTGCAGTAAGCATAGGTTTACTAAATTACTATTTTTATATGAACACAAGCAGTTAATGCATGGCGGAGCTCAGCTTCTGCTAGCAACTGTGCGTGAATCTTGGTGGCCAATCGGAGGCCGTAATTTAGCAAAAAAGATTCCCAGAGAATGTGTTACGTGTATGCGTATGATAGGAAAGACTTCTTCACCAATTATGGGAAATCTCCCCGCCAAAAGGCTTGAACCTGGCTTTCCATTTATGCGTTGCGGAGCAGACTACGCCGGACCAGTGATGATATTGAATCGTCAAGGCAGGGGAGCTTCTCTTATAAAGGGATACATTTGTTTATTCGTTTGTTTCACTACTCGGGCGGTGCACTTGGAACTAGTCACTAGTCTTTCATCAGCTTCTTATTTGCTAGCGTTAAAACGATTCATATCTCGACGTGGTAAACCGATAGAGATAATTTCCGACAATGGAAAGAACTTTGTGGGCGCTGAAAGAGAATTAGCTTCATTTTTTAAAAATCATAGTCATGATATTTTTAACTACACTTCCGATAATCATATTAAATTTAGTTTTATTCCCCCCTATTCACCTCATTTTGGCGGATTATGGGAAGCCGGGATAAAATCCTGTAAGCATCACTTAAGACGTGTAGTAGGTGGCGCTAACCTCACATACGAGGAGTTTGCTACAGTTTTGATACAAATTGAGGCCATCCTTAACTCTCGACCTCTTTCAACTCTATCTACGGATCCTAATGACCTCTTACCTCTTACTCCTGCCCATTTTCTCATCGGCCGACCGTTGACCGCTCCAGCGGCTGCAGATTTGACAAAATTACCAAATCATCGCCTGCCCCGGTACGAAATAATCGAGAAAATGAGACAAGACTTTTGGAAAAGATGGGCAAAGGAATACGTTTTGGAACTGCAAACTAGAACCAAGTGGAAGATCAATAAGGATGATGTCAAACTCCACCAACTTGTTCTTATAAAAGATGACAACTTGCCACCTCTCAAATGGAAGTTAGGAAGGATAATCCGTATATTCCCTGGCTTGGACGGTGTGTCTCGAGTAGCTGATCTGTACACATCATCTGGAGTAACTCGCAGAGCTTTCTCGAAAATTTGTCCACTACCAATACCATCAATAGACCCTAAAGATGGTGTAACGACAATGGAATCCAAAGACGGTGTGGTGACAACAGAATCCAAATGCGGTGTGATGACCCTGGACTGCAAAGGCGTTGTGATGTGTGCTGATCCTGTTGGAACCTGCTGCTTCCAAGGCCGGCCCCATGTTACTACATTATACAAAGTTTGTGAACGTAACGTTAAGTGTCAAAAACGTCATGTCATGTAATTTTAAAAAACAATATAACCTCTTTGAACTGGATTCAAATTGCATTCATTTACTCCCGAAACTTAAAAATTCAAAATCACGTTACAATCAGTATGTTAATTGGTTAGTAATTTTAAATTAATTGTTAGTATTGTTATTGTTAGTTGCCTTATTTTATGTAATAATTCCAGAAATTTTGAACTCTAACCTCATACCGGTGTAGTGAAGTATGTAATCGTCTTATCTTAAAGAACGTTTTTAATTTTTTCACAGTGATTCGAGGTCTTTGAGAACGTCAGAGAGGTTGCGATTTAGGACACCGATACATACTACAGAGATTTACGCAAAATCGTTCTCTGTTCAGGCTGTGCATCTCTGGAATGCTCTGCCGGCAGATGTCCGGTCTGCTAAATCTATCCATTCCTTTAACAGACTCGTGAAGGAGCACTATTTAACTGTATTACGTGTTTATTGTTTGTTTTGTAAGTCTATGTACGTATATATTTTTATAATTATAATATATGTATTATAATTATTTTATTATTATATCTATTTCAACTGCACGCCAATGCTATCTATGTAATTAGATCTTGTCCATCCAAAGATTGCCTGGAAGAGATTGCTTTTAGCAATAAGGCCGCCCATTGCACTACCTTTTAGTAAGTAAGTTTTTTGTGATTTTTGTCTATGTAATGTTGGTCTACAATAAAGAGTATTGTATTGTAATAATATTAAGTTAGTCATTAAAGATCATTCTCTACAGACGGACGTATCATTTAAAGTTACCCATTGCTTCTCGCCACATTACACCGGGATTATTATATGGTTGCCAGACGTGGAAGTTTACGGCCAAGACGAAACACAAAATAGCCACCTGCCAACGAGGTCTCGAGCGAAGCATGCTCAAAATAAAGAAAATGGACAAAATTAGACACACAACAATAAGAGCGATAACATAAGCAACTAATGCTTTGAGCTAGGCACAGAAATTAAAACGGAAATGGGCAGGTCATATAATAAGGCTTACAGACCAGAGATGGACCGTAAAGACAACTCTGTGGAAAGAACCACAAGGCAAGAAAGGCAGAGGAAGACCATTGATGCGTTGGAAAGAGGACATAAAAAAATAGCCGGCCCCAACTGGTATCAAATAGCCCAGGACAGAGACAGATGGGCGTCTTTCGAGGAGGCCTTTACCCAGGTGAAGTAGATATCACTCCAAAATTGTAACTCCTGGAGCTTCATTTTTTCTATCTATCCCTTTAGAAAATATCATAACAACCATGTATCTGTCTACAAATAAACTAACAAGATGAAATGAATAAAGGGTCCTGATAGAAATTCAACCCGCAAACAGTCTGGGCGGCGACATTGAATTTCCAAGTGAGCTTAAGTGTACCGGAGCTTTTATAGCGGGAATAAAACACTCGTAAGATGGGATACCTAGTATCAACCCTTCATTTACTATACAAGAATATTACCTTAGAATTTCTTTAGTCGTTTTTTTTGCTGGTTCATGAATTTATTGTTAACTATAGCCCTGGTAGCTCAGTGGTTACATACATACATATTATCACGCCTGTTTTCCATGCGGGTAGGCAGAGCATTTGGACCTCCAATTGCAAATGAATTTCATGACTTTCATTAACTTCTCCATACATGCTCGTTTATTTGAGATGCTCTCCATTTCCCTAAAAAAATTAAGAGGACAGACCAAAAGTGGGAAGTCTATATATAATAATGTATAATAACAGCCCATAAACCTCCCACCGCTGGGCTCGGACCTCCCACTATTGGGGAATGGACAGTATACTGTTGTTAGCTCGTGGTAATTGTAAAAATATGCACAGCTAAGCTCATTAATTACATTACGCTGCCACGACTTCTATATGCTGTTATTATTATGTTCTTATCTATAGCCAGCATTTTGTACGTCGTAGTCAGCCATTCGTAGGCCACTCACTGCTGGACGTAGGCCTCCTCAAGTCGGCGCCACGGCATTTTCTACGTGCGAACATTATATTATATTTGCTAAACGAAACACATACAAGCATTTACCTATCTATAATGTTATAAAATTCTAAAGATACCGTGTCTGTACATTGAAGCTATTAAAAAAACTGGGATAGACTATATAAACGACGAAGAACACGATGCAACTAATTTTGAAGGTCTTATCTGTTTGTCTGTTTGTTTGGGATTCACGTAAGAACTACTAGGCCGATTACGATACGATTTTCACTGATCGACAGCAAATTCTTGGACTTGAAATCTGCGCTTCTTTTTATCCTGGCAATCCCGCGAGAATTTCTAGTCAAGCGTAGACGAAACCTCAGGCATATCCTAGTTGAAAATAAAGTTACTATTTTATGCTCTATAATTTTGATTGAAATCCATTGAGCCGTACCGAGACTACTTTTCACTTTCCTACGGACAGAAAAAATCTGAAAATGGTCACTACGATTAAGTGTATAAATGGTAGTTTTTACTTTTTTGACATTTATTTTCAAACCACAGCCAGACAGTTCAATTTTGTTTATAAATAGCCTAATAGTCTATTTTTTACAACCTTTTACGAAGTTTATGAGTTTTGATTCCGCATTAGACTGGTCCATCATAATTATGATTTCAAATATTATTACAAAACTGAGATACCCACAGAAATATAAGAAAACAAAAAACCAAATTAGTGATGCCAAGAAGAAAATATATTAATGTTAATTGATTGTATATTGTAAATTAAGTATTTTAAAATTACTATAATATAATTTGTTTCTTCCCAATTAAAATCGGTCACAGAGTAAAACATTTATTTCGTACCCGATCAAAGTTGTAGTCTGATTTTAAATTAAATTAAAAAGGTAAACACGAAATCGCTGAATTACCGTGACGGTTGCCGGCCCCAATTTCTGCGGGTTGTACGTGAACAGGCACTTGAAATAACCTTCTGAAACAACAAAGTCACTCATACGACCTTATAGGTTACAAGTAAATACTATTATCAATGAATCATAAAAGTGTATGAGTGTGACAGGCCTGTCAATGTCATGCTGTATTTATGATATTACTATTTGAGGTGTCGTCGCGCAAACTGACACCTCTCGCGCTTAAGATTTTAGTGCAAAACTACATGACATTGTCACTTATCTACATGACGTTTTATCTATTTATATTAAATACTAGGATATGCTCGGGACTTCATCCACGCTTGACTTGAAATTCCCGCGGGATTCCCGCAAAGTACAGTAGAATTTTAAAAAAGTAAGTTTAGTAAAAACTGTGTCGAAATAAACTAATTCTTATACACCCGAACAACTTCAAACCCCTGCGGTTTCCGGTCCCCCGGAAAAAATTTCGCGAGATTCCTGGGATAATAAAATATCACACATACTATTACATAAAATTTGCTATCGATCTGTAAAAAATCACATTGGAATTCGTTTTTTGAAGTGATAACTTCTTATGGGAGGGTAAACCGCTTCGTTACGTAACGCGTTACGGCGCCTGTCTGTCTGGCTTCCCTTTCTCTCACGCAAGTTATCACTTCTGTCGGGCGTCCCGAGACGCGTAAGAGATAGTAATACAGCAATAATACATGCACGAATAAAAAACATCAAAGCCAACAAATTCATGGTGTTTTCTATCTTTTGGTCGCTAGATTCTTAAAGATAGGTTATGGGTAATCAAGTAGTATGAAGTCCACGCCACTGCTATACAGTACCAATGAAAAGGAATACAACTGAAAAAAAAATGATAAAAATCTAATTCATTTCTGGCGACAAGAATCAATTTTTCTTTTAGTTCAGCTGTCAAAGTGACAGGTAGGTTGTATAGGGCACGACCGTTGCCAACAATCGTCTAATCCGATAATATTTAAGGCGTACGCAGCTGTAGGATATTCGAGGTTTTTGGCGGGAATTGAAAGGAGACGTTGTGCTGTGCAGTTTTATTTTATAAAAATGTGTAACATTACTCTAAAATGAACAGTAGTTATAGATAGGATACTGATAGTTTTTGAGTAGTAACTATGTGTTTTGGTGAGAAATGTGAAATGTGGCCTTTCGAGTTGTCACAAGAACTCCATAGAATGGTGTCGGTGGTAGCCTACAATTCAACTGCGCTATTATACTAAGACTTATTATAACCTGGGTGTCTTCAAGTCCCGTGTGAATAGGTACCTTCTAGGTAAGCGTGCTCCATCCTAGACCATATCTTCGCTCCACATAGGGCGGGATTGTGGTCAAACGCTATCCGCTATTCTATCCGTGCAGGAACGGAGAAAGAATACAATTACCTGCGGTCGGGCGACCTGTTGTAAGAGGCGACTTAACAACCCACAGCCAGGTGGTAGGGCATTTGCCCGACTGGATGGCTACCACCCTTGGTCTAGAGTATGTCGTCATGACAACCATGACTTGTGTTCCGGTATTAGTGACCAGGTTCCAATTTCCCTTAAGAGAGCAGCAGCGCATTTGTAGCAACTTTGGTGTTGCAAATGTGCATGGACGATGGTAACCGCTTTCCATCAAGTGGGCCGTCTGCCTGGCTGCTGATCTCCTGCAATATAAAAAAAAACGCGAGCCTATACTACACAATAAAAAAAATCATCAGAATTGGCTATGTGGACGGACTACTACTGTTGGCTAATCTATATTAATATTATAAACATGTAAAGTTTGTGAGTTTGGTTGTTTGTAGAAATAATCTCTTGAAATACAGAACCAATTTTTAAAATTCTTTCACCAGTAAAAATCTACATTGTTCTTGATTGACATAAGCTATATTTGATTGTGATTAATATCACTTTTTAATGTGAAATATCAATTCTGAGAAAAACGGACTGAAGCATTGATTTATCGGCGTGCGCTGGCTAAACAATAAATACTCTATGGTGGGCATTGATTTAAAAAGGAAATGTTTTTCCCATGGGAAATTATATGTCGGCTTATGTTTGTTTGACACCCAGAGAAGTGAACAAGAGTAGTTTACGATAAATCGTTTCTTATTCTATGATTTGACATTTATTTTATCAGCTGCATATATATCTGCAAATAACTAAAGTTATAGAAACCGTGCTAAAATAAAACCAGCGAAATAATTATTTTATTACCATAAGGTGACGTGGTAAACCGATGTTGGAATCACTATTACCTTGATTACAGCTCTTAGGGCCGACTCGATACCACGGTCTCACAAAATATCGGTAGGAAACGATTTTTTAAATTAGTTTCTATATTGCATGAGTTCAGCAGTCAGACGATCCACCTGATTGAAAGCGGTTACATCGCCTATGGACATTTGTCACACCGAAGGTGCTATCAATGTGCTGCCGCTCTCTAAAGGGAGACTTGAACCTGGCTACTAATACCGGAACGCAAAGCAAAGTTGTTACGGCGGCATACTCTAGACCACGCGTAGTAGCCTCCGGACAGGCAAATACACTACCACCTGGCTGTGGGTTGTTTTATCGCCTCTTAAAACAGAGGATGACCGGCCTCAGGAAATGGTATTCTTTTTCCGTTCCTAAACGGATAAATGCTTTAATTAATTACGTTTCGTACGATAAATGACAGTTCCAATGGACCACTTCTTCGCCATTCATCTCAACCCTCCTGTTGGTGGCAGTTGCTTCTTCCAAATAAAACTCGATGAGGACTGTATGACTTATTATTTTGATATTTACAATTAATTGAATACTATACATAGACGAATAATAGAGAATATAATGCTGAATGGCAGAGATAGAAAGTAGTGCGATTAAGTGCAAGTGATTGTGCAATACGTATGTGTGCAATCTCCGTTTTTTTTTTTTTTGGAGCTGGACCCAGCTGAATAGCCGCAGATGGCTGTTTCAGCGATACCGGACTTTGGGGGCTTCACGACTCCGTGGGAGCGGAGGCATTCAGCCCGGGAGCAGCACGCTCGAGGAGGCACCTCCTGTGAGGTTCGACCTCGGCTCGACCGCTGCGGGGGATTGACTCTATATTGGGAATTAGCCGTTAAAGGCTGAAAGAGCTAACAGGTAAGTATGTGCAATCTCCGACCTCCAAGGTCGCTTCTTATATTCCATGATCCGTCCGACGTCTAGCTGCTAATCGTGGAGCTATGGGCCCGACCTCCAAGGTCGCTTCTTATATTCCATGATCCGTCCGACGTCTAGCTGCTAATCGTGTGAGCTATGGGCTTCGGCGGTATGCGGGACGCGGAGAGATGGTGTGTTCCGGCGGGCGGGTCAGGGGTTGTTCTTTATCCGCAACACCTCCTATTCCCATTCTAAACGCTGGCAACGCATTCGCTTTGCCTCCGGTGTTGCAAAAGTCTATATAGGCGAGGTTAACCATTTTACATTAGCGGGGCCATCTGCCTGTTTGTCAGCTTCCCAATTTAAAAGAGGTAATACAGTATACATGGGTGTGAGTGAAACAAAAAAACATCTAAGGTTCTTCGTTATTTATAACCACCTTATAAATAACGAAATCATTACTGTATACACATTTCTTTTCCACCCTCATATTCCTTTACAAAGTTCTAGAATAAGTGCCTCATAATTTATTTTATATTAAACTCGACAACACAAAATGTACGTCACATATAAACGCCCTAAACAAATTGTCCGTTCTAGATGGTTTATCAAAGTGATTAATGGAGGTATTTTTTTATTTTTATTTCCTCGATTTAATGTTCTCAGAGGAAATCTATTAGTATTCATCGGATTGTACTGATTTGCTTATGCGTTATCTGTGAAACGAATCTGTCTTAGCGCGTAAAGAGGGGTTCGGGGTGGCTTTAGGGATCAAGTATTTTTATAGCTAAGCCTTACTACTGTCTATGGAGGCTTATTTATTATGAATGTTTGTAAAAAGCACTTTAGAAGCACAAATTCCTTCCGTCAGCCTTTTTGTTTATACTCCAGAAATGAGTTCTAATGATCTACTACTACTCTACCCATTTTTTTGTTGACGCAAGGGAATTAAGGATTGTGTGAAGGATGGCATGATAATTTGTGGTGTGACAGGTATATCAGAATAAAGGAGTATGGAAGGAAAAAATATATTGTGTCGACCCGAAATACTCATAATTGGAAGGAGGTGAAAGAAAAGAGAGATCCAGCTCGAAGAAGCCGGAGGCACATCTAGACTTCTGGCGTACTAGATATTTTTTTTGGATAATGGGGTAAACAATAAAAAATAAACACTTAAATTCTTCATCGTTCGTCGTTCATCGTTCATCGTTCTGATCTACGGGGCCGAGACATGGACACTGACGGCACAATTGGTCCACAAGTTCCAAGTCGCTCAACGGGCTATGGAGCGAACTATGTTGGGAGTTTCTCTTACGGATAAAATTAGAAATGGGGATATCCGTAAGAGAACCAAGCTAACTGACATAGCTCACAAAATTACCAAGTTGAAGTGGCATGGTGCCGGTCACGTCTGCCGCAGGACCAATGTCCGATGGAGCAGTTGACCGCTTCTCGGTAAACATAGTGTCGGACGCCCTCCAACCCGATGGACCGCCGACCTGTGCAAGGTCGCCGGTAGGCGCTGGATGAGGAAATCAGAGGTCAGGGATGAGTGGCGCTGTCTTGGGGAGGCCTACGTCCAAGAGTGGACTGCAAATGGCGGACGACGAAATTCTTCATTGTATTCACTTAATTCATTATAGTAATTTTAATTGTGCACACCATTAGTACAAACGACATTTGAGGTTTTAAAACATGAATTAGACTACTTTTACTGTCGTCTATACTAATATTATTATAAACAGGAAAGATCTGTATGTTTGTAACGAATAAACTCAAAAACTATTAGACAGATTCCAATTTTTTTTTCACTATTAGAATACTATATTGTTCCTGAGTACCACCGGCCATTTCTTTTTATTTATACGTGTATCTTAAAATGTTTAAAAAAGTGTACGTCTCGGGACGCCCGACAGAAAGGATAAGTTGAACTATTTAATATTTAAATTGTTTAACGTGAGAAAAGCTTAGGTGATTACTTATTGATATGTAATTGTGTAATGTGATATGTAATTTTATATAATTAGTAGATATTATATTGCATAGTGTTATATGTTTTTTATGTTTAAATAGTTGTCTATTATCACCATATCTTGTATATGTATATAACTTTTGTGTATATTTGTATATATAGTATAGTTATATATTTATTATTAAAATGTAAGTAATCGTACAATAATTATGTATACCACCGTCGCCACTCCTAATCAGAATATTCTTGCCACAGGTTGTCTGGAAGAGATCGCTTTTTAGCGATAAGACCGCCCTTTGTACCCAACTAGACAAATACTAGTTTGTAAGTTTTTCTGTAATGGTGTACAATAAAGTGTTATCTATCTATCTAAATTTTATGTATATTAATATGATAATGTAAGAAAAGGTTATTTATTAATAAAATCTTTTATTGTTTATAAAATATATTTTATTCTTAGTTACAATTCTTGAATATGTACATTAGAATTTTGTGTATTACCGAAATACGGCTAGCGTTGTGGGTTCGAGTGGCAGAGGAGGAGCCTGCCTACCGCTGCCGTATGCGTGAGAGAAAAGGAAGCCAGATAGACTGGCGCCGTAACGCGTTACGTAATGAAGCTGTTTACCCTCTCATAAGAAGGTATCACTTCAAAAATTAATGTCCACCCGTACGAAACCGGGACGGGACGGTAGTAAATTAATATAAAGGCGTCGTATAAAACGTTCAATAGTCATATGTTGAGACTTCCTAACTTCGTCTATAAAACTATGTTACAACTTCTTTGCACGGGGGGGAATTTCACAAAATGCATCTCTACATGCAATTTTGAAAGTTATGACAGTTTCTAAAAGTTAAGGATAGTTATGTTACTGTGGTTAAAGTTTGTGACATAGTTGTTGTATCGTTAAATAAAATAAAAACTTCTTCAAGAGTGTTTTTTAACTTTTTATCTGCTTATTTGTTATTTAATAGTGTTTCTTAGATTATGGAGTATTTTCTAGGATAAAATGTTTAAAGTATAAAATATTGTTCGAGGTGTGGCTTCTTCATCAGTACATACATACATAACTTCACGCCAGTTCCCTTGCGGGGTAGGCACGAACAACAGAGCGCCATTCAAGCTTATTCTTACGCACCTCACTTGCTTCTTTGACATTCATAGCTCTTGTCATGCACGCTCGTCTGTTCTTAAGGCTCCTGACATCACCTTCTGCTAATACACGATCAATTTGATCATGGAAGGTGTGTCGTGGCCTTCCACGACTTCTGCATCCATCCACTTTTGCATTGTATATCTGTTTAGTCATTCTTTCTTCATGCATTCTTTCCACATGCCCGAACCACCGGAGCATTCCTTTCCTTACCTTCACCCCGACACATTCTTTCAGACCAACTCTCTTTCTTACTTCGGTATTACGAACGCGATCCGCGAGCGTCACTCCGCAGATCCTTTCTTCATTAGTGTTACAGATATAAGCCGTTTCACGCAGATATGGCAATGGGTTTAATGTGTTAATGACATTAAATAATGACTGACAACGCATGTATATACATTAATATGGCTATGCATTAACGGCGTTATTTTCTAACGCTTTAAATAAGACGCCCTCGCCCACTATTAAAATGGTTGACACTAACGCAGGTGCGGCTGAAGCATTAGTAGAAATAATGAATAGAAATACAAATAACAAATATGAAACTTTTAGAGTAGAATAAAAATAACGAAAAAGCAGTTCAAAAGTCATTTATGAAACCCTTTTTAACAATCAGGATCGTTTTATTTTTTTAAATTTTATTTCACAACTTGAAAGACAGAGATTAACAGTCCAATTTGGGCTTAAGAGTTTTTTAATCTTTAGTCCTCTGCGCATAGTTCAACTTCCTACAACAATTCTTTTACCGTCAAGTATACTTTGGAATGCGCTGCCAGTTGCTATCAGACAAGCAAAATCGCTATCGATATTTAAAACAATTATCAGAAAATATTACCTGTCCTTGGATATATATTTATCTATAAACATTTATATATATTTTTGTAGATATATATTTCTATGTTATGTATATTAAGTATATATTTATTTAATATATAAAACATCTGTATATACTGCATTTATTTATTTACTCCCCGCCCGCTTCGCGTACCGTAAAATCCGTTCTTAGCCGACCTCTACTTGGCGAAAGGAAGGTCCATGCCAAATTTCAAGTCTATAAGTATTATAGTTCCCGAGATATCGTGATGAGTCACTATATACGTGGATTTCAATTATATATATATATATATATATATATATATATATATATATATATATATATATATATATATATATATTAATTTTTCTGGGAAAGATTAAAAATGACCAGATTAAAAAAACGAATTCTAATGTGATTTGTTATACTGATCAATAGAAAATTTTATGTAATGAAATGTGTGATATTTTTTATCCCGGGAATCCCGCGGGAATTTTCCGGGGAGCGGTTTAAATTTGTTCGGGGGCAAAAAATCAACTTATTCCGGCACACTTTTCACTAAAACGATAGGTTACATTCTTTTTTATATACTGTGTCCTGGGAATCCTGCGGGATTTTCAAGTCAAGCGTGGACGAAGTCGCGGACATATCCTAGTATGAAAATAAAACTATCAATAGAATAATCAAATCTACATTTTAAAAGTTTAAAGCGCGGCATTTTGTTTTATTTTAATTTCGACGTTTCTTTCGGCCACCTTTCAATAGTCGTGATCACATCGCAAAAACGCGAACTAATCACTGACCAAAATTCAGTGGCTACAATTGCATTTAGCTTAGGACCTGTCTTTTATAACTTTGAAATTGGCAAAATCAATGCTGAAGGCGTTGGAGCCATAATTAAAAAAAAGAAGACAAAGATGTCAAATGTCAATGAAAATCAAATTAAATGCTGCGCATAAAACCGTTAAAATGTAATTTTATTCTAGACATAGACAACACTTTATTGTTCACCAAAACAAAATTTTCAAAAATGCACGAGAAGACAATAGTTACTTGGTAAAACAAAAGGCGACCTTATCGCTAAAAGTGATCTCTTCCAAGCAACCTGATTCCAAGGAAATTCCTAAATTATCTGTAATTATTATGCAACAAAGAAAAAGAAGAACTTGAGATATAAATAGAATAAGTAATATAAAGAAATATGTCAGGAACAGACGAGCGTGCAAGACAAGAGCTATGAATGTCAAAGAAGCAAGTGAGGTGTGTAAGAATAAACCTAAATGGCGCTCTGTTGCTCGTGCTTACCCCGCAAGGGAACTGGCGTGAAGTTATGTATGTATGTATGTAAATATAAAGAATTTTTTTTTAGCTAGACGTGTTGCTGGGGAGTTTCTTGCCACTTCTTCTTCTTAACAGCAATAACACGTTGCGAAGCGGTGTACATAGAATAGGAAGTAAAATTAAATTTTAACCTATATGTATGACCTTCAAAAAGTGTTCTCCAGTGGAACTTATTTTGATTAAAAACTTTTTAATTTGAATTTGAAAGGAAAAAATAAAATATAAATGACAAATGGACAGCAGATTACAGTTTAAAGTATAGTAAACTAGCACATACATTATTGCATAAGAATAATAGATTGAGATCCCAGTGACCCCAGGCTTACTTGATTTTAGGAAAGATGAAACTTTCAGTATCGGTAGTTTAATATAAACTTAGAAAGGAATGGATACTCGCTAAGCTGAAAGCGGGGCCGTTTTTCAGACAGCAGCTATCAAAGGTGGAAAATAACAATGCTAACTTACGTCAAAGTAGCAAGGCTAGTTTTTACGTATGTCATATGTGATATTGTTATAAACGAAGATATAAAGTTGCCAGACACTCCCTGTGGGCCATAACTTTTGACAGACACTTAAAAAAATGTGAACTTACGCCATTTTAGGAAGGCTGAATTTTATATATATTATCAAGTATAATATTTTAAAATATTTTCCAATGAGCCAGACAAATCTGACGGGCCAAACATCTTCCCCTGGTTATTTTCTACTTTTGATAGCTACTACCTGAAAAACGGCCCCGCTTTCAGCTTAGCCAGTATCCATTCCTTTCTAAGTTTATATTAAACTACCGATCATAAAAATTTCATATTTCCTAAAATCACGTAAGTCTGGGGTGACTGGGATCTCTATCTATAACATAATGTTTCCTGAGTGAATTTTAAATATGGCGAAGGTGTTGGAATTAAATGTTGAAGAGTGTGCAGGTGCTATTAACAGATTATTAGTGGAGCGCAAATTGAGGGTCTGGGACGTATAAAGGAAGTTACACATGCCTTAAGATAAGCTATAAACAGTATACGATATAGTAAATATATTGTGTACTAGTTACTAGCAATGTTTTATTTATATAGTATTTTCTTAAGTTTCAAATTGATCGTGTACTAGCAGAAGGTGATGTCAGGAGCCTTAAGAACAGACGAGCGTGCATGACAAGAGCTATGAATGTCAAAGAAGCAAGTGAGGTGTGTATGAATAAGCCTGAATGGCGCTCTGTTGTTCGTGCCTACCCCGCAAGGGAACTGGCGTGAAGTTATGTATGTATGTATTTTCTTAAAGTTTTCCCTTAAGAAAATACTATATAAATAAATCATTACGATATCCTATAACTTGGAAAAAAATTAATAATAATATATCCATCGCAGCCAATACAAGGATTTATTATTTTGATATTTACTGTCCGTCGAATAACTTTCATAAAGATTCGCGCCTAGAGTATTTTGATGACATCCGAAAATTATTGGTACGCCATTCAATATTGGATATCCCAGCTCACTGTCATCTTTATAAAGATGGAATATACTGGAATTTAACCCAATAACGTTTATTGACAGAGGGTATTTTATAATAAATTTGGTATAAGTGATTGGATACCTTAATAAAGGGAGATCCGTAGACGTTGCTTATTTTATAATTTGGCTAAGGAACTATAACGAAAATACCACATTTTTTTTTAATTTATACATGTTAATGGTCTTAATACTAAATGTACAGCCTCTTACAGGCAAGCATAACTTGCTTAATATAAGGAAAATATACAAAAAAATCAGGGTAAAGCGCTAGACTTTTTATTTAATAATGAGTGAATGTATTTTTTCAATTTGTATAAGGAGACATGATGTATGTCTATACTGTTCATATTATTATATAACCTGCATATACGAGGAATAGGCAAGTTAAAACCAAGAGCTGATTTGCGCAATGGCGGTACAAAGGGATTGATATGATTTCGGAATCCTAGTGGGGGCAGCAAAATTCAAAAGTTCTAAGAGTTGTGGGCAATGTACTTTATTTCTGATAACTTTGAATAGAAACATCAAATCCAGTAAAACTCTACGTGATGACAAAGATAGCATATTTAAAAAACTAGACAACGGATATTGTGCAAATAAATATTTGTTGAAAGTATTTTCTAAGTTCTGTCACTTAATGATTTTTCATCATTTCTCACTTTATAGTCCTAAAAACAAAAACGCTTATCCAAGGTTTATCAAAGAAAATACAATGTATATCAATATTATAAAGAGGAAAGATTTGTAGGTTTGTAACGAATAAACTCAAAAACTACTAGGTCGAATTCAAAAGTTCTTTCACCATTCGAATCCCTGATTAAAATAAGCTATATAAAATTAGGGATCCGTACTAAAACTTCGATAATGTAATCTAAACAAAATACTTTGCGCTGGAATCGAGTTCTACGATTTTAATGAAATAATATGTATATTTGAGTGGATCTCGGGGTGTTTTACATGCCATTTGATTGATTTCCATCAGGTGGGATGTCACCTACTCTGCTGTACTTCAGCAATTAAAACAAAAAAAAAATGTTAAGTGGTTATTTGAGATTTCGAGATCTTTAAGGTCCCGCCAAAGTACAAGAACTGAACGTTCGTATCTTCTATAAAACTGTAATCTATTTAGCCTATTTTTTATGTATCCTAGGGGCCTCGGTAACGAAGTCCTGTCCAGAAAATACAAAAAATCCTGAAATCAGCTTACAACGCCAACTGGGTCCAATTAAGAATCTGAACTACCCAAGGACCCATTCAAACTAACAAGAAACAAAAACATCATCAAAATTGGTCCAGCCGTTTAGGAGTTTAGTGACATACACGCGTACAGAACTAACGAACGCATAACACGCGTACGTTTTTATTTCTAGAGTATAGTACTCTACAAATAAACAAATATGCCAGAAAAGTTAAATTATTTACTTCCAATAATCATAATGTTCGCGAATGTCAAATCTCTAGAGTATTAATATTTGATGAATGTTTTTTAATTAACAGTGCTATCAGTATTCTTGGCACGTCGCCGCCTCGCAACGTTCGATTTGGCCAAATTGGATCTGTTGTGTATTGAACCGCTCGTCCGATGTAGTCGGATGTGGTATTTATAACTAGACAGACTGCAATTGCATGTAAAGCATTTTTTTTTATATTACACTCTCTGTCTGTATATTAAAGCTATATAAAAACCAATTGGAATAGAGTATATAAACGATGGAGAACAGGATGCAATTTTTTTTATAGATTTCTTCTCTGTTTGTCGTTTTGTCTGTTTGCTCGGGATTCACGTAAAAACTACTAGGCAGATCTCGAAGTGGTTTTCGCTGATCGACAAATAATATTAGACTTAAACTCTGCGCTGTTTTTCTGGAAATGATTTAAAGTGGCCAGATTAAAAAAAAATGAATTCTAATGTCTTTTTTTACTGATCGATAGCAAATTTAATGTCATAAAATATGTGTTTTTTTTCGGCCCACCTGATGGAAAGCGGTTACCATCGCCTATGGATATTTGCATCAGCAAAGTTGCTACAAATGCGCTGCTGCTCTCTTAAGGAAAACTGGAACCTGGTCACTAATGCCGGAACACAACTCAAGGTTGTTATGGCGACATACTTTAGACCAGGGGTGGTAGCCATCCAGTCGGGCAAATGCCCTACCATCTGAAAATCAATCATTCCGACACAGTTACCACTAAAACAATAGCGTATATTCTTTTTTCAAATGCTGCGATATTTTGTCTCCTGGGAATCCCGCGGGAATTTCAAGCGTAGACGAAGTCACGGGTATATCCTAGTAATATTATAAAATTGTAAAAGTGTAGTCTTTTGTTTCTTACATTTTTGTGTTTGTCTGTATGTTCGGAATTCACGTAAAAACTACTGGCCCGATTTCGATACCATTTTCTCTGATAGTAAATTCCTGGACTTAAAATATTTGGCATTTTATATTCCGAGTATCTTACGCGACATTTCTTGGGAGTGGTTCAAAATGGCCAGGTCGAAAAAAATTGATTCCGATATGAAATTCTCACTGATCGATCACATTTTTTTACTAAAAAAATTATAGTTGCGTATGCCTTTAGTAACATTACTCATCCCGAGTTTTTACGGGAATTTCTGGAATTCATATATTTCCATACTAAAAAAAACCACTACCCTGCTGAAAATAACCTATGATTTTATATTTAACAAAATAACTGTAATCTTTGTTACCTGTCCAACGTGGACAAGTTGCGGGCAAATGCTAGTAATAATATATAATTACTTGAACTCATTGACTGATATATGAAAGCGCAACGCAAACTCCTGGGACTAGGATCGTGAAAATTTACGTGTGGGTTCTTTCTCTACTGTAGGCATATAAGTGAAAAAGGGGAAGAAAGTTTGTATGAAAATTCGTCATGTTTAAAGTAAGACGTACGAAATTTAATATATGTACCTGCTTCAGGTTAGAAATAAATCCACACGTGTAACGGCGGTTATGGAAACTCAAACCCTATGGGGGTTGACAGGGTGTAGAAAGTTTGCTCAACCTATGACTATTTTTACACGAGAGAGACTGCAAGCAACAGTTAATAACATATAATACATCGTTACTAAATGAGTTGAAATTTCCTACGCTTAGTAAATCTTGAACTAGGAACAGATAGATATATATCTTACCTGTTATTGATATATTATATAGAATATATTTAACAAGAGCAGAATTTAATTATCAATAAATAAATAGCGGTAGTGTATTAAATAATAATGAAAAAGCACATGAGTAATAATACCATACGCACAGTACCACTGTTTTTAGGAAATAAGTAGTAGTAAGTAAGTAAATAGGAATTTAGTAGACAGTAAATAGTATAATAATATAATTAATAAAATATGTAAGAGTATAAATAGTAGTATTATATAAAGTTAAAATGTTTCGACGAGAAATTTTGTAAAAATAATAACGTATTAGAAATAAGTTTTTGGAAATCAGAAGAGTTACAAGAAAAGAAAATAAAAGTAAAAAATAAGAAAAGAAATAACCCTGACAAGTGTGTGCGCCAGGAGATGGAGAATTTAAAAAAATCTTGAACTATATGAGAAGCTACATAATCCTGGTTGATGTCTCAGATGGTCAAAATGCTGGAGTCTAGCTATATATGTATATGTATAATCGTTGAGCACCCTAATAAAGACTAGAAATAAGGTCACCCAGGTCTCAGTATTCACTCATTCAGTAGGTTACAGAAATAAAAGCATTAATTAAAATGAAAAACGATTAGTACATTCACCGATGTGGGACACCGCGCTACGAGATAGGATAATGAATATATTTATTACAAAATTGAATCTTACCTTAATAAGTAACAACTTATTAAGAGTCATGAGTCTACCACCGCTGCCTAAGCAATTTTAGTCACTGTTAAAGTAGTAGAGGCGGTGCAACGAATTCCCCAACAAAATGTTTTTATAATATTTTCTTAAATTTTCGCGACTTGTATACATAATACAACTACTTTTTAACGGTTTTAAGCGCAATAATTTTATTTGATTTAGGTTTTTCCGACGTTTCGGCCAGTTTTCAGTGGCCGTGATCACGGAAGACAAAGATGACAAGTGTCAACGAGTATTGTTAAAGTATTTAGCCTACCGCCAACTTGTTAATGTTAATTATTTAGTTTTAATTTTGTTTATGGTTATTATGTAGTCTATGGGAGCCTAATCTAATTTACTACCGCTTCGCAACATGTTATGGCTTGAAGAGAAGAAGCGGCGCAAGAAACTCTTCAGCAAACATGCCTAGCTCTAATAATTTAATATAATATTTTTTTTTTTTTTTTTTCTCTTTATTTTGAAGGGACTTTTATTTACAAAAAATATGTCAGTCCCATTGTAACCTATGATTAAAAAATCAAATTATTTCACTTAAATCTAATAACATTTGTTTGGATGCACTCGATTTTATGTCTGACAGAATACTATTAAATATTCCTATATCAAACCTACAAAAACTTGCGCTCTCCATTACTTTATTCCTCATTTGTATAGTCCTGACACATTCTGTTAATAAGTGCGGCACATCCTCGACAAGGTCGCAAACTTCACAATTTGGGGACATACTTCTACGCATAAGGTATTTAAACTTATTAAGCGGAATGTGTCCGGATCTTAATCTATGTGCTATAACCAAAAGACGTCTATTTAACCTAATAGAACGGAACCAAGGTATACGAGGAGGCTCACTCACTATCGTTCTATACCAAATACCTTTGTCTAATATAATATAATATTAAAATGGGTGGAAGGAAAAATAAAAGTAATTATCAGTCAAGTTGGTTTGTTTTCCGTTGTATGCAGAAACAGCTCACAGTGTCTTAAGGTCTGGCAGCTGGTTTTTACTGGGTTTGGGTCTTAATAGTCTTGATGATTGGATCCCAAACAGGTGGTACTTGCTAACCATCTTCTCTATTGAAATTTGGGTGTTTTTTGATTTCAATAGCTATTGAAATCAAAAAACACGTTAAAACATAGTTTTAACATGTTTTTACTTTATATGTTGTATTGGCATTATTATTTTTCCATAGTATTTATTATATATATTTTATTCCTGACAAATATTCGGTCTTTTTTAAATATATAATTTGTACTAATGCAAGTAAATGTACTAACAGTTTCACCATGACGCCTTGAAGTAAACAAACCTAAATTTCAACTCCATAATGCTTTAAATCTATGGAGTATCTAATCTCATTTGCCATTTCAAATAGGATGGTATGGCTGACACATCTTAAAAACGTAACTTGCAGCGTTATCGAAAATTTAAATTATTACATTTATTTCTCTATTCACGTAATTTCTCCCTTACAGTTCTATTTGCAATAGACTGTAGGCAAACTAGTGCAGGTCATTGATTTTTATTTGTTCTTGTTCAATATCAGAAGGAAATAAATAAAAACACAATTGTATAATTTTCAATGTACTTTATTTTGCCTAAAAACTCTTAATAATACCAAATACCAGCTTTGGTTTGACAATCCATTCAGGGCATCATAACAGGCTGCCACTTAAGAAACATTTAGATCATAGAAATAATATTTACAATAATAATTTCATATAATATATGAAGTGTAACTATGTCTATAATACAACATTTTGACCCGTTTGAAAACTTGTGTATTTCTTATAAAGCTACCAAGGATATTCTCTAATATTGCAATAAAACTACGTGAGTTTCAGGTATTGTATTAAATTCCAGGTGTTAGTGGGAGCTGATTAACATTGCCTTCAGTTTACATTAAGCGTATAGGTATTTTATGAAGAACTTACTACATCCTCGATACCTTATAATAAACTCAATACAAAGAATACGGTGGTTGATAATCAAACCAATTAATATACTTTTCTTCATCTTAAGCTGGGTACTCACTTGCAAACCGTAACCGTAACCATTGCAGCTACTGTAATCAAAATCCATAATGTGAACGTAGCTCACGAGCCTGCTGCGAGCGAAATGCATTGCACTAGCAGCGAACCAAGGGCAACCCCGTAATCATTTTGACGGCCTCTGTGGTTGTGCGGACTAAGGCTTTGCCGGCTTACCTCACTGCAACCCAGAGGCTCTGAGTTCGCTTCCTGGTATGGTAAATTTCAGAAACTAATTTTCATCTTATTTACTATCCCAGAGTAGCCCGTTGTATATTACCCAAAACAAAAGCGTCATTTACCTAATCTGGGGTTATGCAATATGTGTTTGTCTGCCGATTATTTTTTATTTATTATTTTGTAACTGTAAACGTTGTATGTTACTGTAACCAAAAATTATAGTGTGTATACG
Organism: Dendrolimus kikuchii; assembly: GCA_019925095.2. NCBI lineage: Eukaryota > Metazoa > Arthropoda > Insecta > Lepidoptera > Lasiocampidae > Dendrolimus > Dendrolimus kikuchii. The sequence continues at coordinate 9,566,064 of CM034412.1, read as the reverse complement.
TGACTCCCAAGCTCAAGGCGAGTGGCCCGCGGTACACTCGCAACAAGCCGACAATAGTCATGTACTCACTTTTCTAACTAATCATTGCACGGTACTGTAACGAATAATTATAGTGCGCACGAGGCTCGCGAGCACAATGCGACCGGCTTGGAGTATGCCCATGATTATCGATTTTTTCCGCAAATCAAAGGCCGCGGCAGTCGGCCGTCAACAACAAAATTTCGCGTATCAAAGTGCGCACGTGAATCACGTACGCACTAGAACCTCGTTATTGTATCTAAGCTTACAGTTAAAGATCGCTAATAAGTACGCAGCCTAAGGCGGTTCGTTGGAAGTCGGGAGTGAAGATTATTTCCGGCGTACCTATTAGAGCATGTTCCCATAGTTGATGTGACGTTGCTTGCCAGGGCTGCGAAGGGACTAGGTCATATACCCGTAGCCCTGACACAAGGCGAAGGACGGAACACCCAGGGGTTTTAGTGGGTATCCGTAACTGGGGAGTGGCAATAGCATGGCACCAGTTCTGACCGGGCATGCTAGTGCCACTCCCGATCTGGCGAATCCCACACTAGGTCGCGAATTATCCCTCCAAGGTTCTGCCCTTGTCGCGGCTTAGTCCTCAATCAGATTTCCCATGGCCATAAAAAAAAAGTTGATGTGACGTTACTGTGCCCGCTCGGATACAGTTACACTCGCAAATGAAGACGCAGCCTTATAGATTTTGGTCACAGCAACGTGCAACGACTATGGCTCGTTGGTGTGTACCCGCCTTAAGCGTTTCAACCATTTAGTGAAACTTTCTTATTTCAAAATGGTATATAGTCGGAAGACAAAAGCAAGCATGTAGTTCGGTGAAATTGAAATGTCATGGCCATTTATGTACGCACTACATGTGTTCGTTAAAACTTTTTATTTTGGCCGGATATTATCTCAAGTTTCATAATTATGTTATAAGTACTTAAATACAAGCCAGTACAAAACAATCTCTTTTACGAATACTACCTGCATGAAATATTTAGGAAACGCGCGTCAAAGGTAATGCGGGCTTGAAATTAGTATTAAATTTTGCTATACAGTAGAGTTTAGGATATGTAATATATAAATACAGCGTATGTTCACATATTTATCATTAAAGTATCTCATAAAAGCTGATTTACATTGATTTAGCTACTGACTTCAAATTCGAAAGGAAGCCAGTGCTGAATTCATACTGGCATAGTGTCAATTAATTTAAAGTTAATACAGCGTTACTAAGTTAGTGATGACTTCAATGTTCCCGACTGAATATTTTAAAGTCAGTCCCCGGTACCGGCCCCCCCGGTACCCGCGCCAACGATACTGGCCTCGTGTAAACGAGGAAGCCAGGAATAAGACAGTCGCTGAAATTCGCTTGTAGTGTGGTACGTCGCATCGTTTCGGAAATTCAAGCAACTGAGACTCGAGATTTTGCTTTTTTATTAAAACAATAGCGATTTGCAAGATTTTCAAATCTTGATTGTTTTACCAACAAAGCAGAATCTTCAGTGTCGTTTCTATCGTCTATCCACTTTTTTACCAAAAGTGGTTTCGTTCTAGACATCTCTTCTTATAATATTTGAACCAACTCTTTCAACAGTAGATAGAAAATTTTTCTCAACAAATAATTTAATCGTATCAAATTCTGCCGTTTTCGAGAAGTTGTTTTTCCCTGCTGGTTTCAAGGGTACTGTAACGACTAACCTCTTTACAGTCGTTATAATATACTTTCTTAGTAAAGAAATATAATTTATTTAAATTTTATATCTCAAAACAATGAAATCATTATTGTATCGGCCCGCAGGTAGAATACATCTCTTGTAAAAGTGTCTTGGAAAAGAATATAAAGTTATAACCTAAACCAGTCTCTCATTTGAAGATCCCGGTCAGCTGAAAACCCGCTGGCTGTCAGAGTACACCTTAAATAAAAATATTTAAAGAAATGTGTGTGCAGTTCACATGCCGTAGAAATGAAACTTCAGAGAATTTATTCACAGATAATTCTTCTATAACTTTTAATAATATAAATATAATTCCTTTAGCCTACATTCTTCAGCATATTATAATTCTCAAGTATCACTTTAAATTTTTCACTGATTTAGTGTAAAAAATATTATTATCAGTTTTATTTCGGTCCAAATTAGACCTATGTTTAATCATCGGTCTTATGGACGCTCTAATCTGTGCTGCACAATGTAAAACTCGCATCTCATCCTCTCGCAGACTTAGTCCTATAGATTTTTGTGTTTATCTCTTTTTATAGTCGCTTTTTCGTTTCATCGAGTTTCAAATCACAACGATTCTAAAGAAGTTTCACTTCAATAACTAAAACTACTGATTGAATGATTGCATGTAAACAGTGATTGTCAGTTCTCGGCGCCAGCACTGGTGCCATTTTGAAGTCAGTGGCTGGATCAATGTAAATCAGCTTACATATTTTAGTTATGTCCTTAGATTATTTACATTTTGGATATAATTTGAAGTTACCATTGCATGGTTAAATTATATAAGACATTACATGTACTTAAGAGAAGTTTGAAATCAACAACTCCTCTGATCTAGTTAAGGGGTTACCTAAATGAACTTTGTTGTCTCGCTCGCACATTAACACATTTTTGTAGGTATTAACTGATAGAACTTACGACAAATCTTTATTACGCAAATCTTACCAATAAAATTACGAATGTTTGACATAAATTTGATTTTGATTTCATATACATATTAGCGATTCTCACGGTCTTACTTCATATTTAGTGATCAATGTACCAAAGCGTTAACCTCGAAATTCTTCCACTCATACACTGTTTGCTATCCCCGTTTCGAAAAACCTACAATAAATATCTTGGCGACATAGATATTTTTAATTCTTCAAGATAAGTATCACAACACAGATAATAAATTATTTGATATATTTAGTGCAATTAAGTTAAAATTAAATGATTATTATTTCTGTTCTTTTAAACTGTCTAGATAAGTATTCAGCTCTGGTATAGATCTACTACTTGTATTATCTTTACCTTTAGACACGTAACACTCACGAACTTACTTCCTTACGATATTTTTCAATAATAAACAAAATAAAAATACAAAAAAAAACAATTATTTGAATGAAGATGTATGAAACCTTGTCTTAATCAAAATAATTGTTTTTTAAAGATTCGTAATTTTGTTGTTCAATTTTGTGTAATACAGATTTATCGGAAGTAAATTCTGACAATTACATCTTCAAAAATGTTTTAATGGGAGAGCAAGATAGCGAACCTAATTTCTTTTAAATTAGCTTAGCACAATAATATATGTTCGTGCCTACCCCGCAAGGGAACTGGCGTGAAGTTATGTATGTATGCATGTATGTACAATAATATATTTTAGGTACAGGGTGCAGATGTAAAGGTAGACCAAAAGTAAGATGGATGGATGGTGTGAAGGATGATATGATGATTTGTGGTGTGACTGGTATGTCAGAATAGAGAAGTGTGGAAGGAAAAGACATATTGTGCCGACCCCAATTAATTGGGATATGGTGAAAGAAAAGAGAATAATATATAATAAAACTACGTTTTAATGGTTTTAAGCGCGGTAATTTATTTGATTTTGGTTTTTGTGACGTTTCGGCCGGTTTAACAATACTCGTTGATAATTAACATCTTTGTCTTCCGTGATCACGGCCACTGAAAAGTGACCGAAACGTCGTAAAAACCAAAATCAAATAAATTACCGCGCTTAAAATCGTTAAAACGTAGTTTTATTATGTATACAAGTCGCGAAAACTTGAGAAAATATTATGAGAATAATATATTTTAGATATATCAGTAGCCCAGAACTTGACATATCTATAGACTTGAATAAATTAAATCTTATCAAAATAAATTGATAATATAAGGGTTTGTCAAATATTTCGGGTTACGGAAGTATGTTTTTATTATTTCTTAACATATAACACTAAATTGCCAGTTCAATAAAATACATTTTATTTTATTTACAATGAGATCAATTATAACACAATAGTTAATAATACACGGGATATACACGATTTTTTGTTGATAATAAATTTTAACTATATTAACCACGTTTAAAAATGGTAACACTGAAGACACATTTGTATTCTTATTAAAGATTTTATTAAATTACTTTTCTCGTAAATTATAAATTCAATTAATTTCATAAATATTCCTTCAACTTTGATATTCATATAGGTAATTTTTTTACCAAATCTTCCAAAATCAACGAAAAAATCGTGTGTAACTAGTATACTACAATTATTGTATATATTTACTTATTATAACAATAATAATCTATACTAATATTATAAAGAGGTAAAGTTTGTGAGTTTGTGACGTTGTAGGGGATAATCTCTGGATCTACTAAACCGATTTTAAAAATTCTTTTACTGTTCGAAAGCTACGTTAACAGGGAGTGTCATAGGCTATACGAGTATTACATGACGCTATATACCACGGGACATAACGCGGGTAAAACCGCGCTGGGCCGCTAGTATTATAATAAATTGGTAGACATACATGTTGTACATTTCCTAGCTAAGCAAATCATGTTTGTTTTATTGTTAATATACAACCGATTTTGTTGCGGATTCCAGATACCGACCAGACCAGAGTAAACCCTGAAAAGGTCGTTTACGAAGTTTACTCCGCCAGGAAATCAAACCCGGGACCTCTACGTTTCAGTTAACTAAGTCAACGCTTACACCACTAAAACAGGGACTGTCAATAGAATACAAAACAATACATTTTAGCATAGTAAGCGTAATAAAATAAATACATATATCTACTTAATTTTAACATTTTTAATGCATCTTGATATGTTCTACGATATAATACTGGAATATTTACTTATTACTAATAATTAATTTACATTATTAATTTCCATTAGCGCTTTTCCCCATTAATTAACATTCTATATTGAACAGTACATTATATAATTTAATTATAATTAACAATTATTTGGATTAAATACCTAAATGGAGTTTGCTATCATGCTCGCATATTCCCACATTTTGGAAGATACATACATTGACAGATTTTACTTACGACAAAGGTTACGTTCTGCAAGAGACTCACGACGATCACGCAGCGCCGTAAATAGCCTTTTATGCGCCCTTATTTTTTTAGATATTATAGGTACCCTAGCTAGAGCAATGCTATGTCATTGTATAGGCCTACTTTATTTCATTCAGGGTGGTAAAACAACGCACAAGGATCTTGGTGTTGGTGGACCAAATATCTAATACTTTCGAAGAAAAATCTATTTGTTTAAAGAACTAGAACACAAATACGCTCTCTGCCAAAAAAATGAGCGCGACGTTTTGTCTAATTTAACAGACGTTTTTCATGACATTGGCTTGTAGGTATGTATGTGTGGGAATCGAGCATCAGGGGCGCAGCGGGAACTTATCAGGAACAAACCGAAAAATAATAGTCCTGCCTGGTCTGGCCATTATTGCGCCCCCCACGCGATTTTTCCCGTTCCACTTGCTTGCGGGCGTTACAATTATAAACTCTAGTGGAACGGATTATGAAGCGTTGACGTTATTATCGACGAATATATACAAAATTAAATTGGTTGATTTGAAAATCGCGCTTTTTTTCAATGTCAAGATACAGAGAGAATTAAGGTTCTGTGGTCAACGCCCACTTCGACCCACCTCTTGACATGGGTCGTCGCGAGTGCTGTGTGATCGAAAATAATGACGTCATTAGTGACGTTTCCGCCATGACCATAATGGCCGTGGTCGCCATGTGGAACGGCAGGCGGAGTATTTTGGGCGTTGTGAGATACTAAAGGTACGCGCTTAAAGTATTCTATGAATCTCAACAATAATATTCCGAATGTTTCACAGAAAATTAATTCTGATTTATTTACATTTCCATATATAAACAAAAAAAAATTGTCAGTCGCAGGACTGCACATCAGAAATGTAAACTTTGTATTTCAATATTTCAACGTGACGGTCTCGCAAGTTCAATGCCTAAAAAAAGTTTCACTTCAAAAATCTGTTCTTCTGAAAAAAATATTATATTTTTATGTATAAAATATTGTTTGAGTCCATATGACTTCTTTTAAACATTAGTAACACATTGTTGATGAGATTCATAGAATACAGATTTGTCGTAAGCAAATTTACACATAATATGACATAACATTAATATGGTAATATGCGGACGAGATAGCGTGGGTATTTAGACATTTGGGAAATACTACAAGACAATTAAATGCTGATAGATTCCGCCATATTCATATTAAACTGAATTTGCTTTCAATGTTGGTCAAGTTATGAGTTAATTATTTATACATGATATAGTTAAGATAACATCAGCCTTTAAACATCTCCCTGCTGGGCTCGTACCTTCCACATTTTGAGGGAATAGAGCGAATAGGCTATAGAGTTTTTCAAGCTTATATTTTGCTTCGCTTCCCTTTAAAATTCAAATTCTGTCCAAAGGCACTGCTTAGGACCTAAAGGAAGCAGTTAGACGAAATATTTGTTCTTCTTATGATTAACAATTTCCGTTTAAGAAAACCTACATCGTAGACTCTTTTGCAGTTTGACTATTATATCATGGAGATTAAGGCTGCCGCAGATACAGGAGTTTCTAATGCGGCCCTTTCACACGACTCCATACATCCAGGGTTTGGAAACCGACGAATTCGGATGCTCCGCCTTTTTTTTTAAGTCGGTTAAAAATAAATATTTTCTACGACATCTTGAAGTTGGTACATTCTTGGGCCCAGATTGTAAAATATGAGACTGGTTTTTTTTTGTTTTTTTTTATAAATGAATGAAAACACTTTATTGTTCACTATAACTTAAATCTAGACATTTAAAATAAATAAAAATCTTTACTAAAAGATTAAGCATTGCTATACAACGTGGCCACGCCGCCAGCCTTTTGGAAACGTTCCCGGTAAGTGACAGTGATTTGGGACCAATAAATTATCTTTAGATATTTTCACCTTTTTTATTTAGTTTTAGTTTTTATATAGTATAGTTCGTAGTTTATTTTCAAATTTATAGTTTATATTATTAATATAAATACATATCCATACAATGGGCGGCCTTATCGCTTATAGCGATCTCTTCCAGGTAACCCGGTGTCCAAGGAGACATTAAAAGAAACAATAAACAATATTTGGTGGTTTAACTAAATTAAAACTAATTCAATCTTAATTAAAGAAAAAAAACAAAATAATAACAATATTAAAATACTTACATGCGAACAAATAATACAATTCCATTTACGGCAACAAATTTTATCTATAACATTGTATTATCTTGATATTTTTTTATAATCGTAGTAGGTTTAGTTATTTTGAATAAATTAATTATGTGTATGTGGTGAACAATAAAGTATTTTCTTTCTATATAATTAATTGTGTGGTGTGTTTTAATATTATTAATTGTTGAAAATCATTTCCATAAATTGATTATGGCAATCGAGAACTTATTTTATTTGTGACCTTATTTTTATGATTTCTCGTCTTCCAGATAGAATTTAGGGCTGATGTTTTCCATTTAGTAATAGAAAAATATAACGCTTTTTTAAAGCCAATATCAAAATCATTGCATTTATTTAACCCAAAAGTCCCCGTCTCCTTTGCCAAATATAGTTATTTTTATACTTTTTAAAAATAGGTTAAAATACATAAAGCACTAAAAAAAACTAATTAAAAGATACGGCCATTTTCAATTTAATACGAATATATCGGATATATTTTACAGAAATTATTAACACGTACACTTTTTAATATACACAATATTTACATATGGACAGAACTTTCCTAACAATAAACCTAGGAAATATAAAGAAAGAAGGAAAAAGAAAGAGACATATTATATTTATTGTCGCAAAATAATGCACAAAAACCAATAAATATTTTCAATACAATAAAATGTTATTATGATAATATTATATTGGTTACGCGACTTGGTAAGCGTTTTACTTATCCTTTTGTGATGTAAAACCACAATGCCGGAAAATATAGCGGAACAAAACACAGGGAAATATAAGCAGTTATATAAGGGAAGCATTGCATTATACCTTTATGTAGTGAAGCGATGATTTCTTCTAGTTTCTTAGTAGTTAGCATGACACACACAAATGATCAAATTATACCAATTCAACTAATTTGATCATATACCTATAAAGTATATAGATGAAAATAATATTAACAATATTCAAAACGATGGGTATGCGTTGCAGTTCGTTATAGTAGGGGAGGCCAAGCGGGGATTTTGGGATTTACTCGAGCGTGGCAGAATAACATAAAGGGAGAAACCTTGCACCCTGTTATGTACCCCCACCATATTATATGAAGGGTTCATATATGGTGGGGGTATTTTTTATTCTTCAAATTTTTTTCTAACCGTCATTTTAAGGAAATTACTCCACATAATTGTCAGATTATGAGCCAGCACGACAAGGACATGAAGCTGAACCGTCTGTATATTAATCTGACGCGCTCGAGTATTTGAATGTTAACCTTTAATAAAATCGGCCATGACTTTTGGTCGCGTCCAAATCGTCAGTCTTTTGAATAGGAGTTCCTTTAGGGTTTACTTAACATCCCTTTTGAATATCTGACGCGCTTGAGTATTAACCATCTAATCTTAAAAATCTAAAAGGTCCCCGCGACGCTCGAGTAACTCTACATTTAGCATATTAGGCTCCCCTACTATTAGCAAAAAGTGAATTTTATAAGACAACCGCTATTGCGATGCTATTAACGTCGCATGCCATCTCCTTTCTTCTGCTTGCTAAGGTATGTACAGAAGAGAAAAACAGATAGAAGGTGGTGTTACATGATATAAAAGTACTATTTGTGCGCAGGTTTGCCGATAGCCTCATGATGTCACGCGTCGATGTTCAGTAGGGTTAACAAAAAAGATTACATAAATAGTTGTTGCAATAAATTTATTATTGTATATACTTTTCATAAGTATATACAATACAATAATACTAAGTAGTCATCAGCAAACCTTTCGCGCGCGGCTTATATTATCATTCGTTTCATTCCTCTAAGAATCTTCAATACAATTAAATGCGCGCAACCATATATAATGTACGAAAAGATATAAATACTTTAGCAAAATGTATATTAGATACACGACAATGAGGATGGTAACTCAGCGTAATTCTGTGTCAGGAGTTGACACAGCGCTGATTTTCAGTACCAGCCTCCATCCTACGTCCAGTAAGATATGACCCAAACAAGAAAATTACTGTTTACCATCATTAAGTTTATCTGAAACATAACATTAAAAAAACAAAAATAAATTTCAAGTATAAATGTTAGATCTCAAATAAATAATAAACATTACCATGGATTATACATAAGACAAGATTAATGCCTACAATTCCTAATAATTTTTCTCTATTGTAACCCCAATATCACTGGAGGACAACAATAAAGATTACAAGAGTTTAATAAAAATATTATTCTATTCTGTTTGAGCTGAAATAAAATAATATTTTTTATTATCGTTTACATTTAAGTCCAGGCATACATTTGATACCGAGTTTTGTTTTGTTGAGTGATTTATCTTTGTGGTTATATTTTTTAATGGTTACTTTCTTATTTTAAATAGGGCCACGATTTTTGTGTAGGCTGTACACAACAAAATAGTTTTATAATTTTAGAATATTAGGCATGGATACGACTAGAAATGTCTGTATCTACAAGTAAAACTTAATACTTAAATGTAACCAAATATAATTTCAAGTAAAACAAATAAACAATGCATTTTTATTAAGTTTTCGCACTTCTTCTACTGCACATAATAAAACTACGTTTTAACGGTTTTGAGCGCGGTATTTTATTTGATTTTCATTCCGACGTTTCAGTCACTTTTCAGTAGCTATGATCACATAAGACAAAGATATCAAGTGTCAATGAGTGATGTTAAAGTTTTTATTTAGCCTACGTCGTGGAAACGTCATTAGAAACGTCGGAATAAAAATGAAATAAAATACTACGTGTAAAATCGTTAAAATATAGTTTTAATAAATAAGCGAAGGCTATAAATATGAAAATACTATTATAATTCTACGAAGTTGTAAATTTTACTCAATAATTGGATAACTTATTAATTTTGATTGAGTGCCACTGTATAGCTGTCAGTTGTCAATATCATTCTGACACAACTTCGAACATAGTGTGTATTATATAATGTCATGTAGAACAGTTACCGTTTTTATATTTAATTTTGTTGTATTTAGGGTTGCCAACCATACTTTATAATAACGTATCCTACTTTATTTTTGGTAAATATACTTTATACTTTTGCATAAAAATAAAGTATGTGAAAATACTCTATTTCCAATATCTAATCAGATGCGTAAAATGAAATACTTAGGTATATGGATAATTACTGAACTATTATCGACCCAGCTTTCACTGAAAGAGTTTATTCAGTAATGAATCTAAAATGGCGAGAAGAAAGGATCGGAGAACATCTATAAATTTAATAAAAAAGGAATTGTTTGTTTATTTACATTTAAATTTGGAAAGTAAAGATAGCTTCCATAAATTTACGGAGAATGAAAAGTTGTTATTGTGTGCTATATATAGCACACAAAAACAGTGTCTCCAAGAGAAGACATAAATAACATTTTGAAAAAAAAATTCTTCTTCCAAATACTTTATTTTTTCCCTACTTAATAAATGTAATACGTTATTTTTCTCAAAAATAGTTGGCAACCCCAGGTGTATTACGATATCTATGTTTGCCATTCGTTTTTGAAAAGAGAATCCGTTAATATCTTACTTTTTATCTATGGTCTTACTCGCGCATTACCTGTCAGGTGGAGTGTTGTTGTGGATTGGATAATTAAATCACTATACGCTCTTGAATTTTATTTCATCATTTTGTTGAATATTAGAGATTGTGTGGATACCGTGGTTTTGTTTTCCTCACCGACTACTCTACGCCTACATATTCACGAAGTAATGGAGCCTCTTGATGGAAGTATGCATAACCGCTTGCCGATAAATATGTTTCATTTAAAGAAAAATAAAAAATCAAACTAAATAAAAACTCCCTAAGAATCGAAGTCCGTAAAACTAACTACTTAACACCATTCACTTATAAACAATTTAATTTCGTTATATTTAGATTAATGACTTTAATATAATTTATTTAACCTTATTTACAATATTCTGTGAATGGACTTAACAAAATTATTTACATAAGTATCACAGGAATTACAAGTGATTTATTTCAAAGCGAGTTATTTCATTTTGTAGCAAAAGGGAAATGAAAAGAAAAGGAATTCTTACTATTAAATTATTTACGATTATATGATCATTCTGAAAAAATGTATTTTTTAAATTTTACACAAATTGATTTTTTAAATGTGTATGTGCCCGGATTTCCAGAGAATACGTTAGGAATGTTTCCGGGTATCCGAATAATAACCGCTGGTTAGCAAATAGTTCAACTTTGCGCGTCCGTTGTTGTGTATTCAAACAGTAATAAATATGAATACTTATAACTTACATAGCACGTAGAACATTTACATCCGATAGCACTTCACACAATCACATAAATATAAATCGAGTAGTTTACTGAGCTGGCCTTTGATATTGTTTTATATATATATATATATAAAACAATATATTCTATTTATTTGATATTAACAATTACTTAAATAAACATTAAAGTAAATTATAAATAAGTATCTATACAAATTAAAATTAAACTATATATATGTTCAGATGTCTAGAGTCCCATGGTTCGTAAAAAAGTGTCGCAAAACGCGCCGACGCCGCTGCATTTCGCGCGTACTCGGTGTTGGTGGGAGGCAAATAGACATATATACACATTACTATAGTCAGAGAGAGAAGACTATACTATGTAATGTATGAAAGTGTTGCCTGGCAACCACGCTTGAAATTTCCGCTTAAATAATAAACAAAATGTAGGTATATGCCGCCATACTCAGAGATAATGGCTTATAAGCATAAATAGCACCGGTAGATTGTTCGCTAGAAGTCTCAGGTGACCAAAAGGCTGGTCTGTATTTTGGGCAACGCATATGTTGCCATCAAACATGGTAACGCGACCAGTCTTTTGGGAATGTTCCCAACTGACGGTGACTTGGAACCTATTTTTATAATTAAGCTGTAGGATAAATTACTTGTATATTTTTTTAAACGAGCATGTAAATCTTAATTATAAGTATATTATAAACATAAAAAGGAATCTGTTATGATTCAAATAACGACGATTTTTTTATTTATTACTCTATTAACAGTGTATTACAACTATTTTATGTGACGAAAAAGTCCATTTCTTCTCTATCATAAAATGAAGAACGAGCGCATAAGATGATTTTTGAGAATTGCAACCGCGACTGAATTAAGAGGAAGAAGATTAACACGGCATGGGCGTATAATGAGAAGGGATGAATATTTTGTGATAGAAAGAATGCTAAAATGGAATATTTATGAATATAATCATTGTGGGGCAGTGATGTATGTTGCCTCCTGTTGGGTTCACTATACGTGTTGGAGATTGGAGATAAACATGGTGTTTATTATTTAACGATGAACAATGATTTTTAAGTCATGAAAGATGGCGCCATTTTGTGTGGTCGGATTCGTTTGCGGTGTTAGGACGACAGACATGTAAGAAATAATGGATTTTTGACAAGTTCAGTGAGTTAATGAACTTATATTAAATGGCGGCCGCCCTGAAAACTACTAGGCGAACTCCACAACTTTATATACACATTCTTGATGCATACATATTTCCTTCTCTTTTTGTATACTGGTATGTATGTATATCTATCTCTGTCCCCCCAATTTCTCTTTGGTTCATGAAAGATGGCGCCATTTTGTGTGGTCGGATTCGTTTGCGGTGTTAGGACGACAGACATGTAAGAAATAATGGATTTTTGACAAGTTCAGTGAGTTAATGAACTTATATTAAATGGCGGCCGCCCTGAAAACTACTAGGCGGACATAGTGTTTGGACATGAGTTTGGGTGATCGTATCTAATTTCTGTTATTATTTATTATTGTTTAACAAATAATTACACCACAAGTGGCTACAGCGGCTTCGTGTGAACGAAATATCCGGGTTTTTTTACTTGTAATTCGCGTATACACACGGAGTACTCACTTAATAATTCGTTAATCAGGTTAATAAAGTACAACAATGGGATTAGCAGAGTAACGGCGTGGACTGATTTAATACAATAAAATTGAATGGAAATGGGAAAGATGCATACCACTCGATACAGTTACGTAAATGTCGTATTTCGATAACTGTGTAAATGTGAGTGTTCCTACAACCATAAAGGTAGCATCAAGAAAATTTTATCCGTGCAGGAACGGAGAAAGAATACAATTTCCTGCGGCCGGGCGGCCTGTCGTAAGAGGCGACTTAACAACCCATAGCCAGGTGGTAGGGCATTTGCCCGACTAGATGGCTACCACCCCTGGTCTAAAGTATGTCGCCATAACAGCCTTGAGTTGTGTTCCGGCATTAGTGACCAGGTTCTAGTCTCCCTTTAGAGAGCAGCAGCGCATTTGTAGCAACTTTGATGTTGCAAATCTTCATAGACAATGGTAACCGCTTTCCATCAAGTGGGCCGTCTGCCTGTCTGCAGATCTCCTGCAATAAAAAATAGAAATAAAAAAAAGAAATAGATAAATAGATTGCGTGAAGGACGACTTGAAGATTTGTGCTGATGCTTATTAAAGAGGACGTATACCAGAATAAAAGGCTAATACATACCTACTGTGCCAAAACTTAAACCATTGAAAAAGTTAATTGTCTATTAAACTCTCTGAGTGCAGTAGTTAACGTTCTTGTTTGATTAATTACATAAATAGAAAGTATGCTTAAACATATTCAGGACACCCTGATAGTTCCATGACTAGAAATGCTTTTATATTGCCTTATTTTTACAATTACAAATCATTTACTCTTTCTATTAATTATGTTGATTAAATACAAATATGTGAACATCAGTAATATCGATTATTAAGAAGAAATATTTATTTGTAGTATGTAATATTCATAAAACATTAATGAGATAATTATTTTATTTTATTCTTAATGAGATACTGATGAAAGTATAATTTTATGGTACTACTTAAAATATTTTTTCTAAATTGATTATTATTTTCAATAAGGTCCTAATAGTGATTGCTATTTACAACAATTTTTAGTATATAATAGGTACTTTCTTTCTACAATTTTAACAAAAATATTATTTTTGAACAAAATGTTCAAAGCTCCTTATTTATTACGTTAAAAACATTTAGACCTATACTCAATGTGAAAATCTGATCAATGCTTGAATCTAGATTATCAAACTCGACGGTTTAAAGTAATTTTTACTTAACTTTCTCTTATAATCGATTTTCAAATACTATAAATGTAAAGCTTGATTTATATTTGTTGTAGTTAGTAAACTTGCGAAGGCCTTATTATCGTTTGGAAGTTGTCGATTGAGTAAATGTTTGTAGAAGCGCTTATATGCGCACCGCAAAAGAGTGGAATCCATTGCCGGAGTCTGTCTTTCTCAATACCTACAACGTGGGTCGACAGCCACGTTGTCGATATTGGGAAGAACTACACTTGAAGACTCAAGCCCCGTATGAATACCTTAGACCATATTATCACCTAGTATCAGACGAGATCATGGACAAACGTGAACCTATAATACAATAAAGAAAATTATCATAAGGACTTATTTGCAAGATCGCAAGTGAACTAATTACTTAACTAATGTAAATTTAAATCAGGCTATATCAAAAATTCTATTGATTTTTCTAGAAGATAGTAAGCCTTTACATTTACATTAACTAAGTAGTTAGTTAACTTATGAATAACGCCTTAATATCGTATGGATAGACATCTACTTAATCGATAACTTATTACTTAATACGGACTTAACTCTCCAATATCGTAAATTATGTAACTACTTAACTAATCCAAATGTAAATCAGGCTTTAGATACAGTAGTTAATTATTAGTCACTAGCCAATACAGTTCTAAATAATGTTAATACTTATATAATACCCAATCGAATATTATTAGGAATATTATATTTTAACTCGTTTACAACTAAGCATACTACATACAAACCAATACTTACAATTGGACAGACTGGGCTTAGACCACGTCACTTTTGTCAAGAAGCCCATTATTGCTATTGCCGTCGTCTTGTCAGATATGATATTCTCTCAAAGGTCGCACCGACTCTGCAGATGACCTTGGAGTAGGGTCCACTCCAGACAAACCCAAAGACCCACTCCTACGAACAACTAAAGTCTTGGTGCCGTAGTCGGTGACGAAATTGTCATTTCTAGTAGGTGTATTAGCACGGACGCTTTGATATCCACAGCAGAGCGGGTACCTTGATGTTAGGATCTTCTTGAATGCCTCGCGGAATTCTGTGTTGAATATGGAATAAATGATCGGGTTGAATGCTGAGTTTGAGTAGCCGAGCCACGTGAGGATTTTGAAGGCCAAATCTGCAACAATTTTTTCTCTTAATATCGTGTAATAATGGGCCTAAATGGCGCTCTGTTGTTCGTGCCTACCCCGCAAGGGAACTGGCGTGAAGTTATGTATGTATGTATGTATCGTGTAATATTTTTTTGAGTGAAAGAAAACTATACATATAATTACATAGAAGTTTTTGCAACAGACAAGCGTGCATGACAAGAGCTATGAGTGTCAAAGAAGCAAGTGTGTAAGAATAAGCCTGAATGGCGCTCTGTTGTTCGTGCCTACCCCGCAAGGGAACTGGCGTGAAGTTATATATGTATGTATGTATGTATGTAAGTTTTTAATAAAATTATTTAATTAATAGGTAATGTCGTACCAAAAAAATATTAGTCTAAAACTACTGTATCTACATGGATGGTATTTGGAAGAAAGATGAAATACTATATATGCCGCTACACTGTGGTATACTTAAGTCATAATTAGGGATGGCCATTATACTGTAATTGATGGATATGGTTGGATGGACAACAAAAAAAAAATAGGGATATGGGATATTAGCACATTTTTCAGTGACTATACGCTTCCAAAGTCGTAACTATTGAACTATGTATGGACTGGAAAATTCTGAAATGTAGTTGACAAAAATTTGTTGAAATGGGATTCTTAAAACAGTTTCTGAGATATGTTTTATTTTTTTAATGCAGGAGTTCAGCAGAAAAGCAGACGGCCCTCTTGAGGGAAAGTGGTTACCATCGCCTATGGACGTTTGCAAACACCAAAGGTGCTACAAATGCAATGCTGCTCTCTCAAGGGAGACTGGAACCTGGTGACTAATACCGGAACACAACACAAGGTTGTTATGGCTGCATACTCTAGGTGGTAGGGCATTTGCCCGACTGGATGGCTACCACCCCTGGTCTAGAGCATGCCGCCAGAACAACTTTGAGTTGTGTTCCGGCATTAGTGACCAGGTTCCAGACTCCCTTAAGAGAGCAGCAGCGCATTTGTAGCACCTTTGGTGTTGCAAATGTCCATAGGCGATGGTAACCGCTTTCCATCAAGTGGGCCGTCTGCCTGTCTGCTGAACTCCTGCAATAAAAAAAAAAAAAAAAACCAGGGGTAGTCGCCATCCAGTCGAGCAAATACCCTACCACCTGGCTGTGGCTTGTTTTGTCGCCTCTTAAGACAGCCCGCCCGGCCGCAGGAAATTCTTTCTCCGTTCCTGCACAGATAAAATATGTATTATTTCGGTAAAATGCTTTTTAAAATACTTTGTCCAAATGACAATAAGACTGGACGTTAGTTATCTCTAAGTAATCCTTCTCCGAGAGTCGAAAACGCACTTGGCTGATTTTCAAAATGAATTTAACATTTATGACAATAATGAACCCAGTAAAAACTACTTGTGGCTAATGTTGTTTAGTCCAAAAGATTTATCAAATTTACAGTGCTAAAATATTTAGTATAATGGCCCGAGTATTTCATAAATAATAATTTTATGAGAGGATTATTCATAAAGTAATCTAAAGCCTAATTAATAAACGCCAGTTTAATCTACCTTCAACTTTTATTATGTGTCTTATTAGATAAGTCTTAGTTAAATACCTGAAAGAATTAAAAGTAATGTTTTAAATCGGAAATGTAATTCATTGAAAATAAAGTAACAGATCTTAGATTTTCATGCGTCTCATATTGATATAAATAAATAAGTTTTCTAATAAAACGGCAGACAAACACACATTTTACACATATATTACGGGTAAAAAGCAATGCAATGCAAAAAACAACCGATCCCAGGCACCCAGAACATATATAACGGATAATTGGTTTACTAAATTTACCATGCCAGGAATCGAAACCGGAACCTCTGCACTGCAGTAAGGTCGGCCCGCTAAGGCTTTATTCCACTCAACCAAAGAAGCTGTCAAACGACATATTGCTTATTTCAGGTCTAAAGATACTTAGAAGTAAATTATAAGATTGAGTGTGCGAAATTTCATACTCTTCCGTCCGCGCAATTTTCGTAAAAAGAGGTACAAAGTTTTTTACTGTGTTTATGCGTCACGTATTAATATAATGATTATAGACATGGATTTGTTTATTGTAATGGATCTCTCTCTCTCTCTCTCTCTCTCTCTCTCTCTCTGTAATTCCTAAATATGTTATTCTTGAAATGATGATTCCTAATATCTTTTCTTATTATTATTATTGTTATATCTTTTGAAAACACGGGCTATAAAAATGGCCCGGACATTTGGAAGGCTTGCGTGGGGCCATGGGAAGGCCAACACGTAGAGGACCCGTGACAAATTTAATGTAAATGTGGCGTGACACTGACTGGCGATTATCCCTGTTTACAACATATAGTGATGCACCCAAGGACAAGCCCCGGCCAGTGTAGGACTATTGTGGGAAATGAGGACAAAAAGTACCGGGCTATTGGGGTGAACTGCTAATGGTACTAGGAGTTTGGGAATATGGGGACTATGGCGTCTGCCCGTCGCAATGTTCAGGGAACATGGAAAAATGGGCAGACGGTGACTCGCCAATCCCTGCATGGGCCCCAAAAAATGTCATAAATACAGGGGCAACATGGGTTGTGAGAGGTGGGCTGCAGGTTCACCGTAGCTACTTCTGACGTGATGTCACTTATCACTTCCACCCCTGGAGCTTGAGTCTTAGCTCTAGCGATCTCCACTCCGTGCCGGCCGGTTAAGGCAAGCACGGAGGCGGGGGCGTTGCCTTGGCCCCCGGAGTCAGGTACGAGGTGTCGCTACTCACCTAAGGCTTCGCCACAAAGCCCCCCTGCGGGATTATTATTCTTATTATTAGCAAAATAATAGAAGAAACAGATAATAAAATCTACAGAAATAGCAATTTACGAAATAGTTTTCATAAAAATGATAATAGGGACACGTAAGCATTTTGTTTATTACATACTCATCATAAACCTAAAACTCTGTGAAAACCTTTTAGTAATGCGAGTGGATGCTAGACCGCTTATGGCGGTAAAAGTTGGGTTTTGTTAATAAAATACGTGACTACAAGATAACGGTCTATATTCTCTTATAAATTCGATTCGCGATACAAAAACTACCGCAGCGTTTGAAATAGAATGTAAGCTAACGTAAAGCTTTTCGTGAAAACTGTGTCGGAATTAGCTTAAACATTTATAAGCCGCTCCTGGAAAATTCCCGCGGGACTCCCGGGATGAAAAAATCTGACATATTATTGCATATAATTTACTATCAAACTGTTAAAAAACCACATTGGCATTCGATTTTTTTGTTAATCTTGACATTTTCAATCATTCACAGAAATACACCACAAAGGCTACGTTCCATTAGAGACTCACAACGACCACGTTCATGACCGCGATTTTATCCATTCCACTTGCTTGCCTGCGTTACAATCGTAAACCCAAGTGGAACGGTTGTTCGACCCACCTCTTGAGATGAGTCGTTGTGAGCGCTGCGTGAGCTAAAATCATTACGTCATTAGTGACGTTTTCGCCACGACCATAACGACTGCGGTCGCCTAGTGCAGTGGTCGGCAAACTTATTCGCTAAAAGGCCAAATATGTACATTAGTACAATTTAAAAAAAATTGGAAGCCAAATCTGCTTGTTTAGTAAACTTTTATTACATTAAATATGTAGTACACTAAATAAAACTAAATTTCATACTTAATAAATATTTATTAATGCGAACAATGTGCTTGCATCTCTTCGGAAAGTTTGAGTAAGTCAGGTTTCTATGTTGTTGTTTTTAATTTTAAGCATGCTTCCGTGGATATTTGTGCCAGAGCCGCACTTAAGGAGTCAAAGAGCCACATGCGGCTCTGGAGCTGCACTTTACCGACCACGAATCTAGTGGAACGGCAGACGGAGCATTTTGGGCGTTGTGATATACTAAAGGAACGCGGCCAAAGTATACCTACAAATTTAGTGTGACGATTGACGCCGTATTTGAACGACTATTTGTTGTACGTTAGCTTTCATGTGAATAGTTATAATTCGTAAAATGGCTCTTAAATGCCGCGAGACGAGGAGCATATTTATTTTTCCGATAATTAAAGATTGAAAAAGTTTATTTGCATAAATAAGTACTACCAAAAATTGTAATTAACTGCTGAGCACATCCTTTCAATTCGCTCATTAGCGTGTTCAATGTAATGCACGATTACTTCAATTTCCCGCCTACTTTATAATCTTATACTAATGTATAAAGCTGAAGAGTTTGTTTGATTGAACGCGCTAATCTCAGGAACTACTGGTTTGATTTCAAAAATTCTTTCAGTGTTAGATAGCGCATTTACTGAGGAAGGCTACTATATATCATAACGATAGACTATATATCATCACGTTAAGACCTATAGGAGCGGAGGACCAATGAAGAATGTTTCAAAATCGGGGGGTTTTGAAAATAAATTCCACGCGGACGACGTCGCGGGCACAGCTACATTATAATTATAATATATATTTATTTTAGTAGGTATCTAAAAAGTTTTATTTATAAAAAAAATTGACACCATTGTCCTATTGTATTCGTTTATGGCTGTTTGCAGGCATAATTATCCAGGTGTGTGGATTACGATTTCTAGGAAAAAGTCGACGATACGGGCGGGCACACTTATATTTGTGAAGTATAAAACGACGGCAAGATGGAGAGAGGAGGCAGTCTAGCGAGAATCTCAGTCAAAGCGATAACATAAGCGAGGCAAGACGTGTGTACATTTAGTGACGGACTTTGCGCGTGTTATTGAATTGTGCATTACATTTGGACTTATTGCGTCCGGTTATATTTGTACTTGTGTTATACGTGTCTGTATAGTTCTAATAAATTCTATAGTAATTCCAACGGCATTTTTAATTCGAGTCCCGCACTCGTAACAATATTTTAATATATAAAAAATTAATTGTTCAAAAATTGTACCACAAAATGCATAGCTTTAGCCAGTAAGCTATAAGAATTTAACTTAATAATATTTATGAAGCAATTAGTACATAAGTGCTCCATTTCATTATGTCAAGTAAAAACTGAAGTATATAACTTTTAAGGATTGGTTTTAACGAATTGAAATTCTGAAGGCAACGTTCTCTTTCTTAAGATAATGTAAGATAAAAGCAAAGTTTACAACTTGTCTGATTCCTCCATTAAACTCTAGACGTATATTATTGAAATTATTAAATTAATACTTTGTTAAACCTTTTTCCCAGAGTTTATGGTCTAAATAAATAATAATAGTAGTTTTGATTATATTTTCAAAATTACTGATTTATTTTTTAATGAACTGTTAAGTAAAATGTGACTTTTGAAACTACCACAAAAGTTATAGTTAGACGTTGGATAAAGACTTAAAATTTGGATGAAAGTGCATTTAACATCTGAAATTTACTATACGTTATGCTATGAGTAGTTAAAAAAGCCCAGAAGCTTAAAATATTTTCAAAAATAATTATAATCCTGAAAACATAATACTTTTGTCCGAAAAATAAATATAGATAGATAGAAAACACTCTATTGTTCACCACATACAAATGAAGTATATGTAGAGCACATTCCTCTAGTATCTCACAAGGCCCAAAATGCTTCATCTGCCGTTCCATATAGCGACCACGGTCGTTATGGTCGTGGCGAAAACGTCACTAATTATGTCATTATTTTTGATCACACAGCGCTTACAACGACCCATGCCCATTAATTCCTCTCTATCGATTGAAACTGAAAAAGGCGTGATTGTCATATCAACCAATGACATTAGTGTAATTCGTCGTTAATTACA
The DNA here is from genome assembly GCA_019925095.2 of Dendrolimus kikuchii. Classification (NCBI taxonomy): domain Eukaryota; kingdom Metazoa; phylum Arthropoda; class Insecta; order Lepidoptera; family Lasiocampidae; genus Dendrolimus; species Dendrolimus kikuchii. Next base: position 9,544,781 of record CM034412.1, on the reverse strand, counting down.
TCGACGCTCCATAATTCGCTCCACTAGTTTATGATTGTAACGCCCGAAAGCTAGTGGAACGGGAAAAATCGCGGTCGTGAACATGATTGTTGTGAGCCTCTTGTGGAACATAGTTGTAGACGAATCATTGGAATGTCATATGTTGTCAATGTCTCTGTCTGGTGGAACGTCGTGTCTATGGAAAAGAAGTTGGTCGTATGATGAATATAACCTCTTCTTGGGAGCGGTCGCCAGTACACCAATGCTACGTTCCATTAGGGACTCACAACGACCACGTTCACGACCGCGATTTTTCCCGTTCCACTTGCTTGTGGACATTATAATCATAAACGCTAGTGGAACGGGTTATGGAGCGTTGATGCCATTAATGTCATACGCATTACGCAAATGTCATTGGTTGATATGAAAACCGCGCCTTTTTCAATGTGTAGACAAGAGAATTAATGCTCTGTGGTCAACGCCCACTTCGACCCACCTTTTGACATGGGTCGTTGTGGGCGTCGTGTGATCGAAAATGATGACGTCATTAGTGACGTTTTCGCCACGACCACAATGATCGCGGTCGCCTTATGGAACGGCGAACTGAGCATTTTGGGCGTTGTGAGTTACTAGTAGAACGCCCTACAAGTAATCGACGAATTGTTCTCCATTGCCTTAATCAAAGTGAATTATAACGCAATTAGTGTTAATTTCAAGAGTAATAATTGTTATTTTTCCAATAGAAACATTATCTTGTCGGATTGGAAAAGTAAAATTGATGGATGTTATAAAAGATGTTAATTTCATAAATATAGGCACATATTCATGTCATGCCATGATGAATTTTAATGAATAAAGCCTTCATAAGCTTATACGGCTCTGACAAGCTTACACATAAATAATAAAAAAGTAAATAAAACAATCTTTAAGTGAATCAACTGTTCCCTAGAGGGTAATTCCGCGTAAAAAACCACTTGAACAGAATTTCGCGCCGAAGTTTTTCCTCTGTATTACGACATGGGGTCATTTAACAAGGGTGTTGTAAAATTAGTTCGAAATCGGCAAAGCGTTGGCAACATCCTGGTGTTGTAAACGTTTATACGCAGCGGTAACTACTTTCCATCAAATGGGCGGTCCGCCAATTTGCCAAGTTTAGCAGTAAAATAAAGACTCATAATTAATTACTGCTTAAATAAGTAAAAGAAAATAGTAAGAAACGTATCCATTTCTATCGTTACTTCGAATAAACTTTTTTGGCCTTTGTATATTTCGTGTAAGTAAAGCTTTATTATTTCCAATTAGGATTATAAGTACGAGAATTATTACTTATTTTCTTTTGTATTGTATTCCATTACTTTGTTCTTTTGTGTAAGCGAAATTTATTTCAATAAAATTAACATTTTATGATATTAAATAGATCTGCACGTTGTGCGTGCAACAGACAATAATATATCTGAAAATCTACATCTATATAAACATATAATAAAACTGTAGAGGTCGAATTTCTGTACAATTAAAAAAAATGCTAAAAACCGAGTCAGGGGGATGTAAGAAGTGAAACAGAACTAATTTAGTTTTTTTCGATTTTCTGTTTCTCAGTTTGTCTGTTTGTACTCTGAAACGACCGGACTGTTTTAAATGAAATTTTGTATGGTGGTAGCTTATATCCTTGGTCAACATATAGTATACTTTTGATCTCGAAAAATTAAAGAGTTCCCGTGGGATAGTTAAAAACAACTTTAATTACTTAAACAGCTTATTATTCAACTTATGCACTTAATTAAGTATTGATATAGCCAGTATCATCATAAATTTACGTTGAATGTCGTCTATAAAGAAGCATTATAAGGTATTGCGATCTATACAATTTTAATTGAAGGAATAATAAATACCACGCGGACGAAGTCGCGGGTATGAGCTAGTTGGTAAGTAACATAAAAGTATCTGTCTGTACTTTCAAAATAAAAGCCTAGATTACTTATACCCACTGTTGCCAAGTGTTTATTTTACTTTTAACCTTCGCACGTTTATCAAGATACATATTTCTTGACAGTAAAGCCCACGTGAAACAAATTACATAATTGTCGTACTTTATTGTTGTGGGTGACGTAATAGTGATGTTCTATGAGTCATGTGTAACATACAGTCTATTAAGCCATCGACACTATACGTAAATAAATGAAAAATGTTAAGTACATACATACATACATAACATCACGTCAGTTCCCTTGCGGGGTAGGCACGAACAACAGAGCGCCATTCAGGCTTATTCTTACACACCTCACTTGCTTCTTTGACATTCATAGCTCATGTCATGCACACTCGTCTGTTCTGAAGGCTTCTGACATCACCTTCTGCTAGTAGAAAAATGTAAAGTAATTACCAGGTATACAAGTTTTGCAAAATGCAGCCACGATATTGACGCAGAAGAACGGCACCCAGCAGAGTAAGAAAACACCCATTATGATGCCGACAGTGATGGCAGCTTTGTGATCTGACACGTGGTATGGCGACGAGTGGACGTGTGTGTGGACTCTGGTACGGACAGACTTGGTCCGGTTGTCTGGCATTTGGACTGTCCGGGTAACTGCTCTGATGGACTTCACGTGCTTTTGGGCGTAGCAGTAGAGCCTATGGGAAAATATTGTTATTAAATAGGCGGTTGTTAAAAATAACATCTTGTAGTGAAATTGAGTCGAATAGCGAATATAATATCAGCCAAAAAGTATTCTTATACCATAGTAGCATTAAATCACGAGTTTGAGCTGATTTTAATAATAAAACCCTTATATTTTTGTTCTGACCATCTGGCCATAAACGCGCCTACAAGTGTGCTAAAACTAGCTAGGCTTCTTACCCGTGCAGGAACGGAGAAAGAATACAATTTCCTGCGGCCGGGCGGCCTGTCGTAAGAGGCGACAAAACAACCCACAGCCAGGTGGTAGGGCATTTGCTTGACCGGATAGCTACCACCATTGGTCTAGAGTATGTCGCCATAACAACCTTGAGTTGTGTTCCGGCATTAGTGGCCAGGTTCCAGTCTCTCTTAAGAGAACACCAGCGCATTTGCAGCACCTTTGGTGCGGCAAATGTCCATAGGCGATAGTAACCGCTTTTCATCAAGTGGGCCGTCTGCCTGTCTGCTGAACTCATGCAATAAAAAAACATAAAAAAAATAGCTAGGAGCAGTTCAGGGTCTTTCATTAATGAACTTCGTAAGAGAAAAAACTCAGGTAATGTAGTAAATAATACTCGAGTGAGTGAAAATTTATTACAATTTAAAAAACAAAACGGAACTCCTGCCACGTAGACGCCGAATTATTATCAAAATTTTTTCGCGGGCTAAAATCACATGAATACATCTGATCAACCCGGGACCATTATATAATTGAGGAGCCACGCTACATATACGATAATGCGAACTCTTAAATCTTTTTAAGTGAAACAGGATTATTATGAGAAAATCTGCTACATTAATAAATGAGAAATTTGCGCACATATGGTAGTAGGGTAAATGTTATTACAATTGGCTTAGTTCAATGTTTGCAATTACCTTAGTTCATTGTTTACAATTACCTTAGTTCACTGTTTACATCTGGCTTAGTTCACTGTTTGCAATTAAAAGCTATAGGAAAATGAAATATAGTAACCAGTTGCTGTTCTTTTATTACCATAAACCCTTCTAAGTTGTTGCAAGTATTACACGACCTTCATCTGTCTTTCAATTTCACAGCTATTTATCTCGAAAACTCCTGTTTTTATATATGGATACAATTTTATAGGAACTACCTAAACCCGGTCACGCTTTGTTGTAGCTCAATCTGAAACTTTAAATCAACAGATTTTCAAGTGTTATGGTTACAAAACACGAAAACTGCATTGATATATACAAACAATAAATATATATAAAAATACACAATCTATGTGCTTCTAATTATAATGCTGAAATGAAATTACAGAAAAAGTAAAGATAACAGGTTACTGTCCTACATGTAACAGAAGATTGTAGATTATATATCGCCGCTTATAATAACAGTCCGCAAACGTTCCACTGCTGAGCTTGGTCTTCCATTATAAGGGAACGAGGAATATACCCACCACGCTTGTCCAAGGCGGCTTGGCCGGTTGGACACATCGGTTATCTCGATGTGTAGGTTTCATCATAATGTTATCCTATACCGTTGTTAGCACGTGGTAATTGTAACAATATGCGCATTAGGTCAGAATACTGCCCAAGTGGTGCATGCATTCCGGTCAATATTTGAACCCGCGCCCATTGAGTCTGAGACGCGTGCGCTAGCCATTACGCTACCACGACTTGCTTTCTATATCGAAGCTTAGCTTTTAAGATTTCCTAATTCAATTTACCAAAATTCTGTTATAGCCATAGACAATATCTTTTATGTACAGTAATATTATAAAGAGGTAAAGATTGTTTGTAGGAAAATTCCCGTGAGATTCCCGGGATAAAAAATATCACACATTAATTACATAAAATTTGCTATCGATCACTGAAAAAAATTACTTTGGAATTCCAAACTTTTTTAATCTGGCCATTTTAGATAATTGCCAGTAGAATTCCCATGGGATTCTCAGGATCAAGCGCAGATTTTAGTTGCAGAATTAGCTGTCGGTCAACAAAAACCGCGTCAAAATCGGCCCAGTTTTTACGTGAATCCCGAACAAACAGACAAGAAATCTAAACAAATTGCATCGTGCTCTCCATCGTTTATACAGTCTATTCCAGTTGTTTTTTTTAATAGCTTCAATTTACAGAGACGGTATGTTTATAATTTTATCCCTATTAATATTATAAATGCGAAAGTAACTCTGTCTGTCTGTCTGTCTGTCTGTTCCGTTTTCACGTAAAAACTACTGGACCGATTTGGCTGAAACTCAGTATATATATATTTTCGATGCCGAGAATGAACATAGGATACTTTTTATCCCGACAAATGGGATAGTTTCCGGGATAAAAATATATTTGTCTTGCTGTTTGTTATGCTTTTACGGGAAAAGTACTTGACCGATTTAGTTGAAATTCGGTATACATGTAATTTTAATACCGAGGGTGGACAAGGGATACCTTTTATCTCGGATAATGGGATAGATTTATCTAAAGGTTATCCCAAAAAGTGGGATAGGTTTTTTGTGATTTTCCATTTTCGTCATTTTGGTCATCTTTATCCAATTTGTCAGATTTGTCCGAGTTATCCGATTTGTCTTTTTTGTCCGATTTGTTGTTTATGTCCGAGTTGTCCGATTTGTCCTTTTTGTCTGATTTGTCCGACATGTCCGAATTGTCCGAGTTGTCCAATTTGTCCAAATTGTCCAAATTGTCTCATTTTTCCGAGTTGTTTGATTCGTCCGATTTGTCCAAGTTGTTCGATTTGTCCTCTTTGTCCGAGTTTTTTTTTTTTTTTTTTTTTCAGGAGTTCAGCAGACAGGCAGACGGCCCACTTAATAGAAAGCGGTTACCATCGCCTATGGACATTTGCAACACCATAGGTGCTACAAATGCGCTGCTGCTCTCTTAAGGGTCACTGGAACCTGGTCACTTGAACCAACTCAAGGTTGTTATGGCGACATGCTTTAGACCAGGGGTGGTAGCCATCCAGTCGGGCAAATGCCCTACCACCTGGCTGTGGGTTGTTTAGTCGCCTCTTACGACAGGCCGCCCGGCCGCAGGAAATTGTATTCTTTTTCCGTTCCTGCACGGATAAAAAGTTGTCCGATTTGTCCAATTTGTCCGAATTGGCCGAGTTCTCCAATTTTTCCAAGTTGTTCGATTCGTCCGATTTGTCCGAGTTGTTCGATTTGTCCTCTTTGTCCGAGTTGTCCGATTTGTCCATTTTGTCCGAGTTGTCAGAATTGTCCAATTTGTCCGATTTGTCCGATTTGTCCGATTTGTCCGAGTTATCCGATTTGCTCGAATTGTCCGAGTTGTTCGAATTGTCCGAGTTGTCCCATTTTCCCGAGTTGTTCGATTTGTCCGAGTTGTCCGATTTGTCCAATTTGTCCAATTTTTCCGAAATGTCCGAATTATCCGAGTTGTCCAATTTGTCCGAGTTGTCCGATTTGGCCGAGTTGTTCGAGTTGTCCGATTTGTCCGAGTTCTTCCGATTTGTCCGAGTTGTCCGATTTGTCCAATTTATCCGAGATGTCCGAATTGTCCGAGTTATCCGATTTGTCTTTTTTGTCCGATTTGTCGTTTATGTCCGAGTTGTTCGATTCGTCCGATTTCTCCGAATTGTTCAATTTGTCCTCTTTGTCGGATTTGTCCGAATTGTCCGATGTGTGCGAGCTTTTCCGATTTTTCCGAGTTGTCCGATTTATCCAATTTATCCGAGATATCCGAATTGTCCGAGTTGTCCGATTTGTTTAATTTGTCCGATATGTCCGAATTGTCCGAGTTGTCCAATTCGTCCGAGTTGTCCGATTTGTCCAATTTGTCCGAGTTGTTCGAATTGTTCGAGTCGTCCGAGCTATCCAATTTGTCCGAGTTGTTCAATTTGTTCGAGTTGTCCAATTTATCCGAGTTGCTCGATTTGTCCAATTTGTCCGTTTTGTCCGATTTGTCCGATTTGTCCGATTTGTCCAATTTTTCCGTTTTGTCCGATTTGTTCTTTTTGTCATTTATGTAGTTGTCATAGACGGGGGATAGATAAATATAGCTAGGACGGTTTGAAATAAAGGTTGAAAGTTTGGATAAGACCAATCATTTCTCAAGTTTATAGATATAAACATTCATCATCTATAAAAAATGCGATAGTAACTCGATATGTCTTTCCGTTAAGTTTTCACGGAAAACTACTGGGAAAGGATCGGTTTTGCTGTAATTTTGTTTAAATGTAGTTTTAATACCGAAAATGGACATAAATACTTTTCATGCCCGGAGATGAGATAGTTTGCGATATAAAATTAAATTAAACTTCCGAGTGCAAATATCACTAACATAAAAATTAGGTACAATATAACCTGTATTAACAACTCCTGCTCTTTAAACAAGAAGCGCGCATTAGAGGTTGACCCGCGGCGTAGCCGCGGGGTAAACTCTAGTAATATTATAAATACATAAAAAGTAACTTATTTTGTGAGGTACAATTTTTATCTGGAGAATCGATAAAACATATATATATATATATATATATATAGATATATATATATAGATATATATATATATATAGATATATATATATATATATATATATATATATATATATATATATATATATATATATATATATATAAATCAATTGCTGTTCGTTAGTTTCGCTAAAATTCGAGAACGGCTGGACTGATTTGGCTAATTTTGGTTTTGAATTATTTGTCGAAGTCCAGGGAAAGTTTAAAAGGTGAGTAAATGTGAAAAAAATGCTTGGAATATAGTAAAAACCACAATTTCGCTTTCCCTTACAAACTATTCCTACCTGTTAAACATTTGATGTTCGTCCCATCGTTTAGAAATCAAAATAAATTTATAAGTAGAAGCTTTTTTTATTTTTTTTGTTTTGAATGTCAAACGTTCGATGTTCGTTCCGGTTAAGTTTTGACCACATTTTTTACTAAAGTTGAAACATTCTGAAATTATCATTCAGCTTTTTTATTTAGGTATTGTTTCTGAGGCGGTACGAAGTTTGCCGGGCAGCTAGTCATCAATAAAACTCTAAAACCCTGCCTCTTCCGCTAAAAAGATACAAAATGTAACCGCCATTAACTAGGAAAATACACGAAAATACGAAACATGGTATCTGTTAAGCTAAAAAACCTCTTTTGTAATCGCCGCTGGCCAAGCCCTTCTCGCAGCTTACTTCCCTAAAAGCCAAAGTAATCCCTTTCATCCCACAAATTCTTTGGCCGTCGAGATTTTCAACTTTTTAACAAGAAACTGAAGGTAAATGATTTTCAATCTTATATTCAAGTATGTTTATTTCGCCAGTCAAATTCTTAGAAATGCTCCAGTAAGATGGTCTTACTAAGTTTTGAAGAGTTGGAAAGAAATTTCTTCAAATACTTTAATTTTACTTCACGCGTGAGTAGGCTATTTATTTGACGAATGTCAATGAATAACTATTATATTAAAGGCCAATTTATCAATCATCAGGTTAAAGTTATCAGTGATTTTTTTTTTAACTTAAAGTTTTAAGGGCAGGTTATCAAATTGGACAAGTACATTAACAATCTGCCCGTAAAACTGCAAGTTAAAATTTTGTTGCGATTTGTTTTTCCACTTGTCCGTTGAAGTTTCACTTCTACTATGTGTCCCAGCACACATTTCGATTTTTCGCAGGTTTACTACAAATTATGATTTGGTTAGGTCAGGTATATTTTAATGAATGCATTTTTTATTTAAACATATTTTATTTTATCAAACAAAAAAACTGAATTCGATCCGGAACCAAAAAACGCATCCATAGTCTACTCTAAAATTATGCCACCTCTCACCACGTCTAGTCTAAATTTATGCCGCTCCTCACGCGGCCGTAACGCTTTTTCGTGAAAGAAAAATCCTAAGACCCCCCGTCTATGAAGTTTCACTTCAAAAATTATAATCTGATTGAATTCAAAAGTAAGTACTTTGTTACGTAGTTGTAGCTTAGAGTTTAAATTCGTTATTTATGATGCCATATTGTTGACATTGATAGATAACATATGTATTTTTTTTTATTGCATGAGGTCAGCAGTCACGCTGGCTCAACTGATGAAAGCTGTTACTTTCGCCTATGAAACTTTGTAACACCAAAGGTGCTACCAAAGTGCTGCCGCTCTCTAAATGGAGACTGGAAACCACTAACGCCGGAACACAACACAAGGTTGTTATGGCGACATACTCTAGATTAGGGGTGGTAACCATCCAGACGGGCAAATACCCTACCACGTGGCTGTGGGTTCTTTTGTCGCCTCTTAAGACAGCCCGCCCGGCCGCAAAAAATTATATTCTTTCTCCGTTCCTGCACCGATAATGTATTTACACCAATGTAGCTAATCATTAACGGCATTATTTTTAACGCTATAAACAAGACGCATTTGGCCACAGTCACTAACACTAATATTACTCCAAATGGAGCAAGGACATCAAATCTAATTTATATTGATCTAACTACCGACTTCAAGTTTCAATTCGAAGGAAAGCAGTGCTGACTTCGTACTGGCATCGTGTAAATTGATTTGAAGTTAGTACAGCGCTACCAAGTCAGTGCTGACTTCAACATTTTGCGATAGAATAATTTGAAGTCAGTCCGCTCCCAAAATCAGTTGGCTGGATCAATTTAAAACACCTTTAACAGTTCCATAAAAAATGACTTGAGTTATTAATATGACAGTAAGGATTAATGACCTTAAATACTGTATTAATTAATAAACATTAAAACAAAGTAAATCTTAAAGTAACAAAGACCTCATTAATCACAGTTTGTTTACTCTCAAAGGAGGGAGGGAGTAATCGATCAACGCTACTTTAAATTAAATGATGTTACGCTCTCATTCATATTTGCACATGCAGCAATATATGTATATTCATACATATTGTCGCGTCTCTTGCTAATTATGGTAAGCAGAGACGTTGGATCTCTACCTGTTACGATCCCGAGAAACATTTTGATCTTGAAAAACACATTAATATCTTCATACATACACGCTTATTTAAAGTGCTTTTTATCTGAATTTTCTTCAAAATATCTTCAATCTAATCATGGTCAATACGTCGCGATTTATCCGCACTGACTATAGCATTGTCATTGCCGTCATTTACTTGTTTTGTGATTCTGCTTTCATTCATTCTCTCTATGTGCCCAAACCACCTTAACATTCCTTTTATAAATCTTGTCACTATATCCTCTTTCAATCAACAACGTTCCTTTATCACACTGTGTCTTATCATATCACTTACATTAACCGTACATATATTTCTTAAAGTTCTCATTTCAACAGCGTTTATACTACTTTCATGCTTCTTCAACCATGCCCAATTTTCACTGCCATACATTAACATTGGCCATACACATCTCTTGATGGACAACCAGGTGTACCTTTATTGATATCTTCTAGCTGTTCATAAGAGAGTTTAGCGCTCTTTTCACCTTATAACTTGTAATTAGTCTTCTTTCAATACCACTCTCGTGGTTACCATCTCTCGTAAACATTCACCCTAGGTATACCAACTCTGTAACTTGTCATACTTTTTAATTTCTTATCTATAACTTACACATATTCCTTGTCAAGTAGATAAAGGAGATTCCACATAATCTGTTTGCATCAAAAGAGATGCCTATCACACAGCTTTGTAAAACCAGGTTTACTTTACCGTTATTAGATACTATTATATGAATCTAATATCACACTCGAAGTACTGATGATCCAATCTCACTATTTTATAACAATTTAAAATCATCGCGTCATTTTGTAGCAACTTCGTTTTGTGCACTCATAGTGGTAGCAGTGACGTGAGTGAGTTAGCGCTCTACTCAGCTGAGATTAGAATGTTGAAATGGATGTATAGTGCTAAAAGAATGGATAAAGTGAGAACTGATTACATAAGGGAATCTTAGAAATTTGCACTCGTAACTGAAAAATTGAGAGGACAAAGACTAAGATGGTATGGGCACATAATGAACATGACGGCCTCTGTGGTTGAGCGGGCTAAGCCTTTGCCGGCGTACCTCACTGCAACGCAGAGGTTCCGGGTTCGAGTCCTGGTATAGTAAATTTCGGAAAACGTATTTTCTCCGTTATTTACTATGGTCTGGGTGTCTGGGATCGGCCCCAGAGTAGTCCGTTGTATATTACCCATAACACAAGCGTAACTTGCTTAATTTGGGGATATAGAATGTGTGTGTTTGTCTGCCGATTATTATTATTATAATGAGGAGGGATGAAAGTCACTTGAGAAAAACAATGTTAAACTGATGAAATTGACTGATGAAGATTGACGAGTACAAATGTAAAGACAGACCACAAAAAATAAATGGACGGGTTCTGTGAAGGAAATGAAATAAAATGAAATGAACTGAAATCTTTATTTGTATGAAACATGGATAACAAGGTCTTATGATATATTTTATTTATTTTATTTCATTTGGGGGGCTAACAGCTATCATTATTAATAACTAAAAATAAAATAGATTTAGAGAAGCTATTAATAAGCCTCCACAGATACACTATTAGTAAATAAGTCTAAGTCTATATCTTCCAACTTACTTAACTTATTAAATTCATTTGCTGTTCTGATACAGAACGAATTACGTCGGTAAGCTGTGCGCGTCAATGGAGTGTGTAATAATTTTCTAGGGCGAACATTAGTAGGAGGAACATACAAATGTAGTTTCTCAATGAGATTTGCACAATTAATTAGCGAGATATAGTGAGAACATGTTTCGCCATCTACTGGCATACAAATTTTCTTAAAAACTAATATGATTTATAAACGTTATGTATGGATGGCTGAAGGATGACATGATTATTTGTGGTGTGATAGAGGATGTATGACAGAATAGAGGACTATGGAAGGAAAAGACGTATTGTGTCGAACCTAAATAATTGGAAGAAAGTGAAAGAGAACAGAGAGTGGTAGCACTTAGGTAACCCCAAGTAATAAACGAGGGAGAGAAATAATCATATTATATAATACTCTGACAATACAGAACGAAAAAAAATATAGTGTATAGTTAGTATGTCTGGCAAAATGTAAGTCTATAGATTAATTATTTTAATAAAACCAATGGGGATTGTTCACTTTTTTTCAATTTAGCTTTTTGAAAAACCATTTCGAGGAATAGTGTTCCTAATCATTTCTGTCTAGTTAAAATTCCAAAAAACGTACAATCCTCTGGTATTTTGAAAGAAATGCGTTTGACCTTTATTTGACCTTACTAAATCCTATGACGTCATTTACGTCTGGTGAAATGCATATGAATACCGTAGCCATTCAGTTTCAAAATACAAAAGGACCGACATTTTCCTTTTTATGTCATTGTTATGTCATACAACATCAACATAAACAAACATTTTATTCGACGTACTCCAGAATAAAATTATGTATATATTATCTCTTCAGACCAATATTTCTTAAATATCTGTAAAGAGAATACTTACATATGGTCTCTAACTAAAAGTCAAAGAAAAGTGCATTATATAAACGAGCGTCTTCGTAAATGGCGATTGGAACGATGTCGAAACCTTTTCAAGAGATACGATCCAAAAAATAACCTGTTTACTGATGAGAAGATCATCACGGTGGAAGAAAATTTAACTGGCAAAACAATACACCTTACGCCAGAAGTTAGAAGGACGTCCAAAATCACATATTGGAAACAATGATTTAAGCATTAAGTGATACTTTATTCGCTGGATAGCAGTGGATTTTCCAACAGGACTCTGTACCCTCCCATGAAGCTAATTCAATCCAACATTGGTTGCAAGCCAATTTGTCAGACTTTGTTCAGAGCATAGGTTGGCCTTCGTCGAGTTCTGACTTGAATTCTTTGGAGTATTCTTTATGAACTGCATTGGAGCTAATGGCATACAAAAAGTTCACCAGAACCTGAATTTATCTCAAGCGAGCCCAAATCAATAAATGGAAACTGATTGAAAAGATTAGTACCACCATAGAAGAATGGCCTATATCTTTAAAGCTTAATTAATTGAAAACAAGGATGGCTATTTTAAATAACTTATTTTTATATATACATAAATCTAGATGTTATTAGTTATAATTTATGTAAACAATATATGAATATTTAACATTCCTCCAAAAATATTTTAGCTTTACTTTGACTGATGTCTTAAGAGTTCACATTACGAGTTATAAGAATAAGATGGTTTCTATACTGAAAGCAAACTATTGTGAGTTATAAATTTGTATGTGCCATATATTTATATGAATTGATTAATAAAATATATCTTTTGACTTATTATTTTGCAAGATGAAATAATAAATAACTTTTAGCAGGTAAACTTGTTTATTTACTTAAACACTTATTAATAATAATTTAGGACATATTATAATTATAATCTTTTCAAAAATGTTCAGTTTTATCTTTTTCTTTTTTCTGCAGGCTAGCATTTGGTTTTTTCTATACATAAAGTTTTCATGTAAACTGCAGTAGATAAGTCATAAAATTCTATGATCAAGCATAACCCTTGCTTATGCAGAAAAGTTGTTGCTAATTTTTTCTGAACCTGAAAAAAAAAGATATAAAGTGTCTATTTAATTACTTGCATAGTCCTTATTTAACTCATAATGTTTCATATTAGTAACTATGTTACACATCAAAATCATATTATTAAGAGATTTACAATCATTAACATATTTGTCACAAATCTTCATATTCCATGAAATCCTTCAAGCCATAGATGTGCTTAATTAATCACTTTTAAGCCGGCAAGTGAATATATTTAAAACTACTGGAGAGTTTCATATTTTCCGGTAATTTGTTGTATAAGATCAGATCCATAACATACATTAGCAATCAAACACACTATCTAACCGCCAGGGCAGTGGTGCAATGTCTGTTCCTTTATTTGTATGTATTTATATGAGATACTTTACTTGTATTATAGATTATTAAGAAAGTAATATAGGTTGCTGATTTATTGATTGTACCAAATTATCAAATAAGTAATTAATATTATTTTAATCAGTTTCTAATGAATGAGTGAGACATGTAGCTATTTTTCTATAAATATGGTGCACATTTTAGATGAATTTTGACTTCAACACAAAGTATACTTACATCAATCATATATTAACTAATAATTAACATTACTGATTTCTTATATGGATGAAATTTACAGACAGGAATAGTAATATACTACACAGGTTCTAAAAGGAAAGAAGGAAGATCTATGGACGAACATGTTGCATTTAGAAACCTTCAGAAAACTACTTACATCAGGATTTTAGCTCCTCTTATATCTCCAATATGTACTATAGCTATGTACTCTAATAACATTACATGTTAGGTAGGTTTAGCGTATCAGCCTTTACAAAATTAACACTCCTATTTGAAGATCCGGCCATGTTTAGAAAGAGAAAATATTTAATACATTTTCATTAATAAAACAGTTCACTTTTTTGTCGGATGACTTTAGAAGATTTTTCTAAGGACAAAATTAATTGTAATGAATAATATTAGAATTTAGAAATGCTGCATTAACCGCCGATCTAAAGCCTAAATACCCAATGTTGCCAGGTTGCTAATAGTGAAATTACTAAAATTTGTAATTCTTGTAGGTACACACGTGTGTGTAGGAAAGTAACTCTCAACACATTGACTTAAAAGAGACCTTATCGAACATCGCCATGATTTTTAAATTGAAAACTTCGGTAGATACTTCTAGGACGGGGAAAATGCACTGAATTCGCACGACCGTCACGCTCAGATACCAAGTTTTTATCTCTGAAGTGCAGTCCTAACGACTGATATTTTTTTTAAACGTCTGACTAATAATACTCCCCCCCCCCCCCTCAATTGAAACTGACAATACAACCTTTTTATTTTAACTGGATTGACAACATCATTGGATAATGAGACTATGTCTAGGTATCAGACATTAAAAATTATAACCCAAATGTGATACCAAATCAAAGTATTTTAGTGGTCGAATGAGCTTTATCTGTAGTAATCGCCGAAAGAATACTTTATTACAAATTAAGAAAAGGAATGACATCGCAATGGTGTCTAATAGGTAATTTATGCCTGATTATCAATTAATGGTATTCAGTCTAACTGTACATTATTCAGTTTAAGTTATATTATATTGATTTTTCACTAAAGGTCATTTTAAATAACTTAACGGTAACTTTAGAAAATAATAAATGTTGAACACCAAAATATATAAAATAAATCTACCGATAAAATTGCTAAGCTGGCCACACTAAAATGATCACGATGTGTCATAATGAATAATGACAGTAACATTTAAATAGTAGCACAGATTAATATGATTATTTTCTTTTTATAGGCAAAGGAATTAGTGTAAAGTTGTCCCCAATGACGTCATCGGATATTTTTTTTAAATATCGAATTAAAAAAAAACTAACTCTTAAAACACAAAAATATTCAAATTAGTATCTTAAAATACCCTATTTTACATAATAAAAATATAAAATCATAGGGTAATTTTTTTTGAACAATCCCCATTATATGTCCAAACACACACACACACATAACATGGTTTTGCAAATTCCATAGGTCACATCACGCATCCACTTTTCATCAAGCGGGCTGTTAGTTTATCTGCGGTACTTCGGACAATGACAATCGTGAGGTATAAAATTTACTCTGACAAAGTACTGAATTCATGAAGACTATCTAGCTTATTATTCTTCAATAGTTTTTTAACGTTGTATTATATTTATAAGATTAAGTCGAGTCGGAAGGTGGCCATAGGAACTCCTGTACTACACAAGATAGACCCGTCGTGTTTGGGCTCGTTTTACTTGTCTTGGCTAGCACTCTGCTGCTACATGATATCCAGGATATCAAAAGCTTGTATTTAAAAACCTTTTTAAAAAAGCTTATTATTAGAATTTAAAGACGCTTGTACTTTACAAAACCTCAAAATAGTATTAGATCCGACCGACTGAATTCTCAAAACTTAATTTCAAAAGGTTAAGATCGAAGTGATAAAACTTTGGAGACAATTCTATGGAACTCGATTAATTTGAAATTTGAAGTTCGCTTAATCGATTTTGAATCCCTTTAACGATAAGACTGATTAATCATCGATATAGTTAATCGAGTAATTTACAGGGAGTAATTTGTATGACGTTCAGTAAAGCGTTATCAATTTAAGACCGTATTTTAGACTGTAATCGTGTTAGGTAAGCATTGAATATAAAGTCTATTTAATTAAAGAGTTCGAGCTCCTTGAGCTACATATACACTCACATTTTTTAATATAACTAGGTAATATTTATTTATTTATTGATGTAAAAACCACAGCTAGTAAAACACATGAATACATATTTATAATTATTATCAGCTGAGATTTCTGAAGTGGTCTTAAAGAGATCGCTTTTCAGCGATAAGACTTTATTACCTACAGCCAGGTGTATTTGCCCGTCTATATGGCTACTGCTCCTAGTCTAATGCAGCCAACTTTGAGTTATGTTCCAGCGTTAGTGGCCAGGTTTCAGTCTCCCTTTAGAGAGAGATAGCACATTGTTATTTTTGGTGTTTTAAATGTCCATAAGCGATGGTTGCCGGTTCAACAGTGTTTATTATTTAAGCGGGAATATCAAGCGTGGTTGCCAGACTACACTTTCTTACATTACATAGTATATTCTTCTCTCTCTGACTATAGTAATGTGTATATATATCTATCTCCCTCCCCCCAACACCGAGTACGCGCGAAATGCAGCGGCGTCGGTGCGTTTTGCAATACTTCTCTACAAACCATGGGACTCTAAACTTCGGAACATACATATACCTATATACAAATACAATATCAAAGGCCGACCCAACGAACTATTCCACTTGTATTTATGTGATTGTGTAAAGTGCTACCGGATGTAAATGTTCTACGTGCTATCTAAGTTATAAGTATTCATATTTATTACTTTTTGAATACACAACAACGGACGCCTAAAGTTAAACTATTTGCTAACCAGCGTTTACTATTCGGATGCCCGGAAACATTTAAGTATTCTTTGGAAATCCGGGCACATACAACTTGATTTTTAACATTTTTTTAAGTAGGCTTTCAGGGCTAAATTCAAAATATACTAAATAGCGAAAAACACTCAAAGAAGTTCCGAGGCCGATTTTGAAGAAAACTAAAATAATACCTATTAATAGATTTTTTTTAAATCGGCTGGTTTAAAAAACATAAACACAGCCTGTATTATAATTCTAAATTATAGTGTAGCTTGGAAGGATCGATCTTATATTTACTTTTTACTTATTTCATGAGTTCAGCAAACAGGCAGACGGCCCACATGATGGAAGGCGGTTACCGTCGCCTATGGACATTTGCAATTGCGCTGCTTCTCCCTTAAGGGAGATTGGAACCTGGCTACTAATGCCGAAACACAACTCAAGGTTGTTATGGCGCCATACTCTAGACCAGGGGTGGTAGTCATCCAGTCGGGCAAACACACTATCACCTGGCTGTGTGTTGTTTTGTCGCCTCTTACGACGGGCTGCCCGTCCGCAGGAAATTGTATTCTTTCTCCGTTCCTGCACGGATAAAAACGATATAACGAGCCTTTACTGCCATTTTAGTGTAAGCGCCATTTGAACCGAAGCATATTTTTTTGTTGCAAAAGGTATTTTAATCAATTATTTTGTTTTGAGACTTTCAGTTTTAGTTAGATTGCACTATAGTGAATGAAAAACTGAAAGTCTTAAGACCAAAACAATAGTTTAAAATACAATTAGCAACAAAAAACATAATTCGATACAAATGTCGCTTACAATAAAAAGACGGTACGATAAATGACTGAAAAGAAGAGTCCGAGACAAAGAAATATCAAGTAGAAGAATTTTAAACTAAACGTCTTCTTGGCAAGTTTCTTGCCACTTCTTTTGCTTAAAACACCAATGTCAAGTTGCGAAGCATTGTACAGTACATATAACACGAAGATCTAATTTTTAACTTAGATGTATGACCTTCAAAAATGTTCTTTAGTGGAACTTCATTTGAATAAAAACTTTTGAATTTGAATAAGACACTGCCAGCCTTTAGGATAAGATAAAGGGGATAGAAGGGATAGCATATAGGTTATTGGATAAAAGGGTTAAACAGGAGGAATAGGATGGACAATCAGGGATAGGGAGGATAGGGTAAAGGTATAGGGCAGATGGAATAAGGCAAGAGGAAAGTGGGCCATTGAAATTCTTGATCGATCGAATTGTATTTTTTTTTTATTGCAGGAGTTCAGCAGACAGGCAAACAGCCCACTTGATGAAAAACGGTTGTAATCAAGATGCTGATTACAGCACGGCTCTACTACGTCAAAAATAAAAGTAATAGTGTATTTTCATAATTATTTTAAGCGAAGGTAAAGTTGAGAACAAAATTCACGTCTACCATTAATTTCATTAGGGACATTAAGTTTTGCAGCCGAATAACTAAACTCAAAACTGATTTATCTTGTCGGGCGGAAACCTACGACTAACTCCAGATAAGTTTGGTATTACTTTCTCGTATATTTACATGTTTCATTTAAGGAAATTTACATGCGAGAGCTAATTTCTGCGGTACAATGCTTGGGGGTACCAAAGTTAGGATTCAAATTGTGTTATAAGGAACTTTTAGTACCAATTAGTTTTGGTTGGAATTTAGTACAGTGTAGTTTATAATATGTTGAATCTAGTATATATATACTCATCTTTACATATTATAAAACAAAATCCCTTTCCGCGTCTGTCTGTCTGTATATAGGTATTTGCTAACTCCTAAACCACGTAACGGATTTTTAAGCGCTTTCCACCATCAGTTAGATAATTTTTCAAGGAAGGTTCATATAGGTGTATATACTCACTTTTGGCTGCGGCTTCGCTTGCGATATACGAAAACCTAATTCAATTTTTATGTTGGTAAAACAGCTACTTAAGCCGCGGGTAAAACTAGAATTTAATAATTCTATAGCCGTATTTTAAACCGACATTCAAATAGCAGAACTGTTAAGGAGAGGTCAGGTAAAAAGCATTTTGAATTAACGTACATATATAAAGAGGTTATTGGAAGTAGATGAAGTGAAAGTTATTTCTCAGATTTTTTTTATTTTATGAGTTCTGCAGATCGGCAGACGGCCCTCTTAATGAAAATCGGTTAACGTCGTCTATGGTCATTTGTAACACCAAAGGTGCTACCAATGTGCTGCCGCTCTCTAAAGCAAAACTATAACCTGGCCACTAATTCCAGAACACAGCTCAAGGTTGTTATGACGATGACGTAGCTAGGAAGTACAAAACAGTTTGAATTTTGAAAATAATTACACAGCACTTGTTAAGGTTAGTAACGAGGGTGGCGCGCGCGCACGTAATCTTTCCGCCGTAACAGATCGACGACTGGGCCGTCCGCTAGATGGCGCGGCCTTTTTAATTGGCGAATTATGGGATAAGGAGAGGGTTATTAGAAACTGTAAAGTTGTGAAGGCATTTGTGTTATTACGTGATCCAATTGCTTAATATATGGCTAATGCACTAGATTTATTATGAAAATTCTTAATACTATCTCACCTGCAATATATGCTGATCATGACAATACACGGCAGTATAAATGATATGCAACTCGATACAACGGCATACGTCGGTGTCAGCACGAGGGCACATGTTGGGTATCTTGGAGGTCTTTGCGTGGCGAGGGCTTCCTCATCAGGCCGGTGAAGGCCGAGGGAGATCGGCAGGAAGCTGACGAGGGCGGCTAGTAGCCAGATCATGGCGATTGTTATGATCGCTACACGACGGGTCACCCAACGGCCGTACCTGGGGGGTAAACGAACAACGCTTAGCATTTTTCAAATTCAGAAGTTTTTATTCAAAATAAGTTCCACTGAACAACAATTTTTTTTATGTATGAGTTCAGTAGACAATCGTGACCGCCCACCTGATGGAAAGAGGCTACCATCGCCTGTGGCCATTTGTAACACGAAAAGCACTACCAATGCTGCTGCTGTCTAAAAGGAGACTGGAGCCTTTCCCAGGTGGTAGGGCATTTGCCGACTGGATGGCTGACCACCCCTGGTCTAGAGTATGTCGCCATAACAACCTCGTGTTGTGTTCCAGCATTAGTGACCAGGTTCCAGTCTCCCTTAAGAGAGCAGCAGCGCATTTGTAGCAACTTTGGTGTTGCAAATGTCCATAAGCGACGGTAACCGCTTTCCATCAAGTGGGCCGTCTGACTGTCTGCTGATCTCCTGCAATAAAATAAAAAAAGCCTGGCCACTAATCCTGGTACACAACTCCAGCTTGTTATGGTGGTATACCCTAGACTGGGGGTGGTAACCATCCAGATGGGCAAATATCCTACCACCTGCCTGTGGGATATTATGTCACCTCTTTTTAATTTTCAGATTTTTAAAAGTCATACGTATAAGTTAAAATTTAAATCTATTTCCTATTCTATGTACACCGTCTCGCAATGTGTTATTGCTGTTTACGAAGAATAATGGGTAAGAAACTCCCCAACAAAGCGTCTAGATAAATTTAAAAGACAAAAATACTAAAGTGTCTTGGAGAAGTACTGTTTGAAGAATGAATGTAATGTAGCAAACAGTGCAAACTAAGACGAAAACATAATAAGAAAAATATTACCGTCGTAATAATGACATTTATCACACAAACACGCTGGTACTTAATATGTCACAACCGCAGGCATAGGAATTAAGTCTATACAGTCTAGTTATAATTAAACATCTTCTGAAGTATCTGAGCAGATATTGGCATTGATTCGTAAGTACGTTTAGTCCTCATCAAGGTTAATAAATTAGCCCCAGGAGTAGTAGGTATCCATCTTTATATATGAATTTTTCTGTGTTTGTATTTTGTACTAAAAAAACCTGTTTAGTTCATAAGATTAATACCAAACAAAAACAATACAATACACATATTTTCCCCATCTTATCGTATTAGTAACCCGCACGTATTTAGCGTTTCATCTCATATCTCTATAAATATTGCTTAACTTAATCCTAATTAAAATCAATAAAGCCTAGAATAGAGATGCACTAGCCATCTTTCATGTTTGTTTCTTCTTTCTCAGTTTCAATGTTGTACTAAAAAACTGTATATAGTTCAAAAGATTAATATCATTTCGCCAGGTGGTAGGATATTTGCTCGACTGGATGGCGACCACCCTTGGTCTGGAGTATAACGCCATAACAACCTTGTGTTGTATTCCGGCATTAGTGACCAGGTTCCAGTCTCCCTTAAGAGAGCAGTAGCGCATTTGTAGCACCTTTGGTGTTGCAAATGTCCATAGGCGATGGTAACCGCTTTCCATCAAGTGGGCCGTCTGCCTCTGTTTGCTGAACTCCTGCCATAAAAAAAAAATATTCAAACAAAAACAATATAATACACATATTGTTCCCATCTTATTGTATTAGTAAACGTACGGGTAAGTAATACTGTATTTAGTACTAAAAACTGTATTTAGTTCAAAAGACAATACATACAATACATAAGTTTTTCTCATTCCATCGCGTAACCCGCATTTTATCTTTGCGTGTCTACATAAAACAAATATTGCCTAAATGTAAAACGGTATTTTCTGTTTGTTCAATGTGTTCCGATACGTTGTAAGCCTATTTCCCGCCTTTTTCTTATTCATCCTTCAACGTTTGAAATGTATTGAATTGTTTCTGTTTGAACTGCGAGATCGCGTGCGATATTGTAGTTTTCTGCTAAAATTGAAATTCGTTTCAGTGTGACATGCAGTCCGGTTATTTGGAACATGTAAACCAAATCTTTTCAAAGGAAATATTGTGAACACAAAAGCATTCTATAGTCCATTAAAAAGTTACATTTAGGGTTGCGTTTTTCAGGGGACGCATTTTTTTTTATGTGTAGGGGGAGTTAGTGTAAGCGTAAGTTCAAGTTTGTGGGGTCGCCACTGAAGGGGGTGCCCCGTATGGGATGGAGGAGCGAGATGGAATGCTCCTCCGTCTCAAAGGTAGATCTTCCAGCGAGGCTAATGTTGTTCCTCGCAGGCCTAGGCCCATCTGTTATAGTTGAAAATTTTATATATTCTTTGTATGTTTCGGGAAAAGTTTGTGACATCAATTATTGCACAGCGCCATCTACTGGCTTGTAAGTGTTACACTACACCACCATCTTGGAAAAAGGGATGCAAAGCATTTGCGCGCTGTATCTCGTAAACTAGCAACTCTACAGAAAATTTTATAGAATATTATTTGTACCAAATTAAATTGTCTACAACTTTAATCTTATTACTTTTTATCTTAAAATGGAAAATTAAAAAGTATTAAACAAAAATAACTGTTTTTTTTTTCTAGATCGCTTCTTTTTAGTAGGCGTTGATTCGTTTTGAAACACCCAAACCGTCGACTGGCGCTTCATTTCTGGATTGTATTGATAAATCCAAGACTCATCGCCTGTAATGATGTTGTAAACATGCCGAGACGAGCCTACTTCAAATTTGTTTGTTCATATCACGGCACCATTCCACTCGGGCTTGCTTCTGAGCATCGGTGAGGTTGTGCGGCACCCAGCCTGAAACTATCCTCCTCACGCGAAGATGCACGTATAGAATCTCGTGAAGGCTTTCCAACCTAATCTGCAGTACGTGCTGAATCTCTTGATACGTAACTCGCCTATTGTCTTGGAATAAATTTTTCACTGCTAGCAGGTTTTTTCCGTAACAGCCGTCAAAGGGCGACTACATCTTTCTTCATCCCTAAATGTTAGTCGACCGTGCTTGAATTCGTTGTACCAACGATACACGGTTGCCTTAGAGGGCCTTCATTCATGAATGCCATTTGAAGTCTATCGTACGATTCGTCCGGTTTCAGGCGACACTTGAAATCGAAAATGTTACCGGCGCTGATCCATTTTTCAATGATACAATAATTTAAATTAGCTCGCAAACAACTTGGAGTGAAATTTTGAAATTGGAACGTACCTATGTTTAGTTATAAATAATCATATTTTCAAAATAAATTATAACTGACCAGTCTCATACATAAAAACTTTTTTTCCCAATACTTTCAGAGTGACCTGGTAATATAGTACAGACTAATATAATAATATAGTACATAATTTTAAGTCATATATGAGTAACAGGGAAAAAATGAAAATTTTAGTTGCAAATGTAAAACAATTGAATGGTTTCACTTTCGAATTCACATTATAATTTATTCGACTGATAACTTTTATCTGACCGTTGAAAACTAGGCCTCAACAGAGGCAAAATGTTTGAAATCGGTCACGTTATTTATTTATTTTTTGTATATTTCAATTGTAACCTCATTTGTTACGTAATCACAAACAGACACATGAAATTGATTTATTGGTATATTATTGAATGGGAGGATTTACTAGAATCTTGGGTTATCTGAAGGCTTTATTCCGTCATTGTATATCAATGTCTGGGGCAACTTCCAAAAGAAATATTTTTTGAGCTGTCTGTTATGATTATTATAGATTAGCCTTAGATTAGCTTAGATTAATTTTTTCGAATTCTTTGTGAATTTTTCCAGTATAAACAGTATCGATGTTTTCGATTAACGCAACGTCTTCTTTCATAAAACCTCATTACATTATATTATTATAAATGACATGCGTCTAACATAAACAACATAATATTGTCTCTATAAATCTAACATAATAAAAGGGCTGTGAAATCACAAAATATATTGTTACGAGTTGCAGGACTCGAATTAAAATGCCGTTGGAATTACTGTAGAATTTTTTATAACTATATAAACACGTATAACACAGGTACAAATATAACTGAACACAACCAGTCTAAACGTAAAGCACGATCCAATAACACGCGCAAAGTCCATCCCTAAATAGTTTACCGAATGTACACAAGTCTTGCTGCGCTTGTGGTTATCGCTCGACTGCCTCGTCTATCAATTGAGGCATTGCTTTATACTGCCCAGTTGCAATATGTCTGCTCGGCCGCGTGACCGAATTTCCTAGAATCACACCTAACTAATGACTGCCATAAAAGTTTACAATACACAATGGGCTATTTTTCTAATCACAAATTTTAAACACAAAGTAAACAAAAGAAGTCAAAATGCCGAAAAAGTAAAATAAATGTTTTCTATAGACGCAGGTGTGAATTTGCCTTTGTCGGCACCTCGGTCGTAACAATATTAATAGAATCTAGACTAAGTTTATTTTAATATAATACCAAATCAATTGATTTTAATTAAAGTATTTAATTTTGTGTAATTATGAATTTAATGATAATCAACTTATTCCCCCTAAATCCTTAAGAAATCTAAATATACTTGTAATAAATTTGTGGGTAGTAAGTTTGTAATAAGTTTGTACAATGTATTTATTTAAAAATGAGAGAAAATTAAGGAGCTAATCCGGACCAGCAGATTTCGATAATGCAACTGGAAGAATTGCTTTGTGTCTGTCTGTTAGACTATCACGTGAAAACTACTGAACGGATTTAAATGAACTTGACTTTGTTTACACTATGTAACGATGTAGCTAATTATTAACGGTGTTATTTTTTTAACTCTAAAGTACAAGACAACAACAAGACGCATTTGACCAAAGTCACGAGTACTAATGTTATCCCAGATAGAGCAGGGGCATAACAAAAATATAATAAATATAACAAAAGGTCATCATTTTCATGCCCAACAAAAAAATTGATTAGTAAGCACTATAAAACGTGGCAATAAATCGGGTAAGGTCATAAGCTCTGCTCGTATAGTTTTAGTGGCTGTACATTCGGCCTCTGTATGAATTTACGAGGATAGCTTGTCTGGACAATGGGATATTGCTGGTTCGTCGGCTACAAGGATATATTTATAAAACGTGAAATTTTATATTGTTTTATTCATTAACAAAGGAATTCGCACGGCTTTTGGTAATCTTCGAGCTAGTTTTCCGCTGGACTTGCATTTTTTAGAATATGCAATATCAAAACAAATTTAAGCTTTATTGTAAACAAAGTATTAGGTACAATATTTCACCGTAATTTAATAGTAGTATGGCAGTGTACTTACTTTATTAATATAAATGTACCTATATTATATTAATAAAATTATGTTCATCATCAGTAATTACTCTAGCCTTATTGTACTTGTTACACCAAATGTATTAAAATGTCTATATTTGAAGCAATGAAGAGGAAACTTACTTTTCCTTTTTGGCGTTTACTTCTAAATTTCGACTTTATAATCTACCTGTCTATTCTATAATAAATCTGTAAATGGTTCGAATTTGTACATTACGCTTAAAAATGTGAGAAAAATCAGGGTGACTAATCCGGACCAGCAGATTGCTAAAATGCAATTTTTAGAATATTTGTCTGTCTGTCTGTTAGAGAATCACGTGAAAACTGCTGCACGGATTTAAATGAAACTCGACACAGAGCTAGCTCATATCCCGGGGCGTAACTTAGGTTACTTTTTATCCCGATAAATGGCGTCGTTTTCGCGGGATAAATAACAATATCGTAAAATAACAATATCGTATTTTTTTTGGAAAATACTGAACGTATATGAATGAAACTCGACATAGTCCTGGCTTATAACCCGAATTATCACTTAAGATACATTTTATCTCGATAAATTATGTCGTTTCCATAAAATAAATAGATTTGCGATAAATAGGTGGCGCTGCAGTCGCATTTCTTCAATTCACTAATAAATACGTTGTCACAGCAAACAAGTTGTTCATTTATTACTTCAAATCACCTTGGCTTCGACTTATCACTCTCGACTCATGGACTTAGTTTCTTTGTTATTGTAGTGAATTGAACAAGACACAGTTAAGTTTTAGATCTAACATATATAAAAAACATAATTTAGTTTTTATATTAGTAACATAGAGCTAGACTCTAGACCTAGGGTTTTAAACGCGGCGTAGCCGTAGGGAAACTCTAGTAATATACAAATATATATAGTAATATCAGCCCACAAATGTCCCGCTGCTGGACTCGGGCTTTCTATTTACAGGAGAACAGACAGTATACCCGCCAGGCTTATCCAAGGCGGATTCGAGGGATGTGACACATCGGTTATCTCGATGCGCAGGTTTCATCACGATGTCTTCCTTTACCGTTAGCACGTGGTAATTGTATGTACATATTAAGCCAGCAAACTGCCTAAGCCAAGATAAGGCCAAGATTCGAACCCACGCCCTTTTAGTTCAAGACGCTAGTGCGCTAACCACCGGACTACCACGACTTTTAATAATAACATATTGTTTAAAAATATACCATAGGTGGTATGATATTTGCCCGTCTGGTTGTCCACTACCCCTGGTTTAGAGTATGCCGCCATAACAATCTTGAGTTGTGTTCCGACATTAGCGGCCAGGTTCCAGTCTCCTTTTAGAGAGCGGCAGCACACTGGTAGCACCTTTGGTGTTACAAATGTACATAGCCTACGGTAACTGATTTCCGGTGGGCCGTCTGCCTGTCTGCCGATCTCATGCAATAAAAAAAATTAACAACAGTTGTTATATGTAGTATGTATGTAGTGTGTTTGTACATGTAGTATATGCGCTCGTATACCTACTTTTAAAAGAATTTCTCTCACCACACTGTAGTTTAGAGTTAAAGTTTATTTGTGCAAAACAGCTGGAAATGACGTAGTTAATTTATATTTGAAAATGAGATTCCATTTTAAAAGCGCACTACTTTTTAAACGTGCATTCTAGAACATTTTCTTCAGTTTATTTGCAATCTTATTTGCAATGAGGTATTTAAATTTCTTCTTCACATTAGACGTTCATAAATACTACTTTTTAGGCTTGTAAAGTTAAGCGAGGGAGGCGCAATTCAGAGGGCGATAAATTCAAACTTCCCAGACAAATACACAACTCATCATTAACGCAACTTTGACCACTGAGACGTTCAGTACTTTAAGAACAAAAAGAATACTTTTCGCGGGACACGTAGGCATAGGTTAAAAACCACAGGCGTACGCGTGTCTGATGGCTGAAATGATGATGATGATTAAGGTAAAAATATAGGCAAGCGGAGGCGATCTCAGTGTGCAAGTTTCAGCACGATGTCTTCCTTCACCGTTGTTAGCACGTGGTAATCTATGTGCGCTCTCATCGGGCCAACTGTTGCTTTTTCGTTTATTTCGAATTTCACAATCGAATTATACCACCTTTATGTACACAGTTTAACAATAAAGTATTCTGATCTATTTCATAATATTACAAAATTCTACACATGTGTTCTAAACGTGTCTGTACATCGAAGCTATTGGAAAAAAAAACTGAAATAGACTACATAAACGATGGAGAACACGATGCAATTTTTGTCTGTTTGTTCGGGATTCACGTAAAAACTACTGGACCAATTTCGATGTAGTTTTCTCTGATCGACAGCAAATTCTTAGACTTAAAATCTGCCTTACTTTTCATCTTGGGAATTCACTGGGAATGATTTAAAATGGCCAGATTTAAAAAAAATCGAATTGAAATGTTAATTTTCACTGGTCGATAGCAAATTTTATTGAATAAATGAGTGATTTTTTGTCGCGGGAATTTTCCCGTGATCGGTTAGAAATTGTTCGGGTGAAAAGGAAATAGCTTATTTCGAAATACTACGGTATTTCGAGTCAAGCGTGGACGAAGTCGCGCGTTGTAACAATATGCACATTAGGTCAGGAAACAGCCTAAGTGCTGCATACGTTCCGGCCAGAATTCGAACCCGCGCCCTTTGAGTTTGGGACCCGTCCGCTAGCCATTACGCTACCACGATTTCAGTACTACGGCACTCCTTAAATTTGCGTAATTCAATACGTATTTGGCCGATTTTCAAAGTAATTAAATCCCAGCTTCCAAATATAGTCACATACACGAAAGAACAAGAACCCTTAATGTGCTTACCGTAAAGGGTCTTTGATGTGGATATATCTGTCTAGAGATATCGCGCACAGGTTGAGTATGGAGGCCGTGGAGCACATGACGTCACACGCCACCCAAGTGTCGCAGAACTGCTCGCCGAACACCCAGTACCTGTACGACAGGTGTAAAATTAGATGTTTTAATCAATAATTTAATTATAACGACGATCTTCATTTATAATATGGCTGCAAATGGATGTTTGGTTCTACCGTAGCACTTTGAGCATTACAACTAGATATTGTGTGGGGGTTTAAGTAGGTTGTGTCGTACGTCTATGAAGTTACCCCATTGAATAGCGGGAGCTGGGTTCGACCGGTTGATAGAGGAGTACAAAATAAGATAAATAATAAATAATAATAAATCTTTATTGCCAAAAAATCTGATACATTAACTTATTGAAATTCCTAACTCCCGAGCTAGGCATGAAGCCTGTGTTTCGGGAATCAGTACCCTCTCACATTAGTATGTACTTTTAAACACAAATAATACAAGTCGGTAACAGAGAGTTTATGTCTAGTGAGTAAGCGTGTGGATGTACGTGAGCGCACGTCCGCGCGCACATAGTGTGTATGTATGTGAGTATGTGTTGTATATGTGTGTGTGAATGTGTGTTGTGTATATGTGTGTGTGTATGTGTGTAATTATGTATGTACTGTACGGTTACTATTAAGATAAATAGATTGACTTGACTCCAACTAAGATGACGAGTGATGTACTCTAGATTTAATTATTGATTAATTAATTTAACATTAAACTTAAGACTATATATACAGAAATCTTAACTGCAACGTGAAAATATGTAAAATCTAAATATGTTCGTAGATGCATCTCCGTAGGTTTTCTGTTTTTTGTATTGACAGATTTTAGCACGTACATACATAGACTACTCAGTTTTAACCTTGCTAAATATGTAGCAGTAAATTATTCTATGTATACGTGACATTACATATTACTAGTTACTAATCTGTAAACTAAATTAGGGTTTAGCAGTTATCGACTTTTGTTATCTTTCGTATATTAAATCCAAAAGTTGCCTGGAAGATCGTCATGGGTGATAAGACCACCGATTATACTTGAATTTATGTTCGTGATTTTAAGCAGAATTCTTGTATAATAAAGTGTTATTCTACTCTATTCTAAACCAAGATTTTCAAAATGATGCGCCGCTGGTCAAACTAATCCGTTACCTAAATTCAGTAGCGTTTCATAGATGTTCACAGAAACAAGACTCCCCGGTTTACGACGAAGACTAGCGAAAATAAGAGATAGATTTTGTACCTCCCGAAATAAAACAGTCGCTGCTCTGCTTCAAGTTTTTATCCGTACAGGAACGGAGAAAAAATACAATTTCCTGCGGCCGAGCGGCCTGTCGTAAGAGGCGACTTAACAACCCACAGCCAGGTGGTAGGGCGTTTGTCCGACTGGATGCCTACCACCCCTGGCCTAAAGTATGTCGCCATAACAACCTTGACTTGTGTTCCGGCATTAGTGACCAGGTTCCAGTCTCCCTTAAGAGAGCAGCAGCGCATTTGTAGCAACTTTGGTGGTGCAAATGTCCATAAGCGATAGTAACCGCTTTCCATCAAGTGGGCCGTCTGCCTGTCTGCTGATCTCCTGCAATAAAAAAAAAAGTTAACGGACCATTAATAGAACATTGGACGATACTTCAACGTGACCTAATCTTCTCTTAATATTATAATAGCAAATAATGTAATTGTGTAATTTATAGACCTAGCCAGGATTAAATAAATATTATTAGTATTGCATCAAGAACCATTTCAACTAGTGCTATAAACAAAACAAAAGCGACAAAATTCAAATTGTTGGACTCCTTATTATGCAAGATGATGGCCAACAAAAAGACCAGACCACTGCTGGAACATTTTTATTTTAAAGTTGCAACAGACGCCATCAAGCGCAACAAGACCAGGTGATGGATCGTCCATATAAATAAAAAAGTGTGTAAAAATAGGAAGACAAGCTTTATAAATAGTATAGGTATACCTAGCCGTTGTTTACACTTGTTACAAATTTTATTTTTGCAGTTGTTATCTAGTTCTAAGTATTACGTACCTAATAAAGTAATATTCACATAGACACACTCACACACGCACGCACTCATTCATTCATAAACACGCTAATGCGCGCGCGTATACTATTATTCTATTCCATGTATGAAATTACACATAAAAGTAAGCTAAACAGTCTCTGACCACGGCAGAGGACGCTCCGGGCTCCAAAATCAGTGAATAAAAAAATACAAAACAACAGTGTAGTTTCATGTGCTAAATAAGGCTAAATATTATTAATAAAGAACACATACATACACAAAGTGTTTTCGCCTTAATTGAGACAATAAGAAGCTAATGACACTTTCTTAGTATGAACATTTCTAGATAATTTAGGTTATATTTAAATTATTTATTAGCCCCTTTACATTAGATGGTAATACTAAGGAGGTATTTTTTCTTAAATACTTAATTTATAAAATATTGTATCAAAGTGCTATATGCTCTCGGAAAAAATCGACTATTCCAATCCAATGAATATACGGTCTCATTTTTCAGATTAGCTCAGTGGTTAATTTGTATCGCCTACGCAGTTTTCTGACCTAATGCGCAATTCTCACAATTACCATGTGTTGACCGTGAAGGAAATTGCTGTGTCAAACCGGCCAAGCCGTCTTAGATAAGCGTGGTGGTATACTATCCACGTCCCGAAAAATTGGAACTCCCGAACTCAGCAGTGGGACAATTATGGGCTGTTATTATTATTATTTAGTTGTATGTCACAATTATGGAATCCTTTATGCGCAATACTAAGTACTTTATATTTAAATTTCCAAAAATAATAAATGGGCCTCGGCCTGCGAGGAATAACAGTAGCCTGGTTGGAAGACCTTCATTTGAGACGGAGGAAAATTACACCTCGCTCCTCCATCTCGTTGGGACATTCCTAAACGTGAACTGTACTCTTCCTAAACAGTTTAACTGATTTTGAAGAACTTTTTGTAACTGTTCAACTGGATTCGAAAATGGTTTAGATTCACAATTGAACCCAATAGATGAAATAGGTGTCTTCAAGTCTCGCGTGAACAGGTTTTTTTATTTTCTTTTATTGCAGGAGTTCAGCAGACAGGCAGACGGCCCACTTGATGGAAAGCGGTTACCATCGCCTAAAGACATTTGCAACATTAAAGGTGCTACAAATGCGCTGCTGCTCTCTTAAGGGAGACTGGAACCTGGTCGCTAATGCTGGAACACAACTCAAGGTTGTTATGGCGGCATACTCTAGACCAGGGGTGGTAGCCATCCAGTCGGGCAAATACCCTACCACCTGGCTGTGGGTTCTTTGTCGCCTCTTACGACTGGCCGCCCGCCCGCAGGAATTGTATTCTTTTTCCGTTCCTGCACGGATGAAACAGGTACCTTCTAGGTAAACGTACTCCACCTTAGATTGCATTTCCACCTGATATCAGGCGCATTGCCAGTCAAATGCGAACCTATTTAATATAAAAAAAACCCCTGGAATCGAGTACCAGAATTTTGTCGATTTTTTTGTATTTATTTGAATGGGTCGCTCGGTGGGTTTAAATCCACAATTGAATCCTGTAGGTGACACTGCAATCGGGACCTAGATTTTTATTTTTCAGAGTAAGAATTAATTTATAGAATTTCTCAATTACATGCATGTATGACTATGCAAGTAATAAGTAAAAAGCAAGCATGTAAGATTATGCAGCAAAATATTTCACTAAGAAAGTCTGAGAAAAAGTCTTGGTATTCTTTCACTAAAAATAATATTATTTAAGCCTGTTTTTAAGGAAATGTCGTGTGAAAGATGCTCAGTACGCTACTTTATCACTAAATTTACGACTAATCCCTCCATCCTTACACTGCAAAAAAATCTGCTACCATAAAAGATATCAAAGAAAATTTATTCAAAAAACCTTCCCTTGAAACTTAATGTGGTTTGGAAAAAGTTTCGAAACAGCTTAGATAAAAATAAAAGACATTATTACACGTCACGTAAAAGCAATCCGTTTGAATAAAGGGTCTGTCACACAGAAGGATATGCGTACGACTTGGTAGTTTTGTTCAACGTGTTCTTATGTGACAACTAGTTGTGGCTGCCACTTCTTTCGAGTGGTTCTTGATATTGTTGCGAGCGGGGGTACGCACTTGGGATTGGAAGTAAACACCAGGTTTTTTCCAATTTAACGCTTTTGTTGATTTACACAGCCGCACGTGATTCTTTCCTGTAGGGTTGCCCCTTAACGACGCACTGCCCCGACGATGACATTTTTACTCACAATACCATCGCCAGTATTGCGTAGATCACCTTCTACTACTTCGTTGCTCACCTCCGAATTTACCACGCGTAGCTCGCTTCTGGATCTCCTGTTAAACTACACTAAACTCATCTTTCAATAAACTGTCCACTAACCTCTTCACTAAACTCGTCACTATCTTCTACTAAACTTTTCTTCCAACACTCTAAAGTCGTCACCATCTTGTATTAAACTTCTTCTCCTAGTGTCTCATATCGCACTTGTCGCTTCACTGTTTTCAACTGAACTCTCCTGTAGGCGCGCCTTACGCTGCTTATATACCGGGAAGAATCTTCTGGAACCCATAATTTAAATCTTCTTTTTGTTATACTTTTATTTACTGTTTATTCCTTTCTAAACATCTATCTACCTCTGTCTTTTCCTTCCTGAACCCTCTACTGAGAAACTTCTATGTAGAATTTCGATCGTCATTTCGTTATTCTTTTGTTCATCATCTATCCTTTTCTAAAATGTATCTCTCTTTGTCTTTTTCTTCTGGAGTCTTCTACATTTTTCTGAAACTCCTTAAGATCGTTCCACACTCGCTCGACATAATATTCATATCTTCTGAATCATGTTTCATATTCAGTGATTAGATGGCATCTGTAGTTGTGGAGGCTAAGCTTTTGCCGGGCGAACTCACTGTAACACCTCCGGGTTCGATTCCTGGCATGGTAAATTTCGTAGACGAATTTTACGTTATTTACTGTCATCTGGGTGTCTGGGATCGGCCCCAGAGTGGTCCGTTCTATGTTACCCATAACACATGTGTAACTTGCATAGCTTGGGGACATTTAATGTGTTAGTTTGTCTGCCCATTTATTAAAAAAAAATATCAAAATGATTCAAAATACATGAAAATCGAAGATAATATTCTTATTTTAATTTTCATTGAAATCCGTTGAGCAGTCAGGTGGTAGGTATTTACCCGCGTGAATGGCTACCATCCCTGATATTCCGCAATAATATCCTTCCTCACTATAGTTCCTGCATCACTGGCCGAGTTACAGACACCTTTCGAGGCCGGCAGCACTTTAGCTGCTCTACCTTTGGTGTTGCAAATGTCCATCGGCGACGGTAACTTTCCATCAGATGGGAAGTCAGCCTGTCTGCTGTACTCCAGTAATAAAAAAATCTACCTACATCTCTTCTTTTTCATCTGTACATAGTATAAAACAAAGTCGTTTTCTACGTCTATCTGTCTGTATATTCGCTAACTTCTCCTAAGCCATTCGACGGATTTTTAAGCGGTATACACCATCAGTTAGATGATTTTTCACTGATGTTTTACAGGTACAAAAAACATAATTAAGTATTCATGTAAGTAGAAACAAAACGATATTTTGCAACTGAACCCCCGAAGCGCACCTAGATACTAATTTAATGCAATGTAGCCTGTGCGAAAGAAAACTCACTCTCATGGCAACAGTCCAGCCGAGGTAAAACTCCTTAGGGAGCTCCCTCGAGCAAGTTGCCCCCCCGGGCTCGAGCGCCTTCGCTTCGCGGAGGCACTCGCCCCAAAAACCCCGGTAAAGTTGTAAGGTCTTCGGACCAACAACATAAAGTCAAGTCCAATAAAAAAAAAAAAAGAAAACTTACTGGATAAATATGCAAGCATTACGTACTAAAGTTTGATCAGTGACGAAGCCGCAGGGAATATCCTAGTAATATAATATAATACTATAATTAGAATACTGAGCCTAGGTCATCGACGTTTGAACGTAAGTTTACGATTTGACACAACACTTACCCTAATAAATCATTGACACCAGCGAAGGTCATCACAGCAGCAGCAACAAGCATGTCAGCAATGGCCAGTGAAGCAAGGAACAAATTGCCAATCCGCCGCAAGCCCCTGTCGGTGTATATAGCGATGCAGACTAAAATGTTCCCAGCAACACTCAGGAATATTAGTAGCGACAGGAATATACCTGAAAGAAAACTTACCCTATAAAATCTTATGCAGGCTATCCCATCTTCTTAACTAATATTATATCGATAATAATGTCCCGAGAATGTGCGACAAACTAATGCTACTCAAAGTAAAAGGTCAGATAATTATATAAATTTGTTATACGACCAGTCATGCTATACGGGTCTTAATGTTGGGCCACTAAAGTGATAGACCATAAACGTCTCCGCTCAACTAAGATGAGAACATTGAGATGAATTTGTGGTGTTAGAAGAATAGATAAGGTGAGAAATGAGAACATAAGAGAATCTTCGATACATGCACCCGTGACTGAAAAATTTAAAGGAAATCACTTGACAAAAAATACTGGAAGATTGACTGGTACAAATAAAGGTAGTCCAAAAAAAATGCGCATATTGCGTGAAGGATGACATGATGATTTGTGATGTGACAGATGACGTATGTCAAAATAGAGGAGTATGGAAAGAAAAGACATATTGTGCCGACCCCAAATAATTGGGAGAAGAAATAAACTAAAAGAGATATTATACAAACACAGTAGTTAATACTTTAAAACTAATTATGATATTCTATCTTTCTCTTAAAAAACTAAGCAACTATATAGCGTTATATCCGTTTTTACAATAATAATAATACGGACTGGCGTTGTCTGGAAGAAATAGCTTTTAAGCAATAAGACCCTTAGTGCATTTGCTAGGTAGTAGGGCATTTGCTCGACTAGATGGCTACCACCCCTGGTCTAGAGTATGCCTAACAAACTTGATTTGTGTTCCGGGATTAGTGGCCAGGTTCCAGTCGCCTTTTAGAGAGCAGCAGTGCATTTGTAGGAACTTTGATGTTGCAAACGTTCATACGCGATGGTAACCACTTTCCATCGGGTGAACCGTCTGCCTGTCTGCTGAACCCAAACTATAAAAATAATAATTAGATGTAATTTAACGGTCTTATTCATAGAGAGTTAGAGTAAGTTTTATAAGACCGTTAGTCGGTAAATTCCTTTTTGTATTGGTTGGTGTACAATAAAGTGTTATCTATCTATTTATGGACGAAACTTCCCGCCGAGATTAACCTGTGCGTTACGACATCGGGTTTTTTAAGTATTTCATCCTGCAACACATTGGTGACGCCCATGTATCTCAGGCGTCCATAGAAAATGGTGACAACTCTCCACCGGGTGGTGGTCTGCTTATTTGCCTGCTTCAGGCAATAAATGATCTAGAGAAGAATGAATAACCCGTGCACCTTTAGAGTTACTACTTTCACTAGGCTATTGTCACTCTTCTTTGATAGTGTAAATTACTGGAGAACATTGTTTGAGGTCATACATATAAAGTAAAAAATTACTTTCTACTCTATGTACACCGTTTCTCAACGTATTATTGCTCTTTAAAGAACAAGAAGGAGCAAGAAACTCTTTTTTATTATTTTTTACTCCATGAGTTCAGCAGATAGGCAGATGGCCCACCTGATGGAAACGGTTAATATCGCCTATGGATATTTGTAATACCAAAGGTGCTACCAATGTGCTGCCGCTCTCTAAAAGGAGACTGGAACCTGGTCACTAATGCTGGAATACAACTCAGTGTTGTTGTGGGGGCATACTCTAGACCAGGGGTGGTAGCCATATCCAGGCGGGCAAATACCCTAACACATTTGGATTATTTTGTCGCCTTTTACGACAGGCCGGCCAGCCGCAGGAATTCTTTCTCCGTTCCTGCACGGATATAACTTCCTAACAACACGACTACCTAAAAAGTCTTTTATTTATATTTATAAGGAAACACTCACCAACAAGCAATATAGAGAGTAGCGTCACCGTGTCAGGCTCATCACCATCGTCGTATTCAATAGTCGTCTCGTTCAACAATATCGCCACCTGCGAAACCGCATTGATTATTCATAAGGGTGTCTTTGTACAGCGAAACGGATAAAATCTATAAATAATAAAATCACCTATTCTTTTTCGTTCTTACATGTTCATAGCATGATCTACTTATCTAAATATAATTTTTTAACATTATTACTTAGCTGGCAAACGATTTGATTTTGATAAATCTTTTTGCGTTCCATTCAGTAAAGTTTTAAAATGCTTCAATATAATCAGTATATATCAGCAGTAATAAATGAATAGTAAGATCCAGAAACCTTTTAGGCGAATTCCTTGATTAGTAATCAATGACAACTTTGTTTTCAAAGCTTCCCAATTTTTTTTTAATCGGCATATAAACACAGATATGTATATCTCAAAACCAAGCAAGATACGCTTGTGTTATGGATAATATAAAATGGCCTACTCTGGGGCTGATCTCAGTCACCCACACCATAGCAAATAACAGAAAGTTCGTTTCCGAAATTTACCATGCCAGCGAGTTCGGTTAGCTAAGACTTAGCCCGCTCAACCACAAAAGCCGCCAAGGCCGAGGGACAAACGGCAAGCAGTCGGACCACCTGATGGAAAGTGGTCACTGACATCTGTAGACGTTTACAACATAAACGTGAATCCAACGTGTTGCCAGCCTTTAGGATGGCATTAAAGGGATGGGATAGGGAATATGGGATACCGAATATGGAATAGGGAATATAGAATAGGGTCTGCCCATCGGAACTCTCACTCATCGTACAAAATACAATTAGGTCAAGAACAACCGTTGCACGCCGATACTGTGTGAGCGTGGTATTCCGATGGTGCACCGATCAAGTCGGCCAGCGAGCTGTAATCATGGTAACGATTCCAGCGTGGCTCTACCACGTCTGACTTCTACATATTTTAAATATAAAATAAGAATGATATGTCGTCAAAAGTTTCATTTCGTGCGTTGTAAATAAATACACGTACAATACATTGATTTTTGTGAAAATTAAGTCATAGTGGACGAGGCCGAATAATTTTACTTAAAATAGTTTTCGATAGCAACGTATATAAAGAATTTTCAATTTTACAACAGCCGATGTGACAATTCACATCACAAAGTGAGGCATAACTATCAAAGAGCTTCTCTGTCGCCAACATATCTTTTATTAGGGGATTATTATTCCTAGTAGACCTAATTCCATGATTATACCCATATTTCTTTAACGTTAAGTATCGTACGTAAAATATTAACTGAATTCTTACTCCCCCGTTTTTCTCGACCCAAATCAATGCGATATCAATGCAAAAGAAATATGATTATTGTTTACACGCACTATAAATACGGTCAGATGACTCACAATGGATGTTTATAGCGAACCGAGTATCATTTCAACCCGAAGCAGTGATCCAACAGATAAATGCGTAAACGGCAGGATTGTGTTTACGCAAACGATGTGGAAACATTTCATTGGATTTCCTGCTGATTATTGTCACAATATTTAATTGCTTGTAATTGGTACTTCTATTTAAGAGAGTTTAATGTATTTATACTTGCATATTCATTCATGCTAATAAGACGATGGAATGGAATAGAATTCAACCTAGATGAAAAAAGCCGTGGTAGCTTAGTGGTAAGCGCACGCATCGCAAATTCAAAGGGCGTGGGTCTGAACACTGACCGGAAAGCATGCACCACTTTCTGACTTAAGGCTTGTAGCAACCCCAACGTCCTTGAGGATTCGGTGCTGATTTTTCTCCTGTACTATTAGCCCCTTATTATGGCAAATAACCGATTTATTTCTAAATAACAAATAATAATACAAACAAACAAATTTATATAATTACTAGCTACACCTGGCCACACTTTGATTAATTATTGGCGAAGTATTCATCGTCTACTTTTGGAATGTTGCGAAGTCAAAAACACAGAAGCAAAATTTTTATGTATGTAATAAAAAGTATAGAAACAAACTCCTTCAAGTTAGTTCATTCGATAGACTACTTTTTACGTTTTGCAGACAGACAGACATACAAAAGCTGAATTTTTATACATATACTTGCGGGCCCGACAGCCATTGTCCTGCTTTGAACACTAAAAATCTAGAATCCGATTCCAGCGCCACCTACGGGGTCTAATTGTGAGTCAAAACCATGCGGCGACCCACTCAAAGACACATCAAGATCCTGGTACCCGATTCCAGCGTCAGCATCCGGGTCTAATGTGAGTTAAAACCATGCCGGAACCAACTCAAACACATAAAAATTTCATCAAAATCCTTGAACCGGATTTCAGCGCCACCTACCGGGTCTCATTGTAAATCTAAATCATTCTCGAAACTACTTGATTACACACAAAAAAATTCATCATAATCGGTTCAACCGTTTAGGAGGAGTTCAGTGAAACACACCCGAACAGAAGAAATATACTCAACTAGCTGTGCCCGCGACGTCGTCCGCGCGAAATTTGTTTTCAAAACCCCCCGGTTTTGAAACAGTCTTCATTGGTGCTCCGCTTCTATTGGTCTTAGCGTGATGCTATATAGCCTATAGCCTTCCTTAATAAATGGGCTATCTAACACTAATAGAATTTTTCAAATCAGACCAGTAGTTCCTGAGATTAGCGCGTTCAAACAAACAAACTCTTCAGCTTTATATATTAGTATAAGATATATTGTTGCGAACCTATAACTAATTGTTTTATAGATGTACTTTATTATCTCTTCGAATCTGTGTGATCTATAGTCCGCGTTAATCCTTTTTGTACGCCTCCCGGCAAGATGACATAAACTCTGCTTTTCTTTTGTTTGTATTTCATGAGAATTCTTAGAAGCCATTAAGCCGACAAGTTAAGAACTCCAAGGACCGGTGGGCCATGTTGCTAGGAGGCCATGTCTAATTTATAAGGTTACAATTTTCTGCTTTAAGTATATGTTGTCTTCGGTTATACTTATAAGAACTGTGAGTTACATATGTGTATTTCTAATAAAGTTTGTGATAATTCAAATAGCTTTTTCGATTTTATATCCCACAAATTCGTAACAATATAAAGGTATGTACTTACATTTGTAGGTATAACAGAGGCGAACTCCATTTTAACCGGCTACACTATACGGGTGCATGGCTTGGTCTTCAGGTCTTGGTATCCACCTTAAGGAGGAAGCTGTCTAATTGGCCGTGGGTCCGCCACGCGATGTGTAGCGATGCCATTTTGTCCAAAATCACATATCTGTAAAGAAACCGAATACAAAGTTAAAGACTTCTGTGTGTCAGCTCTGACGCACGGCTTGAGTTTACTCCTACATTAAAAACCATGTGCATGTATGCGGTGACAGTGGCCGAATGCGGCCGAAAAGAGGCTGTAACAAGAAAAAAAAATATACCGACATAACTATTTAGCTAGTATAAAATACACATATAAACATAAGATGATAATATCAGAGCCTCTGACAGAAATATAATAGAAGTTTTATTAAAACTTATCTTGGAAAGCAAGCTTAATGTAAGAGAGGTGAAAATTAACATGACATGCAGATTATCATTTAAATGACTGTAACTAACAAAAATGGCTTGATCAAATTGAATTTTTTTTTAGTCTGTTTGCTGGAGTACAGGGGTTTTAAAAAAATAACGTAACGTTTTGAGGTACAGGTGTATTATTTCACTACTTATAAAATTTCCATATCGGAGGGCGTTATATGAAAATCGATTCTTTTATGGAGTAAACTCCAAAAAAACACGTAATCGACTTTTAGGTGATTAAAAGGCTGGCTAGATAAGAAACGAGTACAAGTAAATTAACTTCGAAACGTTTTTGCCTTTGTAGTAGTGTACAGTCAGCACACAAATAAATAATGTAAAAATAAATTCATCCGTGCAGGAACGGAGAAAGAATACAATTTCCTGCGTGCGGGCGGCCTGTCGTAAGAGGCGACAAAACAACCCACAGCCAGGTGGTAGGGCATTTGCCCGACTGGATGGCTACCACCCTTGGTCTAAAGTATGTCGCCATAACAACTTTGAGTAGTGTTCCGACATTAGTGACCAGGTTCCAGTCTCCCTTTAGAGAGCAGCAGCGCATTTGTAACACTTTGGTGTTGCAAATGTCCATAGGCGATGGTAACCGTTTTCCACCAAGTGGGCCGTCTGCCTGTCTGCTGAACTCCTGCAATAAAAAAACTAATACTTTTTATAGGGAGTTACTTAATATGAAACTAATAATATTAAACGATACCCGTGCAGGAACGGAGAAAGAATACAATTTCCTGCGGCCGGGAGGCCTGTCGTAAGAGGCGACAAAACAACTCATAGCCAGGTGGGGCATTTGCCCGTCTGGATAGTTACTATCCCTGGTGTAGAGTATGCCGCCATAACAAACTTGAATTGTGTTCCGGCATTAGTGGCCAGGTTCCAGGCTTCTTTGAGAGCAGCAGTGCATTTGTAACACCTTTGGTGTTGCAAGTGTCCACGGGCGATGGTAACCGCTTTCTATTAAAAATAAAAGAATTAAAATAACAATTATTAATATTAAACAAGTCAAGTTTAGAAGCCCTGTAAATATACAAGTACAGTCAAACCTCTGTAAGTCGAACTTGAAGGAGACGCTAATAAATTCGAGTTATAGAGTTTTAAACTTATGGAGGGTTTCGACTTAAGCGTATTTTGTAAGGAAACATTGGACTTGTAGAGGTTAAGATTTATATTATAATATACTAGCTGACCCGCCGAACTTCGTACCGCCATATTTTCTGAATTCCTAAACTGATCCCGATCTCAGCGCCAACTAGCGGTTCTAATTGTGAATCTAAACCATCCGGGAACCCACTCAAACACACAAAAAAAAATCACCAAAATCGGTCTAGGTGATTAGGAGGATTCTAGAACCCCATCTCAGCGCCACCTACCGGTTCTAATTGTGAATTTAAACCATCTCGGGACCCACTCAAACACACACACACACACACACACAATTTCATCAAAATCGGTAAAGTCGTTGTCAAGTTATGCGCGTATATACATTTCTATGGTTCATTTTTATGTCTATAATTTATAGAAGTTGTAAAATCAAATATTGCTACGTTCAAGATACAGATGTCCTATTTATTTTTTTGAGTTACAGACGGAACATAAGTACTGAATTTGTATATAGGGAGTCACTAATTATTTCGTCTTATAAAAGGTTCAGACTTCGAGCAACGGAGGTTTTAGGGTATTGGAGGGAAGGGAACATAATTATTTTTTGTGTTTGGGAGGTTTTCGTCTTAGGTTCGACTATATTACTACAAACGCAAAAACGGCTCGAAGCTAATTTACCTATATAGCGATCAGGTTAAGGAGGTATTTTTTAATCAACAAATAAATGTTATTTCTTAGGATAAAATACAACATTGAAAAACTAAAAATGACAATTGCATTAATAATAATAACAAGTTCCACTGCTGGGCTCGGGCCTCCCGCTATAGGGGAACGGACAGTATACTCGCCACGCTTTTGTAAGGCGGCATGGCAGGTTTGACACATGGGCTATCTAGATGTGCAGGTTTCATCACGATGTTTTCCTTCACCGCTGTTAGCATGTGGTAATTATAACCATATGCACATTAGGTTACAAAACTGCCTAAGTGGTGCATGCGTTCCGGCCAGGATCAAACCCACGCCCTTTGAGTTTGGAACGCGTGTTCTAGCCGTTACTCTAATTGCATTAATAAAACAGCTGAATTATTCCATTTTTTAATTCATTGAGGGTATAATTTACTCGACTGATAACTTATCAGATGATTGAAAAATCAGACCTAAATAGAGTAGCTACCCTCCTTGATACATTACCCATAGATGACGGTGACTTTTATTTATGAAGTTTTATTTATTTTATTTTTATTTATTTGTTTATTTATAAGTTATAAAGCTTGTATACCCATTACCCATAGGTGTATTTAAAATGCTAAATTAAAAAAATATGTAAGTAAACCTTATCAAGTGACATTTCTTTAGAATCGTTGGGATTTGAAACTCGATGAAACGAAAAATCGACACTTAAAAGAGGTTAACCATATAAATCTATAGGATTAAGCCTGCGAGAGAAATAGATACAAGTTTTACGTTGTGTAGCATAGTTTAGAAAATCAATAAGACCGATGATCAAACATAGGTCCAATTTGGACCTAACTAAAACTGATAATAATATTTCTTAGACTGAAACAGTGAAAAATTGAAAGTGATACTTAAAAAGTTTATTTTGAATTATAAATATGTTGACGGATCTAGGCTAAAGCAATTATATTTATATTAATAAAAGTTACAGAAGAATTATCCGTAAATATATATTCTCTGAAGTTTTACTTTTACTGCGTGTGAACTGCACACACACATTTTTTTAAGCTAAACGACTTAATTGGAAACAAAGTTAATAATGGTGTAGAATAATGTACTAAAAGCTAGAATATAATTAGGTAGGTTCTAAATACTAATCACCACACCACTCTCCTCATCAATCTAGGGCATTGATCAGACTCAAAAAGTTATTATTTATATAGTCAGACATAGCACCGTTAACGAATGGCCACAGTAGTGTATAAACATACGTTATCTGTCAATATGTTACGTTATTAAAAATTAAAAACAATATAGCATCACAAATAACGCATTACACCCATCGTCAAAATTGCGTGATACCGCCAATAACTGTAAAATTATCCTACATAAGGCCCCATCTTAACAAAATCATTTACTCAATTCAATTACGTAATGTACGTCTGTAACCTGCACTTGCAAAAAGTCGAATGTCATAAGGTACAAGTACCTGGCATTTCAAAACCGCAAAAAAGCGTACATCCCAACACGCGTCATAAATAAAGCTTTAAATCATCCATAAAACCCTTCACAGTACACCAATACCGTGGAAAAGTTTTGCGGCGAATATTAATAATCCATATTTGGGGATCGACAGGTGCGTAAAAGCTCCTTCAATATCCCAATCGGCCTAGAAAGTCCTTTGATTGAAATTCCATATCAAACCAATATAGACTACGGGCGAACAATGTCACGAATAGCTACACCGTTTCAATTTCGAATTGAGACTTATTCGAAATTCAACTCACATCGCGTTATATTATGTACATTCGAATTTTGAATGTACCTATGACGTGGCTAAGAGAATTTCGATTTGATTTTTACGGTACATTTTTGGTTGGTTTTTCAGTAAAACTAGAAGAAGAATAGCGCTGAATAAAAACTTCTTGCATTCGAACTACTAGCGCCCGCGTTACGCTCATGCGCCAAACCATCTAGTCCCTAAACAGGTCACTTTCATCCCTTGTGTAACAATCTACTATTTATTCGGTAAAATATCTCGACTGCTATGCCACTTTTAGACAAGGAAGTTTTATAAGTGATTTGTACATTAACGGCCGAAATTAATAACTAATGCTGATCCAAATTCTGCTATCTAAGATCGAAGTTCAATTAATTTTTTACAAAACGCATTCCAATAATAAATCCATGGCTTGAAATAGCTATCTTTAAAATCAATCTATCCTTGGGAAGGTCAATCTGAGATCGAAGATTGACTTTTTTATGGAAATGACAGTGACCGCGAAGGCCAACGAAAGCCGCTGATTGGCCCTGCGAGCCGCCGACATTAACGTTACCGGAGGGTATAGAATAGAATAGATAACGCTTTATTGTTCACCACATACGCATTAAATTAACAATTTACAGTAGTCACATTAAACAGCAAAGGTAGGAAGGAACAATGGACAGTCTAGACGGCCTCTGTGATTGAGCGGGCTAAGCCTTTGCCGACCTACCTCACTCCAACGCAGAGGCTCCGGATTCGATTCCTGGTATAGTAAATTTGGGAAACGTATTTTCTCCGTTATTTACTATGGTCTGGGTGTCTGGGATCGGCCCCAGAGTAGTCCGTTGTATATTACCCATAACACAAGCGTAACTTGCTTAATTTGGGGATATATAATATGTGTGTTTGTCTGCCGATTACTATTATTATTTGTATGTCTTTCAAGACCTCGGGCCATAAAAATGGCCCGGATATTTGGAGGGCTTGCGTGGGGCCATGGGAAGGCCAACACGTAGAGGCCCCTTGACAAATTTAATCTAATGTGGCGTGACACTGACCGGCGATTATCCCTGTCTACACCATATAATAATAATTATTATTATTATATTATAGTCTTATGGCTTTAGAGCGATCTCTTACAGACAACCCGGGCTATGGATTTTGTAAAACTGAATCACAAGTGTATTAATATGGGTAGATCTACATAAATAGTTTTTTTTATTTTTTTATTGCAGGAGTTCAGCAGACAGGCAGACGGCCCACTTGATGGAAAGCGGTTACCATCGCCTATGGACATTTGCAACACCAAAGGTGCTACAAATGCGCTGCTGTTCTCTTAAAGGAGACTGGAACCTGGTCACTAATGCCGGAACACAACACAAGGTTGTTATGGCGGCATACTCTAGACCAGGGGTGGTCGCCATCCAGTCTAGCAAATACCCTACCACCTGGCTGTGGGTTGTTTAGTCGCCTCTTACGATAGGCCGCCAGGCCGCAGGAAATTGCATTCTGTCTCCGTTCCTGCACGGATAAGACGACACGACAAGCTATATAAAAATACATAATATATTAACATTACATAACATTGTGCCTTTAAAAAATAAAAATCTAGAAGCCGATTACAGCGTCATCTACCGGGACCAA
The DNA here is from genome assembly GCA_019925095.2 of Dendrolimus kikuchii. Lineage (NCBI taxonomy): Eukaryota > Metazoa > Arthropoda > Insecta > Lepidoptera > Lasiocampidae > Dendrolimus > Dendrolimus kikuchii. Next base: position 9,500,444 of record CM034412.1, on the reverse strand, counting down.
ATGTTAATTTAAACTCGAATCAACTTGAACAAACAGAGTAGAGAATTATTAAAGTACTTATATCGCTATTAAAAAATAGGGGTTATTGATAGAAGAATGAAAATTTAGGGTTGTATGTATTTTTCAATGCTAGATCATAATAAAATATAAATAACACTTTTGTCAAAAAAAATAAAAAAATATTTAGGGGTGGGTCACCCTTATCATTTAGGGGTATGAAAAATAGATGTTGGTCGATTCTCAAACCTACCCGATATGGACACAAAATTTCATACAAATCGGTTCAGCCGTTTCAGAGGAGTTTGGTAACAAACACCGCGACACGAGAATTTTATATATTAGAAGAAGTCAATTTACTTGCAATTAGCTATTAAAATTAAATATTTATTATAGTGTGACATAATAACCCGTACTAGTTTTTTTTTTAATGGGGAGTGACTGACTATCTTACATTTTCGGACAATGAATTCCATAGCCGGACAGCCTGCACAGAAAAGGATTTGGTGTAGAATGTAGTAGGGTAGTTTCCCTCCGAGCTGTAGCTGGGGCAAAGAGGTCCCGCTGAAAGCCTCCACACCGACTCATCGGACCAACCAAACCGACATGTGTCGAAGAATTACGAACCGAAACGAGCAGACGTTGGAGTTAGATGAAAGTATTCCTGTTCAGGTATGTGAGCTCTAAAATATGACTTATTGGGTATCCTAAGTCCTATTCCATCTCCAAAGGCATGTCCAAAGTCAACCGGCAATATATATATCATACTTGTTGTGGACGGAGAGCACCCCCCTGAACCGCCCGTCGGAGCACAGCCACTCTCCGCGCCCCGCATACCGCCGACGCCCATAGCTCGCACAACTAGCAGTTAGGCGTCGGACAATACGCGGGATATAGGAGCGACCTTGGAGGCAAAAATTACCACAATTCCCATTGACGACTTACCGCTATCTCTCTCAACTCTCTCGCACAATTTGTAATAACGTATTCCTTTATGTATTTCGATTCTAAGTTATAGTTTAATAATAATCATACAGTCCAATTTTATATCGAGTTTCATTTCCAAAGAAGAAGCAACTGCCACCAATAATACTCATATGTATTTAGAATGAAAATTCTACAAATGAAACCGTATCCGTAACGTATTTGAACTTTTACAACTTTATTAATTTGCGAGATTCGCGCTTGTTACGCAGCGAAAGGATAAGTAATATGTCGCAAATGTGAGGTATCAAAAAAGCTTTTCGGCGTATCAAGTTTATATCACATTTATGTATGTTTTATTACGGCATACATAACCCACTGATTTTCATATTACTTGGCTGTGTAAAAATAATTTTCTTTCCGAATTTACTTCTAGAGGATTCGTATACCTATCTAGCCAATGTTAAAAAATATACGACCGCATATGTTGTGTTTGTAAGTGAGAAATGTGTACACAAGGGGATCTTTGGAAAGTTGCACCTGTGACTGAAAAATTGATAGGAAGACGACTGAGGAGGTATGGGCATGCAGTGAGGAAGGAGGAAAGTCACGTGACAAAAAGAATGTTAAATTGCAACATTGATGGGTAGAAATATACTCGTAAAAGTAAACCAAAAAAGAGATGGATGGATTGTATGAAGGATGATATGATGATTTGTGGTGTGACGTAGGTATGTCAGAACAGAAAAGTACGGAAAAAAAACATATTGTGCCGACCCCAAATAATTAGGAGAAGGTGAAAGAAAGAAAACAGGTGTTGTGTTTATAATCTATACTAATATTATAAAGAGGTAAAGTTTGTGGGTTTGTGACGTTATAGAGGGTAAACTCTGGATCTACAAAACCGATTTTAAAAATTCTTTTACTGTTAGAAAGCTACGTTAACAGGGAGTGTCCCTATCCCTAACAGGGAGTATACCGCGCCGGGCCGCGAGTTATATATATACGTACTGCCCAATTCCCTTGCTATTCGCCTGCTCGTGGAAGTTACCTAATGTGAATGAGGTTTTGAGTTAGAACATTAATTTATTCGCATCAAACTATACTATATACCAAAATATTGAGCTTCTTATGAAAAGTTAGACGTAATATTTTCCACGAGGACTACTTTATAAATTAATTAATTTTTAATAAAATACTCATACATGTCCTATCTTTAGTATTGTGGCGATTGAGGGTAGAACTTTCTGGTAGCGTAAGCCTATTAGAATAAGGCAGAAGATTCTGGAAGGAAAAGACAAGGACAGATACATTTCAGAAGGGGATAGATGATGAACGAAAGTTATATAATAGAAGGTTCGGGAAGGAAAAGACAGAGATAGATAGATGTTTAGAAAATAACGAAAAGAAGATTGAAGATTGTATGTATGTGTATGGTTTACTGTTTGCCGGATTCGCAATAAACAAAATCATAATCCTGAAACTGTAGTAATCAAATATTACTCCAAGGCATTTTTTACAAATGTAATTAAACTTTACACCAACAAATCCTTGTCAAACAAACACTTGTCTTGTTTGTTCATTTAATGAGAACCAAGGAATCTTAATTAAGACACTGAAAAAATGTTGCTCGAATCTCTTTTGCTTTTTTATACCACAAAGTTTTCTCATTCTACGACTGAAGTAACTTTTTTAAAAGCCTCGGGTGTTTGTAACACTTTATTTGAGTTCGTTAGTCGATTTCTAGAAGTTTTATTTATGTTGTAACCTTGATTTTAAGGTACATACATACATAACTTCACGCCAGTTCCCTTGCGGGGTAGGCACGAACAACAGAGCGCCATTTAGGCTTATTTTTACACACCTCACTTGCTTCTTTGACATTCATAACTCTTGTCATGCACGCTCGTCTGTTCTTAAGGCGCCTGACATCACCTTCTGCTAGTACACGATCAATTCGATCATGGAAGATGTGTCGTGGCCTTCCACGACTTCTGCATCCATCCACTTTTGCATTGTATATCTGTTTAATCATTCTTTCATCATACATTCTTTCCACATGCCCGAACCACCGGAACATTCCTTTCCTTACTTAAAATCAAGGTGAAGATTTTAAGGTAATGTAAGTAAAACAAGTTGTAACATGAAACTGAGCTGATGCCCACGGCTTCGCACGCGTATATAAGTCAATTGAACATTTTATGCAAATACAACGCTTTCCCTTTATTATATAGTCGTGGTAGCGTATAATGGCTAGCGCACGCGTCCCAATCTCAGAGGGCGCGGGTTCGATCCTGGCGGGAACGCATGAACCACTTAGTCAGTTTTCTGATCTAATGTGTATATTATTACAATTACAACGGTGAAGGAAAACATCGTGATGCAACCTGCACATCATCGAGATAAACGATGTGTCAAACCTGCCAAGCCGATCCCAGCAGCGGGACATTTATGGGCTGATATTATAACCCTTTCCTTGGTTTGCCGTTTGCAATGCCTTCACAAAAAATTTTCCTAAAGAGCAACAGTATGATGTAGTATAATAAATACAGGTGTTTTTATTTTTTCAAAAACAGCCGATTCGATTCCTGACAGTGGTAATTGATTTTTCAAAAATTTAATGATGATGTCATTACATTATTTTAGTATTCTTCAAAATCGACCTCGTGACTCATTTTAGTGACTTGGACCTTCAGGCCCACTTGAAAAATTCACGTTAATTAAATTATCATATTATAAAATGATGTTATGTTAGTATGAATGTTAGTAGTTATGAATGTCAAAGAAGCAAGTGAGGTGTGTAAGAATAAGCCTGAATGGCGCTCTATTGTTCGTGCTTACCCCGCAAGAGAACTGGCGTAATGTTATGTATGTATGTATAAAATGATATTATTACATAGTAATAATGCATAAACATGTCATTTAAATTTGCCGCGTGTGTACAATTTCAGTATGTGAATAAAGAGTGATTTCTCCAAGATTCCTTAAGTCGTATCTCTTCGTATCAAAGGTTTATGTGAGCAGAAAATTACTTTCCAGAGCAAGGGTCGGTTGTGAGGTAAAATGTTAAAATAATAATACCCTTAGGACCGGGGATATACTGATATTGAAGCTTAGTTTTTGATGAAAAGATAAAAGGATTCAGCTTTTGTAAAGTCACTTTACAACTTTTGTCTTTAAACGTAATCATATCTCATATTGTGTAATTGTTGTCTTGCGAATTAGATTGAGATCCCAATCACCCCAGACTTACGTGATTTTAGGAAAGATGAAATTTTCAGTATCGGTAGTTTGACATAAACTTAGATAGGAATGGATACTCGCTAAGCTGAAAGCGGGGCCGTTTTTCAGGTAGCAGGTATCAAAGGTGGAAAATAACCATGCTAACTTACGTCAAAGCAGCAAGGCTAGTTTTTACATATGTCATATATGATATTGTTATAAACAAAGATATACAGTTGCCAGACACTTCCTGTGGGCCATAACCTTTGACAGACACTTTAAAAAAAAAGAGAACTTACGTCATTTTAGGAAGGCTGAATTTTATATATATTATGAAGTATAATATTTTAAAATATTTTCCAATGAGCAAGACAAATCTGACGGGCCAAACATCTTTCCATGGTTAATTTCCACCTTTGACAGCTGCTACCTGAAAAACAGCCCCGCTTTCAGCTTAGCGAGTAATCATTCTTTTCTAAGTTTATATTAAACTACCGATCCTAAAAATTTCATCTTTCCTAAAATCATGTAAGTCTGGGGTGACTGGGATCTCTATCTAAATAGGAAATAGTATGTAAGTATTATTTTTTTTATATTTTAATACACAGTTTGGAATCCACAGTATCACATTTACATTCAAAGTATCGAGTCAATACAAAATAAGTTTTTAAAGCACTTAAATTACAAATGCACACGTTTAAAGCAACCACCACCTTTTTTTTTTTTTTTTATTCCGTATAGGTTCGCGTTTGACCATTATCTCGCTCGATTTGAGCGGAGATATAATCTAAGATCGAGCACGCTTACCTAGAAGGTACCTATTCACACGAGACTTGAAAACACCTAGATTGTAGGTTTCGGGAAAAACAGACTCCTGCAGTGAGTTCCACTCCTTTGCGGTGCGCATAATAAAGGTGGACTCAAAGCGCTTTGTTCGTATAGGTGGTATGTCCACCATATAGCTGTGCCGCATGCCAGTGCGTCTGGTTGTCCGATGATGGAAGGGAGACCTGACATTACTCCACTATCAATTCGTCGAACTGAAAGAGGCCAAGTTTATCTCTAGAAAATTATAAATAATTGCGTTGATTCCCCTTTTCTTATCAATAATTTACTCCTGAAGTGTCCCAGTTTGAGCTTACGTGATAAATCCCTATGCTCAGTACCACTTATAAAAACTAATTATACAAAAAACACGTTTTTATACCGCAATTGTCAGCAATACAATGCACTATTTACTAGTATTGATCCTTTCATAGGTAACTTATATCAATTTAAAACCCAAATCAAAAAATGTTTGACTTTAGAATGATCCAATGACTTACAATTTTTATATTTTACTTTCTTATCTCTATTTTATTAGTAATTATTGTGGTGACATTTTTTTTGTTTGTTCAATATTGACCTCATGTAGATTAAATAGACATTTTATGTAATTTTCGTTTATATATATATATTACAACTAAACGAAAATTACATAAAATGTCTATTTAATCTACATGAGGTCAATATTGAACAAACAAAAAAAATGTCACCACAATAATTACTAATAAAATAGATATATATATTGTAATTAATTGTTAGAGCTAATTTTTATTTTTATTATATAAATTATTTTTTAGTGGAAACTTGATTGATATACTATGTATTAATTTTGTGTTTTATATTTAAGAATATTAATTATTGTATATTTCCCAAACAAATTAAATAAACAATTAATTTATTTATACTGTTAACTCGAATCATTAGCGTCGACTTATCGTAAGCGACATTTGTACCTAAATAGTTGTACAGTTTGTACACTTGCTCTTGTTTATAGTGGTGGATGCTGGCAGTAGTTGGTGGAGAGCTGGTGCTTTATTGTGTTAGGAAAATACACCTTGTTGGTTACAGGGATTCATTCTCGTAGTAGTTGAACTTGGATCCTGATCCCTGGGTTCAACTAAATTAATAATAACTCGAAGCTGTTTTTAGATACTCAATAGCAACTCGTAGCGATGTAATAGCAGCGCAGTAGCAACTCGATCACAAAGTATTTGTGAACATTTTTTGTAGTAATTTCGTTTGTATTGTCTGTCGTGAGAGACGACAAAACAACCCACAGCCAGGAGGTAGGGCGTTTGCCCAACTGGATGGCTACCACCCCTGGTCTAAAGTATGCCGCCATAACAACCTTGAGTTGTGTTCCGGCATTAGTGGTCAAGATCGAGACTCCCTCGAGAGAGCAGCAGCGCATTTGTAACGCCTTTGGTATTGCAAATGTCCATAGACTATGGTAACCGCTTGCCATTAGGTGGGCCGTCTGCCTGTCTGCTGAACTCGTGCAATAAAAAATAAATACTAAAGTAGCCTAAAGTAGGCCGCAGCGTCAGTAAAACGCTGTACGTCGAACCGTACAATAGTTTTTTTTTGCTTGTAAAACAAATATATTTAAAACAATTATTTTAAGGCTTTCAACTTCGATCAGACTTAGACGTGAAGGCAAAGAATGCCGATCGCGCCGCAACGCATTACGAGCACTCAGTATTAAATCGAATTAGTACAGATAAAGGTGGAATGGCTACATTACTAATAACCGATCACACAGACTCAAACTATGTATACATTAGCAAACTACGCACACAAGTTTTTAAAGATATTATAAGATATTCACTTCATCTGGTGTTGACTCCATCTATACCATTACATTTACATTTGTCAGAAAAAAATAGTTAATACTTTAAAATAATCAAATTGTTAGACACAACTTTTAGTACTTCACAAACGTAATCCCAAATTGTAATAGAAAGTAAATATGCTATCAAATATAAAATGAGATCAATTTTGTCCTCGCCATCAAATACTCACAATTTCATGAATGTGACAATAGATAGATAGATAACACTTTATTGTACACCATTACAGAAAACTTACGAGCTAGTATTATACTAATTGTGTACAAAGGGCGGTCTTATCGCTAAAAAGCGATCTCTTCCAGGCAACCCGTATAATATAATAATCCTAACTAACTAACTAACTCCGTTGGCTCAGCCACCCAAAGTGAGTCTTGGCCTCGGAAAAGAGAGCACACCACTTTCCGCTGTCCTGCGCAGTCTTGCCAGTTGTGGGCTTGTAGTGCGATTAGGTCAGCTTCCACTCTATCGTTCCTGCGATATTCGGGACGACCAACTGGTCGCCGACCGACTGGTCGCCCCAAGTATGCTTTCTTCACCCCCGATCCTCCTCCATCTGGTCTACATGACCGAGCCAGCGGAGACGGTGAGATTTTATTTCCCCAATTATGTTGTGCTCGGCCATGAGGCCTTCTATTTCGAAGTTGGTTCGAACCCTCCAGCTAACATCTCCTTTTATTACTGGGCCCAATATTTTTCTGAGAATCTTCTTCTCTGTGACCAATATAATAATGTTTAACCAGAACCAATGCAAGGATAATGGTCGTGATGTTATGCTGGAGCAAGTGAATGAGTTTGTATATCTCGGATGTGCTTTTAGCAGGGATGGAAGGTACACCGCTGATATAGAAAGAAGAGTGAATTTGGGGAATAGTGTGAATGGAGCGTTAGGTAAACTTCTAGGCGCTAAGAACCTCAGCCAGAAGGCCCAGCTCGCCATATACAATGCGGTGCTGGTACCTACGCTCACGTATGGAAGCGAGAGTTGGGTATGGAAGAGAGAGCATGAAAGTAGAGTAAACGCGGTCGAGATGCGAGCACTACGCAAAATCTGCGGAGTGACGCTCGCGGACCCCATTCGTAATACCGAAGTAAGAAAGAGAGTTGGTCTGAAAGAGAGTGTCGGGGTGAAGGTAAGGGAAGGAATGCTCCGGTGGTTCGGGCATGTGGAAAGAATGCATGATGAAAGAATGACTAAACAGATATACAATGCAAAAGTGGATGGATGCAGAAGTCGTGGAAGGCCACGACACACCTTCCATGGTCAAATTGATCGTGTACTAGCAGAAGGTGATGTCAGGAGCCTTAAGAACAGACGAGCGTGCATGACAAGAGTTATGAATGTCAAAGAAGCAAGTGAGGTGTGTAAGAATAAGCCTAAATAGCGCTCTGTTGTTCGTGCCTACCCCGCAAGGGAACTGGCGTGAAGTTATGTATGTATGTATGTGACCAATATAATAATCTTAATATTAGTTTTTCATAACATGTAGCCGATAAGACTCCTCTATATATAGGTATAATAAATAACGTGAGCCCATAAACGTTAGACGTTCCACTACTGAGCCCGAGGCGGCATTGTTAATAAAACGGATAGTAAGTAGGTATACTTACCCGCCACGCTTGTCCACTTGGCCGGTTTCGCACATTGGTTACCTCGACATGCATACGCCTTCAAGTGCTTTTTTAGCGTTTTAGTATCTCAATGACTCCCGCATCTTATTCCATTAATATGTTATTTAATTCAAATAAAAAACTATCTTGCACATGGATATTATTGATGTATAAAACCTGCCAATCGATATTGTGTGTATACCGTCTGTTATTAAGAAATAGCAGACCTCAGCTTAAGCCTGATAGCTTTATGATAAACATACATACATACATACATACATACATAACTTCACGCCAGATCCCTTGCGGGGTAGGCACGAACAACAGAGTGCCATTTAGGCTTATTCTTACACACCTCACTTGCCTCTTTGACATTCATAACTCTTGTCATGCAAGCTCGTCTGTTCTTAAGGCTCCTGACATCACCTTCTGCTAGTACACGATCAATTTGATCATGGAAGGTGTGTCGTGGCCTTCCACGACTTTTGCATCCATCCACTTTTGCATTGTATATCTGTTTAGTCATTCTTTCATCATGCATTCTTTCCACATGCCCGAACCACCGGAGCATTCCTTTCCTTACCTTCACCCCGACACTCTCTTTCAGACCAACTCTCTTCTTATGATAAACATTTGTCTATTAATTATTTTATATTATTTCCATTGGTTGAAAACTGACATTAGTTGTATGAAGTTTAACCAGTGGTAAGGCAATTTAAGTCGTGGTAGCGTAATGGTGAGCGCACGCGTCCCTAACTCAAAGGGCGCGGGTTCGATCCTAGCTGGAAAGCATGCACCATTTACGCAGTTTTCTGACCTAATGTGCATATTGTTACAGTTACCACGTGCTAACAACGGTGAAAGAAAAGATCGTGATGCAGACCTGCACATCGAGATAACCGATGTATCAAACCTGCCAAGCCGCTTTGACAAGCGTGGCAGGTAGACTGTCTGTTCCCCTGTAATGGGAGGCCCGAACCTAGCAATGGGACATTAATAGGCTATTATTATATAAGGCAATTGCGTGGATAGAATGATATAAGAACTCGGCACAAAGGCCCCAGGCTTTTCTCCTCTAGCTTTTTAATATTTTCATTATTCGAAATCCGTGATAGCATAGTGGTTAACGCACTCGTGTCTCAACCTCAAATGACGCAGGTTCGAATTCAGACTGGAAAACCATGCACCACTTAGGTAGTTTTCTAACCTAATGTGTATATTGTTACAATTACCATGTGCTGGCGAAGGAAAACATCATGATGAAACTTGCACATAGAGATAATCGATATACCAAACCCGCCAAGCTGCTTTGAACAAGTGTAGCGGGTATACTGTCCGTTCTATAAATGGGAGGCTCCAACCCAGCTGCAGTACGTGTATGAGCTGTTATTATTAAGTACTAGCTGACCCGGCAAATTTCGTAACGCCTCAGAATCAATAAATAAAAAAGCTGAATGATAATCGCAGAATGTTTCAACTTTAGTAAAAATGTGGTCAAAACTTAACCGGAACAAAAAGAATTCGTAATAAAAAGAAAATGATTTCTGAACGACGAGATGAACATCAAACGTTTGACATACAAAACCAAAAAAATGAAAGAAAAAAAATAATTCACTTTTAAATTTAATTTGATTTCTAAACGACGGGACAAACATAAAATGTTTGTCAGGTAGGATTAGTTTCTAAAGGAAAGCGAAATTGTTGTTTTTACTATATTCCAAGCATTTTTTTTCATATTTACTCATCTTTTAAACCTTCCCTGGTCTTCCATAAATAATTCAAAACCATAATTATCCAAATCAGTCCTGCTGTTCTCGAGTTTTAGCGAGACTAACGAACAGCAATTAATTTATAGATTATCAGTTCAACGGCGGGATTTTGAAAACCTGATCGAATTATTTGAATGTCTGTGAATGTCTGTCTGTTCAAAGTCATCGCGTTTAAAAACCCGTAACTAGTATTTATGACAACATTAAATGACACGGCTATAAACGGTTAAGTGATAAAATTGCTGTAAAATAAAGTGCACACTTAAACTTGCGAGTTGGAAGATCTTCTCGAGAGCTTCGGCGATTACTGAAGATTACTATAATAGACAAGGTTCAACCTATGTGTGAATGAATAAATAAAAATCTTTTGTTTATAATACATACATACATACATAACTTCACGCCAGTTCCCTTGCGGGGTAGGCACGGACAACAGAGCGCCAATTAGGCTTATTCTTACACACCTCACTTGCTTCTTTGACATTCATAACTCTTGTCATGCACGCTCGTTTGTTCTTAAGGCTCCTGACATCACCTTCTGCTAGTACATGATTAATTTGATCATGGTAGGTGTGTGCCTTCCACAACTTCTGCATCCATCCACTTTTGCATTGTATATCTGTTTAGTCATTCTTTCATCATGCATTCTTTCCACATGCCACTTGTTTATAATAACAGCCCATAAATGTCTCAGTGCTGGCCTCAGGCCTCCCACTATAGGGGTACGGTCAGTATATGGATATACCCGCCACGCTAGTCCAAGTGGTTATCTCGATGTGCAGGTTTCATCAGGATGTTTCATTCACCATTTTAGCAAATGGTAATTGTAACAATATCCACATTAGGTCAAAAAACTGCACTGTAGGAGCGGACGTCAAATAAACTGACATTTTAAAATGTCACAGCTCATAGATTTTGGAAGTACTTAATACGTCATAAGGAGGTACAAGTAAAATGAGTCAAATAACATATTAATTATTGTTTGAAAAGCTGCTATAATTATTTCTATTATGATATTTGAAAAGTTAGATGATAATATCTTATGTTAACACTCGTTTTCTATACTAATATTATAAAGAGGAAAGATTTGATTGTTTGTTTGCATTGAATAGGTTCCGAAACTACTGAACCGATTTGAAAAATTCTTTCACTGTTGGTAAGCCTTTTTTTTGGGGCGGGGGAAATCCATTTCGCACATACCGGGTCCTTTACTAGCGATTAGACCAAAGCGACGAGAGGTGACACCACGAATGGGTACAGAGTCAAATCGCCGGCTTGTGTGGAGACTCGAAAACTCAATACCACTAAAACCACCCTCCTCCATGTGCCCCGCGCTTATGGCAGGAAGAGCGTGAGACTTAGAACGTAGTTACGCCCACAATGATCCTACCGGATCAGTGCTTGAGAATGCCCCGGGAGAGGCAAACTCACTTCGTCAACAGGGGTGAAGACACCTCTGCTCCGTAGATGCTAGAGGGCCCCTGCAGACTGTTGGCAAGCTACACTATCCTCGGTTTATATAGGCTAAATTATATTTTAAAAAATCTTTTAGATACCCGTACGAAGCCGGGGCGGGCCGCTAGTTCATATATAAAAAATAGTATTTATTGTAACATTTGATCGCATATTTATTAATATGGATACAATTACAAATTCGACGGGCTGGGACGGATGTGGTTGAGTAGGTGAAGCCTTTGCTGGCTTATAAAGGCTGTAGATTCGATTCCTGACATGGTAATTTTAAAAAAATCCTGTCTATTTATCAATCTATTCGAGCGTCATATGGTACTTATTGAATGGATTTCAACAACATCATTATCTCTATCTATGGCACGCAATAAACGGAATAATTCCCTTTATTAATCAAACTAATTTCTCGATATTGCTAAATTTATATCATCAATAACAAGCCGCAGACCACCAATTACGATATTCTGTAGTTACGTACGCCTTACACTTGGAAGTGTTAATTTCGAACCAGGGATCAACCGCTGCGAAATTTAACGGAGGTAAACTGCAATTCAAATCGCTTCGAAATATCCATCTGTATCTCGTAGATGAATTAAGTTTTGATCATTTTGTGGGTATGGTGAAATTTCATTTGTGTCATTATTATTAATGTCTTTTCAAGTTTCAAGTTTAGAACAAAAGGTATTTCTTAATTACACTGTGTTTTATGAAACATGCAAATGATAGATGTGTAGATTCGTATTCATGCAGTGATTATTTTTAGTTCGATAGTATAATGGACGTAAAATAATAATATGTCAAATAAAGCTTAGAATTACACTGATGGACATACAGAAATTGCATCATAACGCAGGTGATCCTTAAGTAAATATATTTAAGGAGTTTGTGAACGTTTTAAATTTATTTTACATACATACATACATAACTTCACGCCAGTTCCCTTGCGGGGTAGGCACGAATAACAGAGCGCCATTTAGGCCCATTCTTACACACCTCACTTGCTTCTTTGACATTCATAACTCTTGTTATGAATTTTAATAAACTAAATTTTAATAAAATAAACTAAATTTATTTTAATGCACTAAAAACTGTTGTGTAAGAATGGGCCTAAATGGCGCTCTGTTGTTCGTGCCTACCCCGCAAGGGAACTGGCGTTAAGTTATGTATGTATGTAATTTAATTATTAAAATTGTTTAACTGCAATTTAAATTGCGAATAGTCGATAATTTGCTTTGAAATATCTTATTTTGTGAGTATGGTGAAATTCCATTAATGTGTCAGTATTTTAAATGTTATTTCAAGTTTAGAATAGAATAGAAGGTATTTTTTAATTAAATTGTGTTTTATGAAACTAAAAGTTTTTATCACAGGGCTACATAGTTGCAAAAGCATTTATTCGAAAATGGCCCATACTTTATCTGAAAACTCAAACGGGTATATTTTAAATCAAATTTATTGGAGGTTTTTGTTGAAGCTGTGCAATTACATAATAAAACTACGTTTTAACGGTTTTAAGCGCGGTAATTTTATTTGATTTTGGTTTTTCCGACGTTTCGGCCACTTTTCAGTGGCCGTGATCACGGAAGACAAAGATGTCAAGTGTCAACGAGTATTGTTAAAGTTTTATTTAGCCTACCGCCAACTTATTAATTTTAATTATTTAATTTTTAATTTTGTTTATGGTTATTATTTAATCTATGGGAGCCTAATCTAATTTACTACCGCTTCGCAACATGTTATGGCTTGAAGAGAAGAAGCGGCGCAAGAAACTCTTCAGCAAACATGCCTAGCTCTAATAATTTTATATAATATTAAAATGGGTGGAAGGAAAAATAAAAGTAATTATCAGTCAAGTTGGTTTGTGTTCCGTTGTACGCAGAAAGAGCTCACAGTGTCTTGAGGTCTGGCAGCTGGTTTTTGCTGGGTTTTCAATAGCCTCACGCATCATTCTAGGTATGAAAAGATTCTCTTTCGCGAGGATTTGTGGGTTATCAAATCTGATGTAGTGGTTGGGTTTATCCAGCGTGTGTTCACTGTGAATCAAAAAACACCCAAATTTCAATAGAGAAGATGGTTGGCAAGTACCACCTGTTTGGGATCCAATTATCAAAACTATTAAGACCCAAACCCAGCAAAAACCAGCTGCCAGACCTCAAGACACTGTGAGCTCTTTCTGCGTACAACGGAACACAAACCAACTTGACTGATAATTACTTTTATTTTTCCTTCCACCCATTTTAATATTATATAAAATTATTAGAGCTAGGCATGTTTGCTGAAGAGTTTCTTGCGTCGCTTCTTCTCTTCAAGCCATAACATGTTGCGAAGCGGTAGTAAATTAGATTAGGCTCCCATAGATTAAATAATAACCATAAACAAAATTAAAAATTAAATAATTAAAATTAATAAGTTGGCGGTAGGCTAAATAAAACTTTAACAATACTCGTTGACACTTGACATCTTTGTCTTCCGTGATCACGGCCACTGAAAAGTGGCCGAAACGTCGGAAAAACCAAAATCAAATAAAATTACCGCGCTTAAAACCGTTAAAACGTAGTTTTATTATGTATACAAGTCGCGAAAACTTAAGAAAATATTCTGTGCAATTACATTTTTTTTCAGAATTTTCCGTTCCATATATCAAATTAGAGGGAAGACACAATTTTTACCATTGTAATTTTCATTTATTTCACGGTTTTACTACACCAATGTATAGCGCATATAAGTTTTTTTGATTTCTCTTTTGAAAAAAATGTCAAAAACACATATCGCATGTTTAATCCAATACTTACATCATCCAAATTCTAAATTCAAACTTTTTTTAAGCCATCTATGATAAAACTTGGAAATACGTGTAATAGCGCTAAGGCTGATTTAAAAAAGTAATAAAAATATCCATCATGAAGGCGAAGGAAGAAATTTAAATTATTTTTTAAAAATTATTAAAAAATATTTTTTATTAATTATTAAAAAAAATTTACAAATTGTTACTACGAAAATGATCTTATGATATATTTATTCATTATTATTAATTGGCTTAAATGTAATAAATTAATGATAAATTTATCCTCAAAAATAATGCAATTGAATTATTTTTGTTTAGGATAAATTTACAACAAAAAGAAGTAAATTTAATCATAATAATATAAACATAGAACAAGTTAATGGCACAAAACTCCTGGGAATTCAAATTGACGCTCATTTCTCGTGGAAAGAGCTTTATGTGTAAAATTAATTATTAATAAATTACTTTACTTAATATTACGGTCTAGCCTATAGACACTAATAAGTAATTTAATTTTAACCTTATACATATGTTTATTTTTCGCTTACACTACACTAACTATTAAATATATATGATATGTAATAAAATTAATAGCTTTGTTTTCGCTATAAAAAATCAGAACGTGTACTTCCTTACGAACTGTGTTAGCGGTCTATCATGCTTATATCTGCTCATTAATCCACTACAGAATCACAATATTGGGAATTTCCCTGCTGATATATGACCATAATATATTTGGGATGAAATGGTCAGAATCATGCAAACCGGTCTTTCAATCTCACAATCTCACTGTGGTTAGTATCCATATACTTGAAATCGCAATATTTGTACCAGAATGGGTTTTGTTTGATATAAAAATATGGTTACATACCGACCATGACACAGAAATGCGCACACCTGCAAGTCGTAAAACGTAGTTTTATTGCCACCGGATTTAGGAATTTATTTGTTTACTTTGTGTTTAGAATTTGTAGTTCAGAAAAACATGCTATTGTTTTTCTACTTCTTTTATGGCCGTCATTAGTGTCGACCTAATCCTTGCTTGCTAGGTGTGCGGATTAACTCGGTGAACACGGTCCTTTGTTCTATTATACAGTTTAGTATAAAACAATGACCGAACGGAGGGGTGAGGCAGTCAAGCGACGATTACGATACTAGCAAGACGTGTGTACATTTTAGTGACAGACTTTGCGCGTGTTATTGAATTGTGCATTACATTGGGACTTATTGCGTCTAGTTATATTTGTACCTATATTATACGTGCTGTTTTAATAAATTCTAGTAAGTAGAGTCCTGTATAGCTCGTAACAATATTGCTTGTGCCTTCTCTGGATATTTTCAGAAGGATCTATATTTTATGGCTCTCTTATTTGTAACTTTTTTACAACTGAAATTATAAATGTACCTGTAAGAAAATGTACTATGGTCTTAAAAAAAGTGGCTGATCAAAGAGTGTTTCTGTACTATAGATATTTCTAAAAAAATTCTTGTCGTTATTATCTATATGGGAAAGCTTAGTAATTTATTTGATATTTTTTTTCGCATAATTTAAAAATATCTTCATTTTTTATCGATCAATAAAGCTTAGTTCATATATTCCGGACTTAGAATAAATGAAAGAAACACTTTATTGTTCACCAAAATTAAAACTAATTTTGGTAACAGGCCCTGAAAAGTGGCCGAAACGTCGAAAAAACCAAAATCGTTAAAACGTAGTATTATTATGTATAGAAGTCGCAAAAACTTAAGAAAATATTATTTAGCGTTTAAGTTAATTTGTATATAATTTTATGGTAGAACTGTGTGTCTACAATTGTTAACATCTGTGTAAATTACGTTGTTTTAAATAAAGACATTGGATTCATTAATTGATTGTTCATGTTTAAAATAATGTATTTTGGCTCTCTTATAAAGTTCACTTCTTTGAATAGTGTCAATATTCGATAAAGCGTGCGATATAATATATTGTTACGAGTCGCGAGACTCGAATTAAAATGCCGTTAGCATTACTATACAGCTTATTAGAACTATACAAACACGTATAACACAGGTACAAATATAACCGAACACAACAAATCCAAACGTAATGCAGAAGGTCGTAAATCCATAAAACGCGCAAAGACAGTCACTAAGAGATTCCCGATTGTAATACACACGTCTTGCTTCGCTCGTGGTTATCGCTCGGCTAACTCCCCCTCCATCAGGTCGTTATATACTGCGCAACTGCAATGTCCCCGTACCTAAGCCGACTTAATCCGACACACCTGGCTAATGACTGCCATAAAAGATTACAATACAACAATTGGCTGTTTTCTAATCACAAATTTTAAACACAATACTTTGTGTTTACTAACAAAGAAGTCCAAATGCCGAAAGGTAATAAAATGTGTTTTTACAGGTATGCAGATGTGAATTTGTTTTTGTCGGCGTCTAGGTCGTAACAATATCATAAGGGTTACATTTTTGTTAAAATACCTACGGAGTCTTAATAAGAACTATTACAGTCTTAGTATTCAGGCAGAATACAGATTATAACAGTATCCATTAGCTAATGTTTCGGTTATGTATTCTTGAATGTAAACGAGCCATTTAGGCTGTAAGAACGCTTCTTAAATGCTTAATTGCCTCCCTTAATCTGCCATCAAAGCCTATTCAATTTTGTGGATATTGTTTTTGGTGTGTTTCGAATTCTGGATTGGTGTTAAGAGAAGTTCAATTACTATTATGTTTCAATAATTTAAGAACTCAGCTTAATTATCAAAATAATTAAAGCCATTTTATTTTTGTTCTTCGAGCTCCTCCACTGCGACTCTTTATGTAATGGAGGCAATTTTGAATCTTTTATATATTTTAATATCTTTTTTTTTCTTTTTATCCTTTTACAGTAATATATTGGTAATTTGTTTATTTAAACTGAATTCTTCTACATTATAAAACTACGTTTTAACGGTTTTAAGCGCGGTAATTTTATTTGATTTTGGTTTTTTCCGACGTTCTTCTACATTATTAATGTCTGATCCGTCTATTACTTTGTATAACAAATCACTTATACTCTAACTTTGAATGTCAGTCTTTGTAAAATTGTCTTTTTAAAATTGGCTATTAATGATTTGTGTATCCAGCCAGTGTTAAGTATCCATGAATATTCAAACCGAATTTGTAGGGCTTTATCTGACCGCAAACAAGGAAATTTGACACATTTTACTAAACAGTTAAGGTTTTAAATACCAACCCTTAATTCTTGATATAAACAATTAAAAATTCTACAACTCTTGCAAAGTTTTAATCCGAACTGACTCAGGTTAAAATAATTGCAAACTACCTTCTTTATGATAACTCATAATACACTGTATTTTTTTTAATAAAACTAAAACAAAACATCTGTCTTCAAGTTTCTACCAAAATATCGGTGGTTAAGTTTCATTAATCTTCGGACTGAGTTTCTTTTAAGCACAAGCGAAATATATTCGACCTAAATGAACATACCAAAGGTCGTTAGCTGCAAATTTAAATATTAAAAAAAACTTAATATTTTCGTGTGTATATAATATGAATGAGAACCTTTAGTATCTGCGAAGGCCCCTGCCACCCATTCTAGTGGAAACCCTTTCCATTCCAATGGATTTTCTCGCCCAAGCACACGGGACGCGCTTTGAACTTATTTTCCACTCTGGAAATTTGTTTTATTTCTTTTCCATGCTCTTCTGGAAATTTGTTTGACGCTCGTGGACATTCCGATGTGGAGCGGATTTATTGAAATAGAGCCCATTTTGATTTATGCGGTATTTGAATTCGGAATATAATTAACTGGACGGAGGATTTTTGAAAGGCAAAAGGGCTGCTGAGGTCCGAACGCTATTTATGGAATTCGATGGTATTCGAATATAGAATCCAAGCTTCTAATAGAGTTGTTTAAGGTATTTTGCGGGTATTCTGCTATTTGTTAGGTGGTGTTTTAAGACAAAATGAGATATTGTATAGAAATGAGACATAAATTATTAGAAAGCGTTTGAACTAGTGTAGTGTGCGTTAGCATATAGCGAAAAATAAACATATGTATAAGGTTAAAATAAATTACTTATTAGTCTCTATAGGCCAGACCGTATTAAGTAAAGTAAAGTAATATTAAGTAAAGTAATTGATTAATAATTAATTTTACACATAAAGCTTTTTCGTTTTTATTATTTTTATTGTAATGTTTCAAATTTTGTTATTTGTACACAACAATATTTTATACTTTAAACACATAATTGTCCTTGAAAATTTCAAAAATGCCGCGTTGAACATTGAAGCTATTTAAAAAAGAACCGAAATAGACTAATTTATATAAAACTAGCTGTCCCGGCAGACGTTGTTCTGCCCTGAAGAAATAAAATTTAGAACCCGATTCCAGCGCCACCTACCGGATCCAAATGAAAACTATCCTATCTTTCAAGTCGGATCAAACTGCACACGGTGTGCAAATTTGATTAAAATCGGTCAAGTAGTTTAGGAGTCCATTGAGGACAAACATTGTGACACGAGATTTATATATATTAAGAGATAAACGATATAATTTTTTAGATTTCTTGTGTGTTGGTTAGTTTGTTTCTTTGTTCGGGATTTACGTAAAAACTACTGGGCCTATTTCGATGTAGTTGTCGCTAATCGACAGCTAATTCTTACACTTAAAATCTTAAATTTAAAATGGCCAGATTGAAAAAACAAATCGAATTACAATGCGAGTTTTTCCCTGTTCGATAGAAAATTTAATGTAATAACATGTGTGATATTTTCCTGGGAATCCCGCGGGAAATTACCCGGGAGCATTTTGAAGTTGTTCAGGTGCATAAAAATTAGCGTATTCCAACAAAATTTCTCCTAAAACAGTAGCTTACATTCTTTTTTAAATGTTGCGGTACTTTGTGTCCGGGAATCCTGCGGGAATTTCAAGTCAAGCGTGGACGAAGTCGCGCGCATATCCTAGTTATATAAAACTGCGTAGGTACAGGTCTTGTGGTCATTAATTTATTTAAATCGAGTCAGTTGTTGGTATCGCGATAAATAATAACTCCGTCATACCCTTACATTTAATTATGAATTTGGGATATTAAATTTATAAGATTCCTTCTCGAAACTGGATGTGCCCTTACTTGACCGTTTTTCGGATCCGTAATTATAATCGCCCTAGGTAGCATTCATTAGAAATTTGCGCGCTAACATTTCTCTCCATTTCAATTTTGTATTATAATTATTATATTGCAAGCATTTTCGTAATAATGTGTTTCAATATAACATTATAATAGAATGACGGTAAATTAGCTGAGATATACGTACTTTTTGTCATTTTACAAATCGCCGATGCTGCCTAGATTTTGTACGAGTGTAACAAGTTATGACGTCGTTTCTTTAACGTGTCAAATAGCGTATATCCTAAAACAAAACGGCGTCTGTTGTTGAGCGAGTTAAGTCTTTGCCGGCTTACCTTACAGCAACGCAGAGCCTCCGGATTTGATTCCTGGTATGGTAAATTTTAGAAACGAATTTTCTTCGTTATTTACTATGATGGTCTGGGTGTCTGGGACGGCCCCAGATTAGTCCGTTGTATATTAACCATAACACAAGCATATCTTGCTTAATTTGAAAATATAGAATACGTGTTTGACTGCCGATTATGAAAAAAAAGCAACTATGATTTTATTTCAATTTAAGGATGTAGCATCAGTTATTGTCAGCTTTTTCTAGTTTCATATTTATTTATGTAAGGGTATTTTATAATATTTTATTTACATATATCATAGTAGTAAGTTTTGTATATTTTATTCTTCTTCTTTTTCTTCTTCAGCCACTCTTAGTCCACGGCTGGACGTAGGCCTCCCCAAGTACGTACCACATATCCCATATTTTATTAATGTATTTATATTATATCATGTATGTATATATTTATAAGATAGTGATAGTGATAATAATGCAACATACCGCTATTGTTATCAAATTTTTCGTCCATCCAAAAGTTGTCTGGAAGAAATCGCTAATAGCGATAAGACCGCCTATTGTATTGTAAAATTTTATTTCTGTTAACTATATATTTTGAAACACATTTAAGCATATCAAGTTCATTCATTCAAAGTAATTTTTATTGAGAAGCTACGAAACAAGTAGATCCAATGCAATCCACTTATTAATGGAAAACGGTTACTGTCTCCTATAGACGTTTGTATCGTAACTTAAGGGTTGGATAAAAAGCATGGGGTAAAGAGGATAGGATAAGGGATAGAACAGGAGGGATGGGATATGATGATAACGTGATATTTTAACGTCTGCGCTATAATATCAACATTATTTAAGAAGAATTGTGGTAACAGGAACCGATTCATAACCGGTTTCATCCGTATAGGAACAGAGAAAGAATACAATTTCCTGCGTGGAATGGTCTGTCGTAAGAGGCGATCAAACAACCAACAGCCAACCAGGTAGACTATTTGCCCGCCTGGATGGCCATCACTCCTGGCATATAGTATGCCGCTATAACAACCTTGAGTTGTGTTCCAGCATTAGTGGCTAGGTTCCAGGCTCCCTATAGACAGGTGGAGGAGAAGGTGCTACAAATGCGCTGCTTCTCTGTTAAGGGAGACTGGAACCAGGCCGCTTATGTCGGAACACAACTCGAGCTTGTTATGGCGGCATACTCTAGACCAGGAGTGGTAGCCATCCAGATGGGTAAATGCTCTCCCACCTGGCTGTGGATTGTTTTGTCGCCTCTTACGACAGGCCGCCCCATAACAGATTTTTTTATTCTTTCTTCGTTCCTGCATAGATAGTATCGCGCTATTAATACAAACTATATTCCATAACAAGACATTCGCCTCTTGGCAATATATAAGATTGTACTTTAAATCATTTCCCACCAAAATATGGGGCACGTTTCATCTGATATTAAACTTCTAATAGACATAAAGCAAATACTTCGGAAATTTCCCGTTTAACACATATTTTAATAACATATTTCAGACCTAATTAAAACTGTAATTAATTCCAGCTTAATCTAAATTATATCAGTTTGTATTATACTCTAAAATGGCGAAATAGAGCACTATATGAATAATTTAGATAGATAGATAGACCACACTTTGCACCAAAACATAGATAAACACAGGGCTATTTTTTGTGGGGACACATAGTGCCCTTAAAGGAAATTTCGAAAAGATCGAAAAACTGCCAAAAAAAACTGAAATAATGAAAGCATTTGAAAAAAATCAATTTTGGTAACCTTTACAAAAAATAAACGGATTTTTTTTAACAAGTCAAAATTATCCAGATACAAAATCTAATCTATTTTTCCTGAACAGTTTTACCGCGTCGCCTCATACGAAATGTGCGATGCTCTTCAAGAGCTAAGTGAGCTGAGTTTAGATTTGTAAAATCGGGATATAAGCCTATTGAGTGCTAATCAGAAAATTGAAATTGTGGTTCAAACATTTGGACGAAGAATAACTGAACCTGGTACGTACTATGAAAAGGCTTTGGAATCGGTGAATAAACTGTCATTTTTTGGAGTGGAACTACTAACAAAAAATTATAAACTTACAACTTTCGAGAAATAGTGTGCCCCCAAAAAAGAAGTGACAAGAAAAGGCCTGGATAAACAGAAGTAAAAAAATACAAGAGATAGTGCAACGGGCGGCCTTATCGCTAAAAAGCGGTCACTTTCAGGCAACCCTTGGCAGGGATTAATGGATTTTTAATACTATTATTCTATTTATTAACTCTACTTTTTCAATGTAGATAATCACTTTTATTACTAGCTGTGCTGGTCAGATCCTTCGTGCAAGATTTGTACATTATTAGAATCTTGTAAACCCTGTAAGGTAGGGGAAACTGGGGATATTTAAACAAGTTACGGTATAAACGGTAGTAATTTTATTTGTTTCCTGTATATTGTCATACCAACTAATATATCTGATAGATACACTTTTGAGATTTGGGAAAAATAATAAACTATCAAAATAAGCAACAAACAACTTCATAAAAAATAAATAAAATATGTTATTCTCTAATTTTTCATTGAAAGTCGTTGAGCTGTCATCACTATTTTAGCGTCAAATCCCGGTTGCGTTCGGAGCGTTAGCTCCGTCATCCAAGGTTCGCTTTTCTACTTTTTCTACTCCGCTTGGCGCGGTTTTCAACATCTCCCGTTTTGTGACCATTGCTACGCATATACGCGTACGTACCGTACGCATCCTTCACAACGTCAAGTCACCATTTCTTGAGCTTTCTTTCTTCTTTCTCAGTGGAGGTAGCATGGCTAGGTATTTGTTCCCCACATAATTAGCCGGTCTCCGTAATATGTGACCGTACTCTGGTACAGCTATGTTTTACGTCAACCTAATAAATACAACAGTATTTATTCATCCATCCACTCAAATAACACAAAAAGCAGGATATTTCTTATTACAAATCATTATATCTCTCTTTACCAACCAATGCAATAGGTAAACCGGTACCCTGGACAAGTAGGTCTGGGGTCTCGGTCCGAATTCTGCAACTTTAACAAAAAAAAAGCATCACAATGCGATTCAAGGTCCATTCGACTAGTAGGCGGTCAGATATCCGTAGTCTCTAAAATTCATATATTTGGTGACATGAAGATTGATTCAATATTGAGCCCAGATCGTTTACAGACTACCAAAACCGTCAAGTTACGATCCCAATTCGCTGCGATTGCCAATTTGAGTTACAGACTCAGGTCCCTGCTAACTTGGCGATAGAATGGTAAAGTTAGAATTAGCCAATGTATTTCCAAGAGTAGGTATATGCGTTGTGCTATAAAACTTCCCCGTGGAGCCTTTGCCGCTATAAACAGGCAATAAATCTCCACATGATGGCAAGATTGCTAAGAGTTGCCACTTACCGGCCACTCGAAGTGTAGAAATTTAGTACCAATAATTACGGCTACAGGAAATCTAGTTTAGTTTTAAATCGGTTGTTAAATGCAGCGAAAAATATATGAAATTAAAATTTGCTTAATCTGGTACACGTTCGTGGAGAAAAAACGAATTGATGGTCCTTAACAAATTTTGCATTCATTTTAAAATTTTCATAGTTGAATAAGTGAATGAATGAAATGAATAAGAATGATCTTTATTGTTCAACAAAATTAAAACTATATACATACATACATTTTTTTTTTATTGCAGCAGTTCAGCAGACAGGCAGACGGCCCATTTGATGAAAAGCGGTTACCATCGCCTATGGACATTTGCAACACCAAAGTTGCTACAAATGCGCTGCTGCTCTCTTAAGGGAGACTGGAACCTGGTCACTAACGCCGAAACACAACTCAAGGTTGTTATGGCGACATACTTTAGACCAGGGGTGGCAGCCATCCAGTCGGGCAAACACCCTACCACCTGACTGTGGGTTGTTAAGTCGCCTCTTACGACAGGCCGCCCGGCCGCAGGAAATTGTATTCTTTCTCCGTTCCTTCACGGATAAGGATAAATACATACATAACTTCACGCCACTTCCCTTGCAGGGTAGGCACGAACAACAGAGTGCCATTCAGGCTTATTCTTACACACCTCACTTGCTTCTTTGACAAAATTAAAAGTACGTTCTTAATATATAGGTATTAATTTTATAACAAAATGAGGCCTTTATCGCTTAAAGCGATTTCTTTCCAGCAACCCCCTAGATTAATAAAAATAATAAAACATGACAGTGGTGGTGTAGACAACAAATGGTATGAAATATTCAAAATATAAATAAATAAAATAATAATAGACTTTATATACCATAAAAATATAAAGCATATCATAATACATACATAAGGTCACAGGTCTAATAGTGGTGCTTACACCAGTATTAGACCTGAGAAGCCCAAAAATAATTAACAACCATGACTTTGAAAGACAATACTGACTTAGCTTGTCTAATGTTCAGTGGCAGTAAATTAGCAATTTTTTATTGCGTGAGTTCATCAGACAGTAGGACGGCCCACCGGATGGAAAGTGGTTACCATCGCCTATAGACATTTGCAACACTAAAGGTGCTACAAATGCGCTGCCACTCTCTAAAGAAAGGCCTGGCTACTAATGCCGGAACACATCTTAAGGCTGCATGTTTTAAACCAGGGGTGGTAGCCATCCAGACGGGAAAATGTCCTACCACCTGGCTGTGGGTTGTTTTGTCGTTTCTTACTAGAGGCCGCTTAACCGCAGGAAATTGTATTCTTCCCTCTTTCCTACACGGTTATTTGACAGCCAAATTAACTGAGCTTTTCATCGTGGCACAAAACGTCACGTCTCCTTGATTTGGTATAAGAATGTTAGCTTTTGACATCACAATTTAACGAGTCAAATAGCTTATTAATTATTGTTTATATTATAATTAAAATTATTTCTATAACGAATTATTTAAAGTAACATGTTAATGAGATATTTTGCCGCCTGATTTTTGATGCGAATACTAATTTAGAATTTATTGTAATATGTGTCAAATATCCAATTCGATAAAGGGACACCTGTACGTTGAAGCAGTTATAAAAGAAGGAAGAAGAGTACAAGTTTTATTGTGGAGTGATTATTAACTAAAGCGTAAATAACGGCATCGAGAAAGACATAGAAGATCAAGACATTATTTGAAATTTAGAGGGTTACGAATTTTAAAGTATTCGGAAACAAACAAGTTATTTTGGTTTAAATGGAACTTGTATGAAGCCGTATATCTGTCGTATTTAAAGTTGATAGAAGTAAAGACTACGAAATCGTTGTATAAACAGTAGTTTAAGTTCATACAAAAAATAAAATCAGAAAGTGTGTGTGTGTGTGTGCAGTTTACACGCAGTAGAAGTGAAATTTCAGAGTATAGGCTCACAGATAATTTTTCTCTAACTTTTATTTATATAAATATAATTATGTTGACGGATGTAGGCTAAACATCCGTCAACATATTATATTTCAAAATAACTTCTTAAGTATTACTTTCAATTTTTCACTGTTTTAATCTAAGAAATATTATTATCAATTTTATTTCGGTCCAAATTAAACCTATGTCTAATCACCGGTCTTATTGATTTTTCTAATCTGTGCTACACAATTAAAAACTCATATCTCATTATGTGTTTCTCGCTTTTTGGTTTCATCGAGTTTCAAATCACAACGATTCTAAAGATGTTTCAACAAGAAAAATACAAAACAGTATATTTTTGTACACAATAAATTAAATAAGCTGTGTAAAATATCCACCACGTAGAGGATTAGCCTGTTTTAATTATACGCCTGGACGGTCGGTATTCACACGCTTCGGTTTACGTGGTTCACCTTTACATTATAATTATCTTTATTTTATTCAATTTAATTGAATATTACCTTTTGTTCTAGACAGAATACTTGGGACTCTTGAGGGCTTTAAGAAGATTCTTAGAGTAGTAAGTCGGTTGAGTTCAAGGAGGTTTTATATTGCGTAAAGTTGCATAAAGCTTTGTGTAGAACTGTAGACTACAGAAAATTCTTCCATTGCGGTAAATAATTATCTGAAGTGAAATAGTGAGTGTTTATGAATTTAGAATCAAATAACTCGGCACTATTTTTCAAAATCTAAATAACAATACTCCTGAGATTGTTTGGAATTGTTTTCAACCTTCAGTTACATGTATATGGACCAACCAACCGCAGTCTTTATTTTTCGCCGTCTTTCACTACATAGACCAGTGCTAATTAATCCCTTTGAAAATGGTAAAAATGGGAAAAAAAATATAGTAGGATGTAACCCATTGGAAAAGGAAGAGAATATAACAAAAATGAAAGGAAAAATAATTTACGGGCGATCTGAGGTCGGGAAGTGGTAGGGGGTGAGTTTTTAAGGGTAAAAAACGGTTTATCTCGATTTCCGGCAAAACTACAAGTCTTATGGAAAAAAGTTAAATGGCAACTTCCCGACCTCAGATCGCCCGTAAATTATTTTTCCTTTCATTTTTGTTATATTCTCTTCCTTTTCCAATGGGTTTCATCCTATTTTTTTTTGTTTCAAAAATGATCTACCCTGGTCTAACAGTATTATAGCGTCATACAGATTACAATATTCCTACAATTATTTTTATTTAATTGAGATAAATTGTTAGGTTATAAACTAATGCCATAAAAGAAAACTTAGTAATGTTATATTCTACCCATACTCTCTTAAGATGTTAAGATTATAAGTAGAATACTGAGCCTACCGGATAGCCATACCTACTACATTCAAACGGTTTTACTACACTTTCTGTACCGCTACATACACGATATCTTCTTGTCAAATCTCCAACCATCTATTTTGTTGTTTCTGAGAAAAATTATTATAACATACTGTTGAATCCTCATAATTTATACCGATGTGGGTAGTTGTATAAGTGCCGCTGGGTCACGTCTTTTGCCGTCATTGCGTGGCGACAAAACCAATCTTCAAGGCACTAGAATTCAGTCCGGATGTTCCGTGTGCTCAGTGCAAGGACCAGAGTGAACGTTTTACTTCTAATTAAGTATCTCATTAAACTCTAATACAAGCCCTGCTTGTGCAGTGCTGGATTCAGGGTCCCACACAGCTTTGCTGGTTCGAGTAATTGTTTAGTGGACTGTAGGTTATATTTAAGGAGATATATGAGAGTGAGAGATATGCCAAATCTTGCACAAAAACCAATGGGGTAGCACCACTAACCTCGGAATCCACCACCAATGGGGCAGCTAGCCAGCTCCTGACAGTGCACGGCACTAACAAGTCCTCGAATGGCACTTAGGTCTTCAAGTTATCACACTCACACCAAAGAGCAAGCACGGCTTGTATGTATATAAATTTTAATTCTATACTGAAAAATGGGATGTGCAACGTTCACTTGGTCTTAGCACGGAGAAAGCGGACCGTCCGGATTGACCTCGCGTGCGTTGGAGACTAGCTTCACCACCACGCAATGGCGGCGAAACCCAAAGCCAGCGGCCTATCAGCCAACGTGATATTAAGAAAGATGAAATTTTTAGGATCGGTAGTTTAACATATACTTAGCAAGGAATGGATACTCGCTAAGCTGAAAGCGGGGCCGTTTTTCAGGTAGTAGCTATCAAAGGTGGAAAATAATCATGGAAAGATGTTTGGCCCGTCAGATTTGTCTGGCTCATTAGAAAATATTTTAAAATATTATACTTAATAATATATATAAAATTCAGCCTTCCTAAAATGACGTAAGTTCCTATTTTTTTAAAAGTGTCTGTCATAAGTTATGACCCACAGAAAGTGTCCGGCAAATGTATATCTTCGTTTATAACAATATCATATATGACATATGTAAAAACTAGCCTTGCTACTTTGACGTAAGTTAGCATGGTTATTTTCCACCTTTGATACCTGCTACCTGAAAAACAGCCCCGCTTTCAGCTTAACGAGTATCCATTCCTTTCTAAGTTTATGTTAAACTACCGATACTGACAATTTCATCTTTTCTAAAATCACGTAAGTCTGGGGTGACTGGGAATTCAATCTATAAGTAATATCATTCACTTTAAACAAAATTACTCGAACCGGCGACAAGCAGTGCGGGATCCGTGTGCCACATTGCATACATAGAAACATAAACGAAGAGATGAATGGACCGACATGACGATTTCAATAGGATTGCGTCTTTGCCAAAATGTCTGCGAAACCGTAAATAGCTACCAAACTCAATCAACATAAAATAAAACTTTTACTTAATTAAAACTTTATTAAAATTCATCAAACCCCAGACTGTAAACCGGTTAAACAAACTAATTAGTTCAAAATAAACCTAACAAACTTTATAACACCTTTGTGAAAAACTAACAAAAGTTGAGAAAATGTTATAAATTGAAAGCAGCAGTTCGAAACATGGCCGTTCTCAGTTCTAATATTTAATATTCTAATAACTTAACGAGTCGCTCTGGGATTATCGAATCAAATTGTTTGTCTTGGCGCATTTATAATGAAATGCAGATGGCGTCTGTGAACGACGGTTTAAAATTAACAGGATTTTAATTGCAGCCTGGGTATTTGACACAATTATTACTAGTTAATTTATTAGCGAGGAGCTACTTCGAGATATTTAAACAAACGAAACAATCTTAATCATCATAATATTTTAATAATTATGCCTAATTCTTATACTGTTGCTAATAAAAATATACATCTCATAAGTATGTTTCTGTCTATATTTCTATGGGGAAGAAGATTAAGTTGGTATGGGCATATAATGCGGAGGGATGAAAGTCACGTGACAAAAAGAATCTTAAACTACAAGATGAATGGGTACAAATGTAAAGGTAGACCAAAAAAAGATATGGGTTGTGTGAAGAACGATATGATGATTTGTGGTGTGACAGAAGATGTATATCAGAATAGAGGAGTGAGGAAGGAAAATACATATTATGCCAACCCCAATTAATTGAGATATGGCCAAAGAAAAGAGAGAAGTATGTTGCTATGTATTTCTTTTATAAATTAGTTTAAGTATGTGTATTTAAGTCCTATCTAAAACTCTGCATTATCTACAGCGCAAGAATAGTTTAAATTATTCTTTAAGTTAGGTTGCCTGGAAGAGATTGCTTTAATAACCCGTTCCTAAAGCTTACCAACCGTTACAGTCAAAATTTGACATAAGCTCTATACAAGTAATGTCAAAACTCAACCGATGGTTAGGCAACCGAATGAATGGCACTAATACGCGTGAAGGCCGCACCAATACATAAACAAAGGTATACACAGACAGGTAGACCGAGACGTTTTGGCCTAATGGGTATAAAACTCTAAAAAATAAATTATATTCTTTTCATCTTCTTAAATACATTCTCAGTAAATTCCTAAAGAGATTTAAGTGTTCGTACTATAACCTCGAGAAGTCATTATATAGGTTGAGTCGACGCTCTAAGTATAATGACACACCTACGGAAGTTACGACGCCGACACTTCGGCGACTGAATTGTCGGTCTTAGTATTCGGTTGGCATGAAACACTAAACACGCCGAACAGTTGGAATTACGCGGCGTTTAGTTCAGCACGTTACACGATGGAAAATAGTACAGTATGAAAACTTTCCCCAAACATGTTATTGTATTATATAAATCTATCTATCTATATTTCTTCCATCGGTGCAGGAACGGAGAATGAATACAATTTCCTGCGGCCAGGCGGCCTGTCGTAAGACGCGACAAAACCACCCACCGCCAGGTGGTAGGGTATTTTCTCGACAACAACCCTGTGTTGTGTTCCGGCATTAGTGAGCAGGTTCCAGTCTCCCTTAAGAAAGCAACAACGCATTTGTGGCACCATTGGTGTTGCAAATGTCCATAGGCGATGGTAACCACTTTCCATCAAGTGGGCCGTCTGCCTGTCTGCTGAACTGCTGCAATAAAAAAATCTACCTTTTCCTTTAAGGTATTAATTTTAAAATCAAAGTCATTTATTTTTAACTACGTTACATTACACCTCAGGGTAGTTTATCAATGTTGACAATATAAAGAGGTGAAATTATGTACTTTAAGATCAATAAAAATATATAAACATGTACATAGACTCGTTACATGCTTTGTTGATTGCTATTTAAAATAAATTGAATGCGTTCTCTCAGAAACAGGCGCTAAACGAAGGTTCGGCATGACGCCGAACGCTATGTGATTTCGGCTGATGTGTCATAGGTTACTTCACAAACATTACAAGCGTATTTACTCGAATTTTCAGCGTCTCGTACTTTCGGCAGGTGTGTCGCGAACTTAATACCCGTAAAGGCTGCACGTCGTTGTAGAATGAGATAAAATTTCATACCACTTACACCTTGGTTTGTTTTATGGTTGCAACAAGGGAACTTACTTAATTTACGTGCGTGTGTTACGTGAGAACACGTAATTCGTCTAAAACATAATATTTTGCTTTTAAATCTTTGAACACACATCGTGTAATGTTATCAAGCTAAGCAAATTACGTCAGTGTTATAGGTAATAATATACTACGGAAACCCTGGGTGACTTTAGGTCTTGGTGTGGATTAGATTAGAAGAGAAAATTACTGAGCTTCGCGATATGTACAAATTTAATGGCTTTTCTACAGATTGTTTTTTTCTTGTTATTGATTGCAACCTAGCAACTAACTTTATAATTTAGAAATATTTCAAGGTAATAAAAAGCTGAATGCAGGCCGTCATCGAATAGGAAATAACGCAAAGTTTCTTACCAAAATTTACAGTGGTAGGAATCTACTCCGGGATCTCTGCGTTCCAATGAGCTAGACAGATAAGACCTAACACTTAATTACAAAAGCCATTAATCAAAAAGTTCCTAAATCCTAAATGAGATATTCCCCGTGTCTATATATCTTCAAGTTCTATATTTATCACGATTGGTAGAAAACCGACATTAATTGTATGGAGTTAATGTCAATTTATTATGTTAGATTTTTTCGAAAAGAAAATTCATTAAATCTAATAATTTGGCTATTGATTTAATATATCTGCCAGGTGGTAGGGTATTTGCCCGACTGGATGGCTACCACCCCGGGCTAGAGTATGCCGCCGTAACAACCTTGGGTTGTGTTCCGGTATTAGTGACCAGGCTCCAGTCTCCCTTAAGAGAGCAGCAGTGCCTTTGTAGCCTTTGGTGTTGCAAATGTCCGTAGGCGATGGTAACCGCTTTCCATCAAGTAGGCCGTCTGCCTGTCTGCTGAACTCGTGCATAATATATATATATATATATATACATATATATATATATATATATATATATATATATATATATATATATATATATATATATATATATATATATATATATAGTGTGTAAGAATAAGCCTGAATTTCGCTCTGTTATTCGTGCCTACCCCGCAAGGGGACTGGCGTGAAGTTATGTATGTATGTATATATATTTTCTATAAACCTCAAACGAAACTTAATAAGACGGCAAATTTAAATGAAAAATAAAATATAT
The DNA here is from genome assembly GCA_019925095.2 of Dendrolimus kikuchii. NCBI lineage: Eukaryota > Metazoa > Arthropoda > Insecta > Lepidoptera > Lasiocampidae > Dendrolimus > Dendrolimus kikuchii. The sequence goes on along the minus strand of CM034412.1, from coordinate 9,469,060 downwards.
TAAAAATACTTCACTTTGGTTTTGTATTGATAAGAGTAAACACAAATTTCTAAACAAATTGTTAACTATCTAACATTTGCTTTAAGTTTAATATAAACCTAATAAACAACCAATTTTCCTTCATTCGAGGAAGTTCGTGAATGTGTGTATTTTTTGCAAAAGATCGATACGAACACCTAACAGGCTGATTAATAATGCAAATAGGTTAAGTAAGACTAACAAAGGGTATTTAGCCCCGTATATGTATGTATTATATCAACGTAGCTAATTTATTTATGAGAACTGTAAGAACAACTTTCTTCTGTTATTTGGAAATAAAGAAAACAGATTTACTACATTTCTCGGTTTGTTTTATCGACTGGGTGGAAGACTGATGGATATAAGAATAAAGATAAGCCAAAAAAGAGATGAATGAACTTTGTATAGATTGACATGATGATTTGTGATGTGATAGAGGAGTATGGGAGGAAAAGATGCCAATCTTAAATTATGATAATTTACAATTTGGTATTTTTTCTTTTGACATAAATTGCACATAATTTTAATTCGTACGATGAGTGAGAGTTCTGACGGTCTATTTCCTCCTTCCCCTATCGCATCTTCTCTATTCCATCCCTCCTTTTTTTTATTACGCAGGGAGAATGTCTTTTCTTGGGACACCATTCTCGAGCTTGGGGGGGAAGGCTTTACACCGAAATTTGTGTGGGACTGTTGATCAACCGTATTTCCACCGTGGCTTCCGAATGGAGGACCGGGGGATGTCAGCCGTCAAACCACCCAATAAACGCAACCTGCGCTCCTCGCCTATGCGCTTTTATGGGGTGCCACAGGAACTGGACCATAGGTACTTCATCTGTGACACCCCGACACCTGGCTATTTCACTTAGGGTAACCCTGGAGAAGAGTATCCTCTTCACTATCATATCCCCCACTGGGCCACGCGGCCCCCTGTAATGGAATTACGGGTCTCCTGCGGTTGGGGTCTGCGTACGCGATCCCTTCCCTCTCTCTTTTGGTAGCCTCCTTCTGGGTCATGACCGACTCGCAGAAGGAGGCCGTTGCCTGCTACCTCTTTTCGTTGGAGAGAATGGCCTCGACCACGCTTCTCTGTGAACTCACCGGACTGATCTCCATTTCCAATTAGAACCTGGAGAGCCCCACGCGGCGCACTCTACTAGCGTGTGAAGCGGTGTATGTAGTAGTGCTTCGCAGGGGTGGCACTCAGGGGTTGGCTCCCGCCCCGCTATACGGTACAAATACTGACCAGAGCAGCCGTGCGCGGTAAGTACCTGTACCATGCTGTAAGTCAGGGACAGCCTTCATTGTCTCCGTGCCAGCTACTGGGGCGTGGAGGTCCCCTTATCACCTAGTTATCAGGGCCTCGATTACTACGGGCCCTGATCTGTTTAACCCCATCCCTTCTATCCCAACCCCTCTATCTCATCCTAAAGGCTGGCGAAGTATTGGCTTCCCCCCGGGTGTTGCAAATGTCTATAGAGGACCGTAACTACTTGCCATTACGTGGGTCATCTGCCCGTTTCCCATCATCACAATTAATAAAAGAGAGAACGGTAAAAGAAAAGAAATAGCAATAAAGAAGGAAAATCAATACATGTGAAAACACAAAGACAACATGTAATATTTTAGCTTTACTTTCAAAAACAATTAGGGGCCATCCAGATATGTCACACGTTAGTAGACGGAGGGGAGCAACGAAATATTGACATTGTGTGACAAGGGGTGGGAGGGGTCCTAAATTTCATCACGCCACTTTTCAAAATCTAATATATTTAAGGTTTAAAAACGAAATTTGAACTATTAACGAAAAACGTCAAAATGCTTTCAGCTCTATCTGTATTATAGTGTTTAAATGATAAAAAAATAATTTATAAATAAAAAATAATTACATAAATAAATTAATTATATAATTTATATTTTTTTTAAATAGGTATAAAATTGCAAAATTGCGATGTCACAGTAGAGAGGATCATGAGATTCGTGTGACGTAATTTGCGAATGACCCCTTATACAAATTTGCTTCGACATATGAAATTGTAGTAAGGAACATAATTCATATTATTAAAAATAACACCACATTCCAAGTCAGAAACTACATAATATCTAAAAGTAGCATGGGAAAAGCATTCTTACATATATTCCACATTCTAATATAAAAATTCCAACACAAAAATATCTTGACGTATAACCCTAATACGTTTTGCACCGTTACATTATGTATAGGGGTGCAACCTTAGTATTGGTGGCAGTTGCGTCTTTTTTGAAAATTAAACTCGATATAATGGACTGTATGATTATTATTATTGAACTGTTTTCATAAATTGAATTATACATAGAATCAGTAAGTGCATGAGAGAGTCGAGTGAGAATGGTGTAGCCACAAGTAAGTACTTCGGCCTCCAAAGCCGCTCATATATCCCGCATTCCGTCCGACACCTAGCTGCTAGTTGCGCGAGCTATGGGCGTCGGCGGTATGCGGGGCGCGGAGAGTAGGTGTGCTCCGGCGGGCGAGTCAGGGCGGTGCTCTCTGTCCGCAACACTTAGCGTTAGATATATCACTGCCGATGTTTAACGGATTAACCAAATCTAATTAATACAGTTGAAAGGCACAGGGCTAAAGATACACGATGTTATTCAATGTCATTGAATGCAAAACGACCGTGTCTATGAAATCCACGCTATCGCATGAAAAATGATGAAAAAAAATCCTTGGCGTTGCTACAAGCCTTAAGCAACAACAATAATTCCAATTTCAATTCTGAACTCGTTAATAACAACACTCCTACCCGCCTTAGATCAAAAACACAATTCGAGTCCCCAAAACGATTTTCACGTGTTTTAACTTCAATAAAAGTTTGTTAACAAGAGCCTGTGGCTTACTTAATAATTATTTAAATATATGCAAATTGAGAAACGTCTTCAAGAAATACCAATTTAAATATATGGATATGTTCTGAGAAATCCTCATTGAGTTACGAATGTCAATGCGAATTGAAAACGTAATGAGCGTAAAATTACACTTAACTATAATGGTTTTGTTTTATTCATAGCGAAAAGTATTTAGGAAATTTTATATGCTTTTGCTACAAAGGACCTGTGTAAGACAATTGTTCTATTATTTAATATAGCTTTGTATAGAAAACGGATATCAATTTTTCAAATTTGTGGTTAATAATGAATATAATTAAAAACTAAAAATAAATAAGAACTATGATAAACACTAAAAACAATAACATAAATAAAACTAATTATAAATTAATATCAACTAAAATTAAACTACAATATAAATATAACTAACAAAATAACAAACTATAAGTAAAACATTGCTCAAAATGCTGCCCGCATTTCCACGTTGGATGGCAACGCTGATGCGTTGCCCTAGGTGCAAGCCAGCCTTTTGGTCACGCGAGACCTCAATTAGACGCGTTGAGAGGTCTCGATAGAGGTGATGAGCTCCAGGCCCCCACGGCCCCAAGGTTTCAACCCCGAAAGCCACAAATATGTACCCATTACCAATGGACACATATTTGCGGCGTTTCAGGGCCTCCTGGTTTGTGGCAGCGGCCCCGGCTGTCACGGTTGTAACTGGGAGATGGGAAGCCGCCAAAGTATCAACACAAGTTGCGTCCCATACTAAGGGGCGTCCCATCTTCATCATCCCATCATCTCTATTATAATATTTTACACCTAGGATGTCCTCTCCGTGACTTCCTCCGCGCTTGACTTGAAAGTATCATATTATTTAAAACAGTATATAAGCTAGCGTTTTAGTGAAAACGGTGTCGGAATAGCTGATTTTTATGCACCCGAAGAACTACAAACCACCGGGAAAAATCTCGGGGGATTCCTGAGATAAAAAGTATCACCCATTTTTTAATTAAAATTTGCTATCGATCAGTAAAAATAACGCATTGGAATTCGATTCTTGTTTCAATCTGGCCATTTTAAATAATTACCAGAAAAATTTCCACGGGATTCCCTCTCCTTGTCGGCTTGCATCGAGGTGTCACGGCAGTCATACCCATGGTTACGGTCCCGTGGCGCCTCATCATAATGCGGAGGGACGTTGGAAGGTTTAGTGAGCAGTCTGGCGGTCGGTGCTTGCAAGCTCTAACGTTGAAGATTGTATGCAAAACCAGCAGCCGGGAGTCCCACATACCTCTTGGTGGCATCCTCCGGGGCCTGAGGATATGCGCAAATGCATTCCCCCAGCGTTGACAAAAAAAAAGGTTTTTTTTTTATTTTTATTGCAGGAGTTCAGCAGACAGGCAGACGGCCCACTTGGTGAAAAGCGGTTACCATCGCCTATGGACATTTGCAACACCAAAGGTGCTACAAATGCGCTGCTGCTCTCTTAAAGGAGACTGGAACCTGGTCATTAATGCCGGAACACAACACAAGGTTGTTATGGCGGCATACTCTAGACCAGGGGTGGTCGCCATCCAGTCGAGCAAATACTCTACCACCTGGCTGTGGGTTGTTTAGTCGCCTCTTACGACAGGCCGCCGGGCCGCAGGAAATTGTATTCTTTCTCCGTTCCTGCACGGATAAAAGGATAAACAGTAGTGAAAATTTTAAGTTTAAGAATTAGTTGTCAATCAGTGAAAACCACATCGAAACCTGCCTAGTAGTTTTTACGTGAATCCCGAAAAGACAAACCGACAACAGACAATAAAAAAAAAATTAATGTTTCAACTACGATCGAAGCGTTACCTAGTATACTTTCGGAACCAGTATCTTATAACGACGTAGTTTGCGCGATTTATGTTATTACGATTTTCTGCTTTACAGTTTGGACTTGTTGTATTCAGTTGTATAATATAATACTTGTAAGAACTATAAATTACTTGTGTGTACTTATAATAAGCTTTGTGATAATTCCAACGGCATTTTAAATTTACATCCCACAAATTCGTAACAATATAAAAATTGATAGGCGACGGGACACGACCAAATCATAAGGGCTTGATTTCTGTTGTTATGTGATTTTATTAAGGTATCCAGAAATGAACTGCGATAATCTTTTTTTATTGTATGAGTTCAGCAGACAGGCAAACAGCCCACCTGATGGAAAACGGTTACCATCGCCTATGGACATTTCTAACATCAAAGGTGCTAACAATGCGCTGCCGCTCTCTAAAGGTAACCGCAAACTGGCCGCTAATGCCGGAACACAATTGAAGGTTGTTATGGCGGCATGTTGTAAGCCAGGGGTGGTATCCATCCAAACGGGCATAAGCCCTATCATTCAGCACTACGACAATAAAACCCTGAAAATATGCCGAAATACAATATACAAATAAACATCCTAAGCCATGCAATAACTAAGTGCATTGTCAATAACAGAGGCGCTTACCAACTCAGGCTTCGATATCATATTATTGACAAAGTTTGAAGGGGAAATGACCCACATGTTGTCGCCGTGTATAATATCGGTTCAGTAATGGTGATGTTACCAGGTCAAAATAAAAATCCTATGGAAATCTAAATATAGTCTTTAGACTACAATAACGGGTCAAGACTCTGACTGTCCATCAAGAGGTGTCGTTACCAACACTAATGTATGGCAGAAGAAGTATGAAAGTAGGATAAAGGAAGTTGAAATATGGACTTTGAAAAAGAAATATTAAGGTTGTTTGGGCAAGTAGAGAGAATGGATTGAAGAAAAATCGCAAAACATACATATGTCAGCAATGGGACTGCTAGAATCGCAACCACAGCTACAAAAGCAAACATCTCCAGTAGACCGTAACTTGTATTTTATGATAAATTAGTTCACGTTTGAATACTATCACGCCTAATATTGGACGATGACGCGGTTGAAGATGGAGCATGCTTACTTAGAAAATACCTATTTATACGAAACTTGAAGGGAAGCTCGGACTCCGGTAGTGCATTGTGAAAAACGTTTTGTTTCCACTGTGAAACGATGGCGTAGAACACAGCGCCTTCTCTTCCAAAGATGGAATGGTATAGTGGAAATCAGGTCAAACAGTTCAACCGCATACTCTCAGAAATTTATCCTGTAGAAAGAATACCGATAGACTTTTTTTTTATTTTTATTGCAGGAGATCATCAGACAGGCAGACGGCCCACTTGATGTTAAGCTGTTACCATCGCCTATAAACATTTGCAACAGCAAAGTTATTACAAATGCGCTACTGATCTCTTAAGGGAGACTGGAACCTGATCACTAATGCCGGAACACAACTCATAGTTGTTATAGCGACATACTTTAGACCTGGGGTGGTAGCAATCCAGTCGGGCAAATGCCCTACCACCTGGCGAGACCACCAGACTGGCAAATCGGCGTCGACGATCTAGGATTTTGAAGCCTTGTATTGACAAGCTAGTCGGTACCAATCAACCTCTTGGCCTTTCTCCCAGTTGACGACTCCAACGATTCAAAGTAGAATTTAGCTGGGTCGTCCCAAAGTTGAGAACAATACTCCATGCAAGACCTTACTTGAGCACAGTAGAGATTAAGTAGCTGTTCTGCAGTGACCTACCGTCTCACTTTCAAAAGTATACTCAGCTTTTTTGCACTTTCAATATAGAATCCGCAGTTAGGAGTGAATGTTAAAGAACTACCAAGAAGTTGAAGTCGGTCGGTTACCGGAATGGATACACCGCGACAAGTGGAACTTAATTCAAAGTGAATTTTTTCGCTGTAAACAAACATACATGCTTTCCGGAACAAATTTGTTTGGCCATAAACGCGTTAACGACTAAGTAAATATAAGAAAACTATATGTAAAATTTAAACATTTTTCTTTAATGTACAATAGTTAAAAGTAAATATGTTTTAAGAATTAGTCTATCTGGCAATACTGAACGCCATACACCAAGTTGTGGTTTGTCACGGCTGTGCCACCAACATTGTTGATGCCTCCAACATAATGTTGGGGCGTTATATCGGTGGCCTCACCGCAATGTTTTGTACTTATGTGAATGTTTTGCGGTTTGCAAAGCCATTTCACATAAGGTGTTATTTACACATTAGAAAGGGTAAAGCCGCGAGTTAAGTAAATTAGATGCTCTAATTTAAATTTAATTAAATGTTGTGTGTTTTCCTCGTTGGTGAAAATAATTATCTTTATTTAAATTTTAAATGGAGTTTAGGCATTGTTTTCGAAAACCGTTCAATTTTTATTCAAAGGGCACAGTGTAGGATATCAATTATTTTTCAACAAGAATACAGTAGTTGGTAAATCAATTGATATACATTTTATAGTCTTATGAAATACAGAAACTGTCCAGATTTTGTACGAGCGTAGCAAGTTGCGACATCAAATTATCAATGAGTCATTGATATTAATTACACCAGCCCACAAAAAAAGTGGTCTGAACTTTTGACCAGACCCGTCTACTCTTATGTATTCCGATGTGCTGAATCCAAATCAGGGGACAATTTGGTCCGTACACTCTCATAATTTTGAGTTAATTGCAAAAAATCGCTAACAATGGCAAAAAATTGCAGTTTTGATGATTAAAAAAGTTTTATGAAACTAAATCAAGTATGATTTTTACGTATTTCGATCCGCTGTATTTGAATCTCTAGCCTATTTGGCCCACGAGCCCTCAAGACCTATTTTTTTTTCTATCATTATAACTGCAATTTTTAGCAATTTTTACCGCTTTTTTGCAATTAACTTGGATTTTCGAGGGCTTATGGGTTAAATGGGCTTGAGATTCAGATTCAGCAGATCGAAATCCACATTCTTAAGCTGATATTAGACGGTTCATTTTTGCCTTCCAATTTGGATGAATCAACCAAAGTGATCTTTCAAAACATAAACTTAGATCATTCAATGTCATTGAATGTCGTCGAGTCATTTCAGTTTTGTACTTTTTAACCAAATTGATTAAATTTAGTTGATTCGTGTAATATTTATTATATATCTATTTAACTGTCCACAGTAGTTAGTAATTAAGGGCCGTTTCCTATATCTTACTATTCTTTAACTTGCCTTACCATCCGTTGAAGTTTGACAATACTTGTATGGAGCTTATGTCAAATTTCAACCGATAGTAGGCAAATGAACGGTTGGTAAATTATATGAACCGGCCGTAAGACAATTGGATGTTACCTTCTCCGTGCAGGAACGGAAAAAGAATACTAATTCCTGCAGCCGGGCGGCATGTCGTAAGAGGCGACAAAACAACCTACAGCCAGGTGGTAGGGCATTTACCCGACTGGATGGATACCACCTCTGGTCTAGAGTATGCCAACATAAGAACTTTGAGTTGTGTTCCAGCATCAGTGGCCAGGTTCCAGTTTCCCCTTTAAGGCCGGCAGCACATTGGCAGCATCTCAGATATTGCTAATGTCCATAGGCGACGATAATTACTTTCCATCACAGTTGGGTCGTCAGTCTGTCTGCTGTGCTTCAGCAATAAAACGTACAAAATCAGACGCGAGGAATGACAAAATCATACAGGTACCATTTTTGGCAAAACAACTGCGGTACTCTAAAGAGAAGAAGAATGACAACTCAGTTCAAATTGTATTAAATCACCAACAAGAGAGCACGAATTCCAGCTTACGTCTTCATTGAGATAAAGACCTCAAATTCACTGCCCAAGTGTCCATTCATTTTTGCTTACAACGTCTGAGATAAATGCACCGTATTATTTTTCCCTGGGTATCTTTTATCTTGACTCAACGCCTTTCCTCGTGGGTCTATTTTATTTTATTAACCGCAGCGAGACTGTACTGTTCTAGTCATACAGGGAATAGAGCGGCGTCTCTTTCACACTAATAACAATGCATATGTCTATCCTATTTTTAACCGACAGAAAAAAGGAGGTTATGAATTCGACTGTATGTTGTTTTGTGTGTTTGTTACGCGATTTCTCCGTCAATTGTGAACCGATTATCATTTTTTTTATTTAAAAGAGCATACTTCTGAGATGGTCACACTTACACCAAGTCAGGATTTGATGAGTGGATCCCAGGAAATTCGAAAGCAACACTCGAATATTATAAGCACGTACAACATGTTTTTATTTTTTTTCTAAAGCTATTCAAGTATTTGCGTACCTAAAAAGCAGACAATATTGTTTTACAAAAAACAAAACTGACTTCAAAAGGCAAAAAACTAATATTTTCGACAACATCTTAAAATCAGTGCCAAGTAAAACGTAAACTATCAACAACAAATTTGAAAATTATCGATATTTTTATGTATTACTCTGTACTGGCTTTAAGATGTAGAAAATATTTCTTTTTTGCTCTGCTCTCTAGAAGTCGGTTTCTTTTTCGCTACATTTTTTATAGCAGCGAGAGTTGGATATGGCAGAAGAAGCATGAAAGTAGGATAAACGCAGTTGAAATGAGAGCTTTGAGAAGTATATGTGCGGTTAGCTTGAATGATATGATAAGGAACATTGTGATAAAGGAACGTTGAGGAATGAAAGAAGATGTAATAACAAAAGTTGAAAAAGGAATGTTAAAGTGGTTTGGACATGTAGAGAGAATGGATAAAAGTAGAATCACAAAACAAGTGTATGACAGTATTGTGTATGGTAAAGTTGATGCCGGTAGACCGATACGAACACACTATGATTGAATATCAGAAGTGTTAAAGAGAGGTCAGGTAAAAAGCATCACAAATAAACGTGCATGTATGAAGAGGTTAATTAAAGTAGATGAAGCTGTTGTTTGTCCGGATTTTCGTAAGTGGAGATCGATAGTCTCTACCTACCCCCATGGGAAAGAGGGGTGATATTATGTATGTATTTTTTTATAGAAGTTAGATAATAGTATGGCATTACAGTAGCCGTATATTATTATGAAAAAAAATTGTAACGCGTTATCTAGCCAATTTATAAAACGTTTCACTTTCTTTTCCATTTTATAAAACAGTGAAATGGGAAATAAGAAAAGCCTGTTGGTTCAAAAACCCACCCAATCAGTCTGTCACAAAACTTGCTTCCAAGAACTTTACGATTTAAAAGCATCAAAGGCTCCTGAGGGGATTAAGAAAGTTTCGCCTTCCCGTGCTTATTATTGTTTTTACTATTCTAACAACAATTATTTTTAATTCAACTTTAATTCCAAGAATTAAAGTTCAAAATCACCTCTGTTTTTCTTTGCAAATTGCTCCTCGCACTGTCTGGGATTTTCTCATTGACATCTTATGCTATCAAAGTTTTTAAGGTGAAGTTTTATGGAAAATCTGGTTTTGTTCTTCAGTAGTTTAGAACGCTTTTTCACCTACATACTGGTGAACTTAAGAATCTTTCACTCTCTTTTTGAAGAGCTTTATGTTTTTTTTGTAAATGCCCTACCACATTGTTTTGTGCCTCTTAGAACAGGCCGTCCAGCTGCTGGAATAGTATTCCATCTCAATTTCTGCACATTTACAAAATAAATTAGAGTTAAAAAATCAGCTCATTCTATTCGGTTCATAAGCTATTTGCTAGCTAGCTTATATTATAGCGCGCTGAGAAAACACTCACTCACTCACTGCGGGAGCTCATTCCACAATTTGCAAACATATGGTATAAAGTAGCGGTTGTCACGCATGGTAGACGACTTCCCAGTGTCGAGAAACTGTTTTTTTTATTTTTGGGTTCTGTACGCCATAATAATTAATACTAATCCTACAAATTAATCCATGACAATGTTTGTTTAAATTTTTTTATTGCATGATTTCAGCAGACAGGCAGCCGGCCTACTTGATGAAAAGCGGTTCACCATCGTCTATGGACATTTGCAACACCAAAGGTGCTACAAATGCGCTGCTGCTCTCTTAAGGGAGACTGAAACCTGGTCACTAATGCCGTAACACAACTCAAGGTTGTTATTGCGACATACTGTAGACTAGGGGTGGTAGCCATCCAGTCGGGCAAATGCCCTACCACCTGGCTGTGGGTTGTTTTGTCGTCTCTTACGACAGACCGCCCGGCCACAGGAAATTGTATTCTTTTTCCGTTCCTGCACGGATTAAGCATATATTTACACATAGTATATTTACAACATTTAATTCAATAGAATTGTAAACTAATCTACCTTAAATATTAATCTATGCTATATAATAAATTGTATATATGTGCAGTTCATACGCAGTAGAAGTGAAATTTCAGAAATATACTCACAAATAATTCTTCTCTCACTTTTATGAATATAAATGTAATTCCTTTAGCCTACATCCGTCAACATATTATAATTAAAAATAAACTTCTAAAGTAACATTTTCAGTTATTCACTATTTTAGTCTAAAAAATTTATTATATATTTATTTCGGTCCAAATTGGTCTTATGTTTAATCATCAGTCTTATGGACTCTGTAATCTGTGCTGCATAATCTAACAAAAAAAACGACTTCAAATTAAAAAGGAAAAAATAAATATTTAACCGACTTCTCTCAACAATACCTTGAAGTCAGTGCTAAGTAAAACATAAAAATTACTAAATTTTGTTGTTGTTTTTATCATGTTTTGCTTAGCACCGACTTCAAGGTGTTATATATACCTTCTTAATATTGTTACAAACTAGGCGCCGACAAAAAAATAACAAATTCCACCTGCATATCTGTAAAAACACATTTTATTACCTGTCGGTATTTGAGCTAATTGTAATTCTTTTATGATCGTCTTCTTTTGTTACTTATGTATTGGCATACGTTTCTAGAGAACAGCCTATTGTTCTATTGTAATCGTTTACGGCCGCTTGCGGCTGTAATCATTAGCCAGGTGTTACAGATTAGAGTACAAGCTAATTCTAGTAAATTCGGTCCACGTTGCCGGTCAGGCACGTTGCATTTATGCAGTATAAAACGATGGCCTGATTGAGGGAGGGGAGCAGTTCAGCGACAATTACGATCAAGGCGTGACGTATGTACAATCGGGAATCTCATATTGACGGATTTTGCGCATTTTATTGAATTAAAACCTGCATTACGTTTGGATTTGTTGTGTTCGTTTATATTTGCTATACGTGTTTGTATAGTTTTAATAAACTCTATAATAATTCCAACATCATGTCAATTCGAGTCTCGCAACTCGTAACAATATTATGGTAGTTAATTCATACCAAGGAAGTTGTTTAAAAGGTGTAAATATAAATGTATAAAAGTTGCCTTTTTTCATACATCATATAGGAATATAATTATATCTATGGCCGGCGCTAAACGTTTTCGTAAATAATGCCAGATATACTTATTAAAAGTACTCTTTCATACTTTTCAATGAAAATAAATATCATACATATACTTTTTGAATAATAAATACTCTATGAGGAAAATTTTATATTTTACTAAAACGTACTTCTGCCCTTTTACTGTCAAGCTAAATATATATTATGAACACTTTCAACGTTCTTGTGAATAAAAGCAACCAATTTATTATCTTGAATTCTTGAATATTCTTTGTAGTATTGAGCAAACGAAATTGTAGACAAAATCTACAGCCTAAAGGCGTAGGACTATGAAATGAGAACTTAGCATTCGAAGATCAAAGTAAAAAGAGGCAATAGGTCGAGACATTAAAGCTTGTTTGACGACTAACACCAGCACCTCGTTGAGTATACTGCTTTAACGATTGTAGCTATGTATATTACATTCCTTATCCGTGCAGGAACGGAGAAAGAATACAATTTCCTGCGGCCAGGCGGCCTGTCGTAAGAGGCGACTTAACAACCCACAGCCAGGTGGTAGGGCATTTGCCCGACTGGATGGCTACCACCCCTGGTCTAAAGTATGTCGCCATAACAACCTTGAGTTGTGTTCCGGCATTAGTGACCAGGTTCCAGTTTCCCTTAAGAGAGCAGCAGCGCATTTGCAGCAACTTGGTGTTGCAAATGTCCATAGGCGATGGTAACCGCTTTCCATCAAGTGGGCCGTCTGCCTGTCTGCTGATCTCCTGCAATAAAAAAAAAAAAAATATCCCTGTTGCCGGGAAGAGATCGCTTTTAGCGATAAGGCCGCCTTTTGTTTTACCAAGTAACTATTGTCGTGTTGTGCATTTTTGTAATTTTTTATTTTGTGAACAATACAATGTTGTCTATGTCTATGTCCCTCAATGTTAAAAAAGAGGACCATCAAAATGCAATCTAGACGAAGAGATCGAACCTTGAAGTCCCAAGATCATCAACGCCTCAAATGTAGACTCACAGAGAAGACAAGATAAGAATATAGATCAGACAATAAGTTCACTATAGTTCCCAAATTTCCCAATGTTGCTGTAAACGCTATAACCACATCAACTGCCAAATCTTAACCTCAAATCGCAAGTTAAAACGTATCAAGTTGACATTAATCCTTATTACAAATACGTTGGGAATTGGCAGAATAAAGCCTAACATTGGGAAAATCAGAATTAGTATTTGTATTTTGGATTTAAGGCTTACGAACGTAAGACGCATTCGTAAATCCAGATTACACAGGGAAATTGGGAAGTCTTATAAATTATGTGGCGTCTTTAAGATATAAGTACGTATTTAAATTTCACAGATTATTTATTCACATATTCATATTGAGAGGTGAAAGCTTATTTTCCACTTAGGAATATTTGACTTGTATAGTGGGCGTATGAACTTGTACGAGTAATAAGTTAATGTATGTACATATGAAACTTGTATAGTTTTTTATATGGCGAAATTTGAGAAAGTTCAATAATCTTAATTAAAACCTTTGGGGCCGATGATATACAATAAACTACTTAAAAGAATAATAATAATAAGGGTTGGTCTGAAGGAGAGTGTCGGGGTGAAGGTAGGGAAAGGAATGCTCCGGTGGTTCGGGCATGTGGAAAGAATGACTAAACAGATATACAATGCAAAAGTGGATGGATGCAGAAGTCGTGGAAGGCCACGACACACCTTCCATGATCAAATTGATCGTGTATTAGCAGAAGGTGATGTCAGGACCCTTAGGAACGGACGAGCGTGCATGACAAGAGTTATGAATGTCAAAGAGGCAAGTGAGGTGTGTAAGAATAAGCCTAAATGGCACTCTATTGTTCGTGCCTACCCCGCAAGGGAACTGGCGTGAAGTTATGTATGTATGTATGTAAAAGAATAATGCACTCACCATCCATCGATTAATGTAAAACACGCCTCAGGAAGTGGTCAGCCGAGCACACCTTTTATAGTCATTAAAAGTTTTGGATCTAAGCTATCGTAGTACTAGTTTGGTATTTCAATCATTATAACTTATCATATCGTCTATGATAACTAGATATCCTAATATCCCGCAACTTCATCCACACTTGACTTGGGAATCCCGGGACATAAAATATCTCAGCATTTAAACAAGAATGGAAGCTATCGTTTTAGCGAAAAGTGTGGAGGAATGAGCTAATTTTTATGCACCGGAACAACTTCGAACTGCTCCCAGAAAAATTCCCGCGGGATTTCGGGGATAAAAAGAGGCAGCAAATTTAAGTCTAAGAATTATTAGCTGTCGATTAGCGAAACTAAATCAGCCCAATAGTTTTTATGTAAATCGTGAACAAACAGACTAGAAAAAAAATCGTGTTCTCCATCGTGTATATAGTGATTTCCAGTTGTTTTTTTTAAATATCTTCAATGTGCAGACACGGCATGTTTACAACTTTATGATATTATAGATTTAACTCATCGTAGCTTCGTAGCACACGTAGCACAATGTGCTACGAAGCTACGATGACTTATTATGAGAAATTATCATAGCGACGTCACACGCGCCTTCGGCGTGTTTCCAGTGCTCGGATAGTTCGGGAAAAAATATTTTTAACTAGCGTTTGCCCGCGGCTGCGCTGCGTTTAAAATCCTGGGTAGTAGCTCTATGTTACTTTCATAAAACTTCATTGAGTTTATATAAACCTTCAATGAACATCTATCTAACTGATGGTGAAACTTGATTAAAAATCATAGCTTTGTTATTGTATATACATACGTCATCTGTCAATATTTAACGTCATCACATATCAATAACAAATATCAACATAATAACAATATCATATCACAAATAACGCATTAAACTCACCGCTACATCTGCGTGAAACAGTCTACAACTATAACATTATCTGAGAAGAAAAAGTGGCTTTAGCTAAACGCCAACTAAACTATCACTTATGTGTATTATAAAGAATGTATAATAACAGGCAAAGGAACTAAATAATATACTACTATGGATCGTAAAGTAAAAAAAACTTTTAAACTAAAATGATTTCTGATCGGATATTATTATTATAAATATTAATTTGGTTAAAAGAGGATACATTCTGTAATATTTTAGACCTAAAACTTTAATGTTTCTTGTTAAATTCACTACAATAACAAAGAAACTAAGTCCATATAGTTTACACAAATGCCCAGCAAAACATACAGATGAGTCGAAGCCAACCTGGTTTGACGTAATATAATAATGAATGACGTGTTCTTTATGACTACGTAGGTATTTATTATAGAATTAAAAAACGCGATTGTAACGCCATCTATTTTGCTAATCCATCTATTCTAGGTAAACGACGTTTTTTATCGGGATAAAACGTATCCTAAATGTTGATTTGGGTTATAAGCAAGCATCATGGCGAATTTCATTCATATACGTTCAGTAGTTTCCAAACGATGGGAGACGCTAGTACACGATCAAATTGATCGTGTACTAGCAGAAGGTGATGTCAGGAGCCTTAAGAACAGACGAGTGTCATGTATGACAAGAGTTATGAATGTCAAAGAAGCAAGTGAGGTGTGTAAGAATAAACCTAAATGGCGCTCTGTTGTTCGTGCCTACCCCGCAAGGGAACTGGCGTGAAGTTATGTATGTATGTATGTAATTTCCAAACAAGATGCGACCGCAACGCCATCTTTTTGGTTATTTTTGTCTATCCCACGGAAACGACGACATTTATAGGCTATCGATATAAAAAGTATCCTAAGTTACGCCCCGTGATATAAGTTAACTCTGTTTCGTAATTTTTACGTGATGCTATAACAAACAGACAGACAAAAAATTTAAAAATTGCATTTTCTGAATCTGCTGGTCCCGAATTAGCCCCCCTGATTTTTTTCACATTTTTAAACGCATTGTACAAACTCGAACCATTTACAATTATTATAGTATAGGTTTAATGGAACAATTAAATATAGCAAAAAAATATTTTTTTTTTATTTATTAAAATTTGTTAAAAAAATTGTTTCAAATACCCAATTGAGATCATAATATTATAGAAATTGAAGTAGAACGTTATTATGAATAAAAGGTTACTGATTATGATGAATTAATTAATTATGAACATTCTCCAAACACTACAATAATTTGGTAAATGTAATCAGGAAGCGTAAACAATATTACGAAACTACGTCCTAGTTTATTACGCAAACAAAAATATTCAAATTAGTTTCATATTAGTGTTTGGACATCGTGAAGTTGAAGTCGCGGTAGCGTAATGGCTAGCGCACACGTCCCACACTCAAACGGCGTGGTTTCAAACCTTGCCGGAACGCATGCACCATTTAGGAAGTTTTTCTGACCTAATATGCATATTGTTACAATTACCATGTCCTAAAAACGGTGAAGGAAAACATGGTGATGAAACCTGCACATCGAGATAATGGATGTATCAAACCTGACAAGCCACCGTGGACAGGCATGGCGGGTATACTATCTAGTATATATATATATCACCCCATAGTGTGAGGCTTGAGCCCAGTGGTGGGACGTTTATGGGCTGTTATTATACTATTATATAGTCTTTGGACAGTAAATAAAGTATATTTTATTTAGGCCTACAAATTCTCAACGTGTATTATATTGAACATTTTAAACGGCATAAATACGAAATTAACTAAACATCTCTAATTGAAAACAAACAGACTGGTAATTGGAATTTCGCTAATTGTTTCGAAACAAAACATGCTTGGGTTTTTTAAATGTGTACATTAATTGCCCGGTCCCTATATCTTACGTACCGTTCATTTGTCTTACTATCTGTTAGAACTTGACATAAGACCCATACAAGTAAAGTCAAAATTGTCGGTTAGTGTAACGCAACATTTACATTGTTAAGAGGCCTCTACGTGTTGGCCTTCCCATGGCCCCACGCAAGCTCTCCAAGAGTCCGGGCCATTCTTATTGCCCATGGTCTCGAAAGACATATACAAAATAATAATAAAAATAATAGCACCAAAATTACGTACAAATTTCGCTTTAGAATTAAGACTGGATACTAACACCTAAACTAGGCCAAGCCTGTCTCTTAGGAGTCAGTCTCTTCCAGTGACTTAATAACTAATTTTATATAATTACTAATTTATCGAGACCTTTCAAAGCGATTGAAAGAAGTCTCGCGTGACCTAAGGTCTGGCCTATATTTAGGGCAACGAATAAGCGTTGCCATACAACGGGGGAATGCGGCCAGCATTTTGGGAACGCTCCACACCGACAGCGATCTGGACTACATCCTTTACTTGTAAATATGTTTATAGTCGTAATTATAATAATTAAATATAACATGCAATAATAAAAAACGAAAAAAAACATGATTAAAAATTAATGCGAATGAAAATAAAAGTAATTACTAAAATATTATAATAATTTCAACTTAAGAATTTCTGACAACTACAGAAATAAAAATATGTACTTATTTATTTAATTTTTCATAGGAGACTTCGATAGGAATTTTGTGTCTTAATATTTCGAACGCTTGAGAAAATAACATTAAGTTACGTTTAAAAATAACGCTATTACCTCGTTCCCGCTTATAATGAAATGTGTTAGATCATCACGTATCTACTGGAGATGGGGCCTGCCGTGGGTACACAGGTGAGCGAGTTAAATATAGTATTGAACCACACATATTATAGTGGCGCTGTACTATCGGGGTAGTAGTGACGGAGCTTAAAAATAGAAACTGCAATGAAAACATGGTTGGTTGACATGGTCTTATACTAATGTTTCATGGTAGTATAATAAATAAATAACATATTATGTTATAGTAGCATTTTTTTTATTGCAGGAGTTCAGCAGACAGGCAGACGGCCCACGTAATGGAAAGCGGTTACCATCGCCTATGGACATTTGCAACACCAAAGGTGCTACAAATGCGCTGCTGCTTTCTTAAGGGTCACTGGAACCTGCTCACTAATGCCGGAACACAACTCAAGGTTGTTATGGCGACATGCTTTAGACCAGGGGTGGTAGCCATCCAGTCGGACAAATGCCCTACCACCTGGCTGTGGGTTGTTTAGTCGCCTCTTACGACAGGCCGACCGGCCGCAGGAAATTGTATTCTTTCTCTGTTCCTGCACGGATAACATACAACAAAACTTATAAATGTGTAACAACAAATAAAAATACATGTATAAAATACTTATCTACTTATAGATAAAAACCAAAATAATAAGAAAAACATAATTATAAAAAATAAATAAACTTCCTAATAAAAAAAGTTTCATCATCCGGCTAGAAGGACCATAATGTATACAGGTTGTGACCCACAAATAAATTGTTGAGGAGATTATTTATTTATGTTTATGGCTTGGCAGCTAGGCCTAGATTGAGTATACCCATTTTTCAGAATTATATCGTGATTAATACAGATTTGTTACTAAAACCATTTAGAACAAAAATTGACTTCAAACTGGAATAATAATTCCTAAGACTGGTATGTTCAAACAAAGATACGCTCCAGCTTTATTATATTAGTAAAGATTGGTCTGAACTGCGAGACTATCAGTCACGGGTCGTAATCCAACTAATGTACATTCATGTTGATCAATGGCCCGTGACATCCAGCTAGTACACTTGTGACAATGTATAAAAACTGTGATTGTCTGCAGAAAAAAATGTAATCAGCTATGTAACCCATAAACAATAAACAGAATGTGGAAATAGAGAGAAGATTTGAACAGATCCTCGAATTTTTCATATCCAGAAGTTAGATGATGGCACACAGAACGTGGTTAATACTCGGCAATCACTCTATCGAATTGTATTCGAATAGATAATTCGATACCAGTCGTTACACGAGTATTTATTTTAATTTTGAAGCAATAAAGTATTTAATTGTTGGTTTTATTAAAACTTATTTATTTGATTTACTAATTAAATATTCCATAAGTAGAATTAGTTTTATTAATTATTATTTAATAAAATTGGGTCGTTTTTTTCTTACACCAAAAGTAAGGTTTGCCCTGAAAATCAGCGCTGTGTCGGATATAATTCCGGCACAACAATATGCTGAGTGCAAACCATGTTTGCTGAAAATGCGGTATACAAATTCCTTAAATACATTTACATATTATCTCGCCTGTTTGCCTAGGGGTAGGCAGAGACGGTGAATTTCCACTTGCTACGATCTTGACATACATCTTTTGCTTTATTTGCATTCATTAATCTCTTCATACATACTACACGTTTATTATAGATAATTTTTACCTGGCCATTCTTAAAGACATGTGCTATTTGGTCGTGGTAAGTACGTCGCTTTCTACCAGCACTGAATTTACCACCCACACAGTTGGCGTTAGAAGATGAAAATTCTTATCAAACTGACTATTTAATAACGGGCAACCAACAAGATCTTCGATATGACAGCTAAGCAGGTGATGCTTTTCAATATGGAGCTCCCGATCACCATTGAACGTATAAAAGCTTGATCCTTTATAGAGGAGACCTTTAATGCGATTTAAAGAAGTATCGTGTCACTAAAAGTCTGGCCTCTATTTAGGAAAATGCGTGGTCATAGAGCCTGGAAATGCGGCCAACATTTTGAGAACGCTCGCCACCAACAATAACCTACAAAGCATTTTTTTTCCGTACAGCAAAACACATATAAATTGGAGAACTGTTTAATTCGACTTCCGAACGAAGAATGCCCAATTCACAGCTGGGTTACAGTATTTATACAGCGTAAAAAAATACCTTTAATGTTTCAAAACATACAAAACTTCTAATCTAATACTTCTTTTTAGTTATTACACAAAATATCAAAGGCTCATTATTACGTCACGTACATGGGTACATAAAAGCAAGGTTAAAATTAAGTAGGTAGTCCATATACGTGCCAAAATTTGTCAATACAGAAAACCGTCGGAGATGCAACTACCAACATGCTTAGGGTTTTGTACATTTTCAGGAGCAGTTAATATTTCTGTATATATAGTCTTATGTATAAGTTTAATGTTAAATTAATTAAGGAATAATTACATCTAGAGACAACATCCGTCGTTTTATTTTGTACTCCCCTCCAGCGGTCGAGCCTAGCTCCTGCGGCAATGGAACCATGGGCTCTCGCCAGTGATACGTCATCCTAATCTATCCAACGGGATAACATCATCGACGCACCACACATAAAAATAAACCACCACTTTCATAAAGCAAATACTAGATTAGTGGTATTATTCATATTGAGTTAGAGTAAGTAAGGCTTCTATAACATTCTTAAATCGTAAATCTTATACTAATATATAAAGCTGAAGAGTTTGTTTGTTTGTTTGATTGAACGTGCTAATCTCAGGAACTACAGGTCTGATTTGAAAAATTATTTCAGTGTTAGATAGCCCATTTATCGAGGAAGGCTATATATCATCAGGCTAAGACCAATAGGAGCGGAGCACCAATGAAGAATGTTTCAAAAACGGGGGGTTTTGAAAACAAATTCCACGCGGACGACGTCGCGGGCACAGCTAGTCTATATATGCGTTGACCATAGTCTTTAATTGTGCTAAATTGTACATCACCAAATTGGTGTATGAAACGTGACGCAACGACAGTATATAGTAAGTAGTTCTTCTGTTTTAGGTTTAAAATTGTGTAAATAAAATTTACCTAAAGTGTAGTATCTGTAGTAAAAAGCCTAAAAATTCTAAGTTATCGTGAGAATATTATTAGGAATATACCAACCCTCGAGAACGTAATACGTCCCACGCATATTATTGTTTGCTTAG
The DNA here is from genome assembly GCA_019925095.2 of Dendrolimus kikuchii. Lineage (NCBI taxonomy): Eukaryota > Metazoa > Arthropoda > Insecta > Lepidoptera > Lasiocampidae > Dendrolimus > Dendrolimus kikuchii. Next base: position 9,448,164 of record CM034412.1, on the reverse strand, counting down.
CAACAAAAGCAACGTAGAAAATGACGATTGTTTTTCGCTGTAGATTTATCTATTTCATAATAAGTTATTAGCTAAGGGTTTCTACGAACCGATAATACGTAATGGCCTACCGAGGAGTTCAGTAATCAGCTTAATACGGCACTTACAAAAAAGGTATTGCGTGGCGAGTCAACATACATACATACATACATAACTTCACGCCAGTTCCCTTGCGGGGTAGGCACGAACAACAGAGCGCCATTTAGGCCCATTCTTACACACCTCACTTGCTTCTTTGACATTCATAACTCTTGTCATGCACACTCGTCTGTTCTTAAGGCTCCTGACATCACCCTCCGCTAGTACACGATCAATTTGATCATGGAAGGTGTGTCGTGGCCTTCCACGACTTCTGCATCCATCCACTTTTGCATTGTATATCTGTTTAGTCATTCTTTCATCATGCATTCTTTCCACATGCCCGAACCACCGGAGCATTCCTTTCCTTACCTTCACCCCGACACACTCGTGGCGAGTCAAGTTTTATGAAAAGCTATCAGGTTGAATACATGACAGTATTTATGGGGTTACAGTTACAGTTGTTCTCTTTTTCAACATTATTTGTTCTTCGAATACTTAAGTTAATTATAAATACGTTCATGTTTCATCATGATAAAGTTTAAGATTAAACGCTGATGTACTTAATCAGAAATTTATACACAAATATTATTAACGCAAGAATTGAAGACGGACGAATTTCTAAAAAATCCTTTTTGAGAAAAACGGATTCAGATAGCGAGTTTCACCCATCGATATTCTCTGTGTGCAAATTTATTGATTTATTTAATTTATTTGGGAAACATACAATAATTATAATCAGGCATTTTGTGTCACTTTTTTTTGGGGGGCACGCTAGTTCTCGTCAACTGTAAGTCTATAATTTTTTGTTTGTAGCTCCACTCCAAAAAACCTATTAAAAAATCCATTTTTTTTGTAAAGGTTACCAAAACTGTTTTTTTTTTCACCTTTCAGTTTTATGGCAATTTTTCGATATTTTCGAAATTTCCTTTAAGGGCACTGCATGCCCCCGCGTGCCCCCACAAAAAAAGCCCGGATTATAATTCTTATAATATAAAACATTCTTATAATATATATATGATGAAAGAATGACTAAACAGGTATACAATGCAAAAGTGGATGGATGCAGAAGTCGTGGAAGGCCACGACACACCTTCCATGATCAAATTGATCGTGTACTAGCAGAAGGTGATGTCAGAAGCCTTAAGAACAGACGAGCTTGCATGACAAGAGTTATGAATGTCAAAGAGGCAAGTGAGGTGTGTAAGAATAAGCCTAAATGGCACTCTGTTGTTCGTGCCTACCCCGCAAGGGAGCTGGCGTGAAGTTATGTATGTATGTGTATGTATGTATAATATAAAACACAGAAATTAATACACATATCGGATTTGGCTCATACCACTATAAAATATCTGATATGATAAATTATAATATATTTGATACAATATTGGAAGATTAGATTAATACTGTAATAATGTCAGGAGCCTTAAGAACAGACGAGTGTGCATGACAAGAGTTATGAATGTCAAAGAAGCAAGTGAGGTGTGTAAGAATGGGCCTAAATGGCGCTATGTTGTTCGTGCCTACCCCGCAAGGGAACTGGCCTGAAGTTATGTATGTATGTATGTAGATTAATACATATATATATATATCCTCATAATATTCTCCTGTACCATCAGCATGCATTAGAATACCTAACAGTAACGTTTGTATTTAATAATGCGGCTAAAATTTTGAAACAAATTCAATTTAAAGCAATATTAAGTTAGTTTTAATTATTTAAAAAACATCCCCATTTGGTTTCAACTTAATTTCTTATACAAAATACATACATACATACACATTATCACGGCTGTATATATATTTTATATTCTTTTCGCTTCATCTACTTTCATTAGCCTCTTCATACGTGCACGTTTATTCAATATGCTTTTTACCTGACCTCCTTTTAACACTTCTGTTATTTGATCATGGTGTGTACGTCGTGGTCAACCGGTTCCAACTCTACCATTCACAATACTGTCATACACTTGTTTTGTGATTCTATTTTCACAACGTTCTCTTATTCACTATTCCGTATCATATCATTCATGCTTACCTCACATGTACTTCTCAAAGCTCTCATTTCAAAATAACTTAAATTATTGTTTAAAATAGGCTGAAATAACATTCTCCATTATCTTAGACTTAAAAGCATCAAATTAAGTGAAGCTTTATTTTCAAACTTAGGTGCGTAAACTTATGTAGTATATGTTTATAATAATATGACTTGCGTCTGAATGGGTAATAAAAATTTTGTCATTGGCAACTATTCCACTGTTATAGCATATTAATTTACTATATTTTAGTGACTTAACAATATTTTATGAAGACATATAAATAAATGCAAATTTTTAACAACACTTATTTTGGGTCAATTTTAAGTACATTGGTCGATTTGTATACTACAGGTTGCATAGTTTAGGTTCGTACAAAACTATACAATATTGCCATATTTATTTATTGACTAATTACGAAAAACTTGTCGCGAAATATTCACTCTCATACACAGTATATTTAAACAGGCTTCTTATTTCAAAATCGGCTTCCTTTAGCCGGCTGAACGGTGAGAGTTTAAGACTCCATCTTTCTATTAATGATCTATGCCTATAAATAATAAACTTTTTCACATTTAATTATTTAGAGAAATGGTTGAGATTAATGAAGTAATTGTATGGAAAAAGAGATTGAGCTACATTACGACACATATCTTAAACTAAACATAAAACAGTTTACTCAGTCTTACGATAACGCGATTTAACAACCAGTAATAACCTGTGTTCACAGATTGTCACGTACGAACGATGAAGAGAATTATGCTGTCATACTCTAATATCTAAGGTAATAATTCAGACCAATAACTGAAGTTATAGAAACCGTAATAAAATAACTATAAAATATATATATACGAACTATTTTCACTTATGGCATTCAAAGCGTGTTAGACAGAGATGCATACGCAGTCGGTATTTGCAATGTTAACATAAATGTAAGCCCATAATATCTCATGGCCGGTTTCTATATCTTACTATTCTTTCACTTGCTCAACTATCGGTTAAATATTGATATAACTTATAAGGAGTTTATGTTAAATTTTAACTGACAGTTAGGCAAATGAACGGTCGTTGGGCACTCACACTCGCATTTCAAGCGACGTGAATTCGAATAGGGTAGTTGACAGTTCAATTATCTGCGATATTTTTTATCAACTTTTAAAACGCCGAACCCATCTAGATTTTGTAGGAGCATTACGAATTATGATGTCATTAATATAACGAGTCAAATAGCGTATTAATTATAGATTAACAATGCCCACTTCGCTAAGCGTCATTATAAAAAATAAAAAATATTATTATTAATCTCAATCAAATATCGCTTATGTCACTCAAGAATAATGTGGCTTTATACTGGTGAAAGAATTTTTAAAATCTATTCAGTAATTCTAGAGATTACTTCCTACAAACAAACTCACAAACTTTACCTCATTTTTATTAATATAGATAGATTGAAGATTCAGAAAAATTATTTCTGCCATGATGTTTCAAGTTATGATAATGAAATGATACTAAAACTACTTATTTACATCTAAAATAGCACAACCCGTCAAGAAAAGTTTAATCAAAATATATATCTAGAGCATTGCTTTATATGGGTGTCAAGCATGGACAATGACAGAAAGAGATCGCGATAGATTAGAAGTATTTGAAAAGTTTTGCTGGAAACGCACGGAGAGCATAAGTTGTAAAGAAAAGAAGACCAATGAAGAAGATGTTTGGCCATTTGATATGATACGACACCTTTGTAAGTACGTTAATCGAAGGTAAAGTGGAAGCAAGGAGAGAGAAGGGAAGCCCAAGGCGAGCATACATGGCTCAAATAAAGGAAAGTCGGTGTCGTGTCGTGCAAAGAAGTAAAACAACTGGCCCTTAATACAGAAGATTGGAGGAGTCTCCACTGACAAGAGCACAGCTCTTAAATCATCATGATGAATGAAATGGTGTTTAAGATCTGTGGAAAGACTGCATCAGGAACTCCTGTATCCACGGCAGTCTTCATGTCCGTAACATAGACTGCTCTTCTTCCACATCTTATCCCATTATTTGGGGTCTGGTATCTTCACTTTCCTGTGCCAAGACTTGACAAGAATCTTGGGTTATCGGTTCGGGCAATTGGGCTATCTTAAGGTTTCTCTTAATATTCGACCACCAGGTCAATGGCGGATGGCCTCTACCTTTCTTTCGTTCTGGTATGATATGTATGGTAGGGCAATTTGTAACAAATGATCTTTAGTTCGTCTTTTGACATGACCACACCAATGAAGGCGATTTTCGGTGATTTTATCCCTGATGAGAGATTCAGCTTTAGCGTCAGGTGTAAGTATGGAGCCAAGATATTTGAACTTTTGTACAGTAAGGATAGGTGTAGATCCAACGTAGTTAGTTTCTGATGTACAATTACCGCTGAAAGAACACTTCAATTATTCTGTTTTACTCCTAATAATTCTTAGACTGAATTTTGTAAAACGTGTCCACGCATTTAAAAGATCTTGCAAGTGTTTTGCAGTGTTTGCAGCTAGAACTATGTCGTCCGCATACAACATTGTCCACGGTGAGGTGACGGTATACTCCTGGTAAGATAGTCCATCATAAGATTAACAAAAGCGGACTGAGCACGAATCCTTGACATAGACATAATCAAATAAACTACAAGACAGCCGCTTATGCCTCCGCCAAGTCTCGGTCGAAGAGGAAGGCACATGAAATGTTGGCTTGACTTTTTTAACGATGACATGCATACCAATGGCCTCAAAATGGGAATGCTGAAGACCGCGAAGGTGGAGAAGAAACAGTAGTAGGAAAGCGGCCCCTGGGCGTCGAAGCGAACACTCCGAACGCAACTAGGATTTAATTCTCGGATGACAATGTATAGTATTTGAAAGCCCACTCTTTTATACAAACATGAACATTGTTTCAGAATTTGTTGTGATAATTATGTGTCAGCTACCCCATTTTGGCTGGGAAACATGCACCACATATGCAACTTTCTTATCTCATCTATACCTATATATTGTTACCTACAATACGAAAGCGGATTGCCATATTAACTGAGATACTTTTTATAAACTTACAAAACTTATATACTTATGACGTCATAAGTAAGCACAAGTACAAGTAATAAATTAGCGCAATGATTATAATTGTTTGAAAAGTAATTTAAAATATTTCCATGATGATACTTTAAAAGTTAGATGCCAAATGTTATTTTAATCTATTCTTTTACATGTAAAAATATTAGAATTTATTGTGAGTAACATATAAGCGCATCCCTATTACTACATCCTGAGTGAGGGTGATGAAAAACGTCGTGATGAAAGATAGATGCGCATCAAGATAACCGATGTGTTAGATCTGCCAATTTATCTTGAACAAGCGCAGCGGGTACAGTGTGTTTCCTTAATAATGGTCAGGCCCGAGCACAGCGGTGGGGCGGTTATGAGCCGGTATTATTTCATACTAGCTGACCTGACAAACTTCGTATCGCTTCAGAATCAATACATAAAAAAAGCTGAATGATAATTGCAGAATGTTTCAACTTTAGTAAAATAATGTGGTCAAAACTTAACTGGAACGAACATGTTTGACATTCACAACCAAAAAAAATGAATAATGAAACTTCACTTTTAAATTTAATTTGATTTCTGAACGACTTTTAAATTTTATTGATTTCTAAACGACGGGACGAACATCCAATGTTTGACAGGTAGGAATAGCTTCTAAAGGAAAGCGAAATTGTTGTTTTTACTGTATTACAAGCGTTTTTTTTTTCACCTTTTAAACCTTCTCTGGACTTCCACAAATAATTCAAACCCAAAATTAGGCAAATCAATCCAGCCGTTCTCGAGTTTTAGCGAGACTAACGAACAGCAATTGATTTATATACTAATATATATAGATTAAGAGGTCTTATTTTACAGAGAAAGATCTCGAACTGTACGTACCTATTTTAAATTTGATAGCATAATAGCAACAATATTTTATATTTGCGAGTATTTCAACACAACAAAAACCATAAATAACATAGGGTAAACAATACTATACAATAGGGTAAATAATTGTTGGCAGCCTCGACCCCTAAATGATTGACACCGTATTGAGAAATTTGTTTTGTAGCCACATAAGGGTACAGGGTAATATATACAGAATATATAATATTTATAAGGGGAATGAAAAATTTAGAAATAAATATACATGGGAAAATAGAAAGGATACAGAAGGCAGCTTTATTGGACACTGCCCGTGTTCTGACGTCCTCTCTCCAGAGGCTTAACCATAGATAGCCTGGACCCTAGACCCCTTTGCCGGCGAAAAATTGTTTTTTTATATATTTAATTTTATAAAAGAAATATGTAGTATAGTAGTAGCAGTTAGTATTTTTTTATAACGTATTTTTGAAATGTTTTACAAAAATATAAAATATATACATGAATACTCATTGATAGGATGTCAATCAATGGGGGATGGAGGGCTAGCAATGGTAACCCCCCCCCTCCTCCTTCTCCGCCTACTTACCATTCTTTATTATACCTACAACTATTGTTGAGTTATGTCAAACTGCATATACTATATAAATAATATACACATAGTTATTAAAAAAATAAAAAGTGACAGATAACCTTTTCATTAGGAAAAAAAAACTCCAACTATAAATATAAACTAAACTCTACTAATATTTTCTTAAGATTTCGCGACTTGTGTACATAATAAAACTACGTTTTAATGGTTTTAAGCGCGGTATTTTATAAACAAAATTAAAACTAAATAATTAAAACGAACAATACTCGTTGACACTTGACATCTTTGTCTTCCGTGATCACGGCCTCTGAAAAGTGGCCGAAATGTCGGAATAACAAAAATCAAATAAATTACCGCGCTTAAAACCGTTAAAACGTAGTTTTATTATAAACTCTACTATAAATAAAACTATACTTACAAAATAACATAAATGTAGTAAAAAATTGACTTCAAACCGCTGTCGGCGGGAAGTGTGAGATGCTGGCCGCATTTCCGCGTTGGATACCAATGCCGATACGTTTCCCTAGGTGCAGGCTAGCATTTTGGTCACGCGAGACCTCAATTAAACGCGTTGAGACGTCTCGATAGAGATGATGAGCTCCAGGCCCCACGGACCCAGGGTTTCGACTCCGAAAGCCACAAATACGTACCCACTACCAATGAACACATATTTGTGACATGTCAGGGCCTGCGGAAGCAGCCCCAGCTGTCAAGGCTGTGTCTGGAAGATGGGACGCCGCCAAAATATCGTTGCGTCCCATATTAGGGAGCGTCCCATCTTCTAAGACATCAACGACATTCCTTCTGGTCTCTTGCCGTGTCAAATATTATACTTACTTCTTTCTTAATTAGAATTGCAAAGTAAAACCGCGCTCTTCAAGTTTTCAACAGAAACCTTTGTAAGCCTTTATGAACAATATTCGTTTCCAAGAAAAAGGGAAATTGGCAAGCATAACCTTAAAAGTGTCATACAATGTATTTTGTTTAAATTTGAAAAGTTTGATGGTAATTGAAATAAGTTGCGGAATTTATGTCATAAACTTGAGAGTTAATAAGCAAAATTATATTGGATAAATTTTATACGATCAATTTGTGTCTTAAGCTTGTATTGCAAATATAAAGAGTTGGCGAACAGACGCCTATGAAAAGATTTTCTTTTTTATTATTACTTTTTTATTGCTGAAGCACAGCGGACAGGCTCACGGCACAACTGTGATGAGAAGTGGTCATCGTTGCTTATGGACATTAGTAATTCCAGAGGTGCTGCCAATGTGCTGCCGGCCTCGAAGGAGAAACTGGAACCTGGCCATTGATGCCGGAACACAGCTTAAAGTTGTTTTTTTTTATCGCAGGAGCTCAGCAGGCAGGCAGACGGCCCACTTGATGGAAAGCGGTTACCATCGCCTATGGACATTTGTAACATCAAAGGTGCTACAAAGGCGCTGCTGCTCTCTTAAGAATCACTGGAACCTGGTCTCTAATGCCGGAACGCAACACAAGGTTGTTATGGCAGTATACTCTAGACCAGGTGTGGTAGCCATCCAATCGGGCAAATACCCTGCCACCTGGCTGTTGGTTGTTTTGTCGCCTCTTACGACAGGTCGCCCGGCTGCAGGAATTAGTATTCTTTTTCCTTTCCTGAACGGAGAGAATGCGTATGGCGTGATACATAACAATTATACAGGTTTTAAATTATATATAAGTGTACATGTTATTATCCATAGGGCGTATTTTTAAAAAATCCATTTACAATGCCTTTCGAAGCTTATTATTAATATTTAGATCTTTTTTTTTTATCGCTTGGCAGCTAGGCCTTTAAGCCAGATATCAGATCCAATGTAGTTTCTTCATTTTCCTAAACCTATGTGTAACACAGCTGAACTGTAGATTATCAGCTAGTTCCATTAAAAGGAGTTCTTGTGACAACTCAAAAGGCCACATTTGACTATACAGTTCACATTTCTCACAAAACACATAATTACTACTCAAAAACTATCAATATCCTACAACTATTGTTCATTTTAGAGTAATTTTACACATTTCTAGAAAATAAAACTGCACAGCACATCTCCTTTCAGTTCCCGCCAAAAACTCCAAGATATTATTTTGTTTAGGAACAATCAAGTTCTATGTTACATTTCTATATTTCAAATCCAACGACAAATTACAAAATGTCAAAATTATAAACACTATGACACAATTCTAACAGGTTGCATTCAGAACAAATACAAATTTTACATTGCACTATACGACAACTATTGAAGTGACGACAGAAAATATATAGAATATTATTTTATGTCTAAAGAATCGTATTTATAATAATCATAAATAAGTGGAAACCGGGGCTTGGCCTTGGGTGCATTTTTAAATGATGTAGACAGTGATAATCGCCGGTCAGTGTCACGCCACATTTACATTACATTAAATTTGTCAAGAGGCTTCTACGTGTTGGCCTTCCCATGGCCCCACGCAAGTCCTCCAAAAGTCCGGGCCATTTTTATGGCCCGTGATCTGCACAGACATATATGTATATAATTAAGTACGTATGTATTAAATTTATAAATTAACGTGTTAAATTATTTATTGTAACAACCAAAATTATTTTAAAAATTAAACTAAACTATAAAATAGAAACCTAAAATTACCGCCATGTAAACCTCCTTTCGACCTATTCATACTTTTCTTCGACTTATTTAAATTCTTCCTTTAAATCTGACGGCGCGTCCCCTTTCGCACGTCACATCAATCATTCATCTCATGTCATCATAAAATAAAATAAATTAAATCGCACCGCAAATGTAAATATATATATATAAAATAACATAACATAAAATACCTATATCGCGCCCGCAACCCTAATTAAATATAAATAATATATGTATTATATAAATAACCCGCTCCGCATCAAATTGTAAAATATAATATAAATTATAACAAATAAAGTGAAGTGAGGTGGACTGAGGGCAGAGGAGCAGCCGCATTTCATTCCCATTAACCAGGTAAGTGCGTGCTTATCTTCCGATTCCCATCAAAATTGTCCCACACTTCTTTTCCCGCAAATTTGACACAGTTCGCTTCCCGCTAAACCCAGCGCCGCCGCACCAAGAGCAAAATTATAGATAAAATATTGGTCCCAAACCACTGTCACTTACCGGGAACGTTCCCAAAAGGCTGGCGGCGTTACCACGCTGAATAGCAATGCTTACCCTTTGAGCAAAATAGACGCCAGCCTTTTGGTCGCGTGAGAGGTCTACTAAGCGCTCGGCAACATCTCGATAAAGTTTTAGAGCGTTAGGACCCCACGGACCCAGAGTTTCCACCCCAAGTATATAATATATAATTAAGTGTATAATAATAGTTAATACAATCCACCGAGTGAAAAATTATCTTCAATAATCAATTAAACCTACTAAACAACCTGCAGCCCGTTCTTGTATATCTACTCAATCATTTCCCTTACTATAGGTTAACATTCGACACAATTATATACATAGTAAAGTCATTTTTGTCAACGGTAAAGTAATAGAAGCCATGGTATTTGTGGTCACCTCACTCTCCTCATAAACTCAAAGCAGTTTATAATAATTTAATAAATATCTTCTTTCTTTTCTTTACATAGGAGTTTTATCCCAAAAATGGGAGAGTTGTTACAGTATTAATTCGAATTTTATATTCTAGGAAAGATCTAACTACTAACTAATAACAACTGCAGAATATTCTTTTATTTAACCAGTTCTTAAATATACCCAACCGTACAAATGACGATAGGGGCAAAACTTTAGCCCAACATAAGTAAAAACTTACAGAACTAAGCCAGCTTTGCCCGGAGTTAAGTAAACAGTAAATTGTCCAAGTTTTGCAAGGGACGTCTGTGTAACTTTTCGTACGAGAAGCTTAATTTCCCCAAGTGTGCCTTTATGATAGAGTGCGAACATTTAAAGTAACTATATTAATTTATACATTAACCTTCACCGTAGGTTCCCAAATGGGAGGTATGGTCCCCAGGACATACTTGCATGTACAGGGAATATTAAAATGTTTTTAGGCTAATCCTTTGCTGGCCGAGCTCACTGGAACTCAAAGGTGTCTGGTAGGTTATGATACCCATAATACCACAAGCGTACTTTACTTAGCTTAGGAATATAGTGTTTTCTTGTCTGTTGATTGTATAGTTTATCTATACTAATATAATAAAGAGGAAAGATTTGTATATTTCTAACGAATAAACTTAAAATCTACTGGACCAATTTTAAAAATTCTTTGCACATTAGAATGCTTTTTTTTTTGAGGCGGGGGATATACATTTCGCACATTACCGGGTCCTTTACTAGGCATAAGACCAAAGCGACGAGAGTTGAGCCACGAATAGCTACCAGAGTCAATCGCCGGCTTATGTGGAGACTGGATTAATCAGTACTCCACTCAAACCACCCTCCTCCCATGTGCCCCGCGCTCATGGTAGGAAAAGCGCGAGACTTAGAACGCAGTTACGCCCACGCTGATCCTAGCGGGAGTGTGCAAGAGTGCCGCGGGAATCAGGGCAAACTTACTTCGTCAACAGAGGTGAAGACTCCTCCGCTCCCTAGATGCTGCGGTCCATTAGAATGTTTTTTTTTTTAAGGCGGGTGAAATGCTATTTACGCACAATACTGGGTCCTTTGCAAGGGATTAGACCATAGTTGATCATGAAGGCTTTCCCCTTTGATAAGGGGCAATCCGAACAATCATCAAGCCAGCTTGTGTGGAGACTCAGAGAAGTTGCACGGGCAACAACCACTACCCACTAAAACCACCCTCCTCCCATGTGCCCCGCGCTTTTTATGTAGGAAAGGCTGTCCATTAGAATGCTACATTATCCCTAAGTAACATAGGTTATATTTAATTTAAATAATTTGGTTCAAAATTTTTTCCAAGACAGGACAGCGTCTACCGGGACCGCTAGTTTGCCATACAAAAATACATTTATTTCTAGTGTAGTATGCAAAAGTAAGCATATTTTGTACTTCTATAGAGTATTGTTTTATACTGAAAAAAAAACACTAAAATTTTGTTATTTAATTTCATTGAACGAGTTATCGCACTTAATTTTTAAAATTCGCAAACGTAGTATTAAATCTATACTAATATAACAAAGAGGTAACGTTTTTGAGTAGCAGGAAGTAATCTCTTGAGCTACTAGTTTTGAATTTTTTTTCATCAGTGGAAAGCTACATTATTTCTGTGTGACATAGGCTATATTTGATTGCGATTTATAATATTTTTAAATTTTTTAATGACTCCCAGCGAAGTGGGCACAAGAACGCCTGTCAAATAGATAACAGCAATAAAATTTCACACAAGAATTGTGCATACCCTAGTACAAAACACTGCTAGTACTTTCCAAGAACCAAATTAATTAGCGTTTATTGTCCTCTGATACGCGTTTATGAATTAATTAAAGCTTATAAAGTGTAATTAAACTTTGATTTGCGTGGGTACATCCGTGAATGTGTGCGTACGTAGGTGAGTGCGAGTGTGTGTACATGCATGCGTGTGTATTTTTAATGACACCCAGCGAAGTGGGCACGTGGCATTTAGTATAATATATAAGGGTTTATTCAATGTAAAAGTTAAAGAGGATAAAGATATCACTTGTAGACACAACAACAAGCAGTTTTACTACGAACCAACTCCTCATACCACACCACAATCCCAGGTAAAATAATATTTTAAATACTTTTTTATTTATACATTAGAGTTTTCACCACGGCTACACCGCGTGAGTTTCTTGTTGAATTCACTACAATTACAAAGTAACTAAATCAATAAAGTGTAGACAACTGCACAGCAAAACATAAAGAAATGTCGCAGCCAACCTGATTTGATGTACCTAATACGTAATGAATGACACGTGGGCAACCTGACAACGTATTCGTTATTGAATTACAGCGATGGTTGTCTACATCGCAGTTGCAGTGCCATCTATTTTTCTAATCCATCTATTCCAAGTAAACAACATATTTAATCGCGATAAAACGTATCGAAAGTGTTTATTCGGGTTATAAGCCAGCCTTATGTCGACTTTCACTCATTTACGTTCATTAGTTTCCAAAAAAGATTATCCGTGCAGGAACGGAGAAAGAATACAATTTCCTGCGGCCGGGCGGCCTGTCGTAAGAGGCGACTTAACAACCCACAGCCAAGTGGTAGGGTATTTGCCCGACTGGATGGCTACCACCCCTGGTCTACAGTATGTCGCCATAACAACCTTGAGTTGTGTTCCGGCATTAGTGACCAGGTTCCAGTCTCCCTTAGAGAGCGGCAGCGCATTTGTAGCAAATCTGCTGTTGCAAATGTCCATAGGCGATGGTAACCGCTTTCCAACAAGTGGGCCGTCTGCCTTTCTGATGATCTCCTACAATAAAAAAAAATACGATCGCAGCGCCATCTTTTTCGCTACTTTCGTCTATCCCACGGAAATTACGTCATTTTTTGGGATAAAAATATCCTAAGTTACGCCACGTGATATAAGTTAGCTCCGTATCAAATTTCATTTAAATCCGACACACAGATAGACATACAAAAATTTTAAAAATTGGCTTTTTATTATGTCCTGATCCGAATAATCTCCCGTAATTCTTTTCATATTTTTAAACGCAATGTACAAACTCGAACCATTTACAGATTTATCATAGTATTGTTACAATTTAGACCACCTGCATACCGACCGACAAAGACCAATTCACACCTGCAGTTTATTACCTTTTTGGCATTTGGACTTCTTTTGTTTACTTTGTGTTTAAAATTTGTAATTGGAAAAACAGCCTATTGTATATTGTAATCTTTTATGACAGTCATTAGACAGGTATGTCGAACTGATTCTAAGAAATCCGATCTACGCGGGCTGGCAGCTGTATTGTATCGGTGCAGTATAAAGCCATGGCCCAATGGAGAGATCAGCAGTCAAGCGATAACCACTAACAAGACAAGACGTGTGTACATTCGATAATCTATATAGTGACGGACTTTGCGCGTGTTACTGAATCGCGCATTACGTTTGAACTGATTGTGTTCAGTTATATTTGTACCTGTGTTATACGTGTTTGTATAGTTCTTATAAATTCTATAGTTATTCTAACGGCATTTTAATTCGAGTCCTGCAACTCGTAACAGTATAGTACCCGTTCATATTCTCTGAACTCTACTTATTGATAATGAAATTAAAATCTCTAATCTATTGTAGTAAACTCAATTACTTATATCTTTTATAAATTCGCCTAAATATTCCAAGTTTCTTAACATTCAGGTCTTATCGGGATCTTTTGTATTCCAAAACAGTCTAGACTTAATCCATTCAAATCACAGATTGTAACCCTTTTAAGTATTATACTCTCATGTCTAGTTCTTACATACAAAACGTCGGGATTAAATCAAATTAAATTGATTAAACTGATTAAGATTTTCTAGCCATTTTGGTAAAAGGGTGATTTTCCTGAGCGCATCATCGTCAGCAATCAGGTTCTTATTATAATTTGTACTGGATTATTCATTTTTGATAACAATAATTATTAATACCCATTTTATCAAATTTGTTAACAAAAACAAAATCGACTACAAACTAAAATGTGCAATTTGCAATTTTTTGTTGCTTTTTATTTCTTACTTAGCACCGACTTAAAGTTGTTGTAGAAAATATATTTTTTTTAGCTTTATTTTGAAGTTGGCTTTTTTTTGGAGTATTGTCTACTTTTTAGTTGAATAGCTTTAGAATATATTACGCGCCTGTAGGAATTGTAGCACTGACATGCGTATTGTCGCGTATACAAGTTTATCTTTCGGTGAATGTAGGCGCTCTTCAACAAGGATTTCTCACGATTTCCCTAATTTGTTAGAACCACCTCAAGAGTATTTTCTACTAAATAATAAATAAATTTTGAACATCGGTCCACAATTGACGGAGAAATCGCGTAACAAACATACAATACAAAACAAACATCTTTGGAAGTTAGTCAAAAAGGCTCTTGAATGGAAGAACTTCTCAATAAAATATAGGTCTTTAAAGAAAGTGCCTGTAAGCATTTTTTTTCACTTATCGGTATGTTTTAAGATTATTATTATAGTTCAATAAAATTTGTTACATCCCTTACCGCCATTTTATCGTAAGCGAAATTTGGACCTAAGTATATTTTTATGTTACAAAAGATTTTTTAAACTATTATTTTATTCAGTTTTCGATTTAGTAGTGTCTAATCCAACTACAACTGAAAGTCTTAAAACAAAATAATAGTTTAACAATACAAAATAACAGGTTAACAAAATAATAATACCTTTTGCAAAAAATATATACTTAGGGAATGTGGCTTATTATAAAATGGCGGCAAAAGCTCGATATATTTGTATGATCAATGTTTGTATAATGATACACTTACTACCATATCTATATCTATGTTGCATTTTATTATAAACTACTTCATAGTACCTATACTTACGTCTCGATTATTTACCTCCTTTCATTTTCATTTGAAATCGGTTAACAAAATGGCCTTTTTACCCCAAGAAACCAAACAATTCCCACGGGAAATAGTTCCAAAGTTAAACAAGTAAAGACTCTGAAAGATCTTAAGAAACTATAAATCCACATTCTCCGATAAACTTTAGACTGAACGTGTAATCTATTACCTTACCCAAGGGTCACTGAGGGCCAAAATGTCCACTTACGGCCCTTAATGACATTGGCCCTTGGTTTGGGCGTTTTTCCGACGGAATAAGGCCACTTGTTACGTTTACAACGCATTGGGCCTTCGATAACACGGGTTTACGAGTCATTACTGAAATTTCTCGTCATATAAGAATAGAGTATCGAGAATCTGGTTGTGACGGTTCTTAGAAAACATTTTTTCACCCTAGGTTTTTTTTTAGCATTTATTATTTATTGTTCTATGTATTATTTTGTTTGTATATTTAGTCAGAATGTAAAAACACTATTAAGGTGGAGCTAGTTTCTAGTTTATCAGATTACAAAGAAAAATAAGTGTATGCGCGGATCGGAAGTTAAAAAAAACTCCGATATTCCGTACACACGAAACTGCTGAAGATAATAGTATGATTTTATTGCTTTCAATTGTTGTGTAAATGTTTGTCATAACAATAGATAAGTACAACTTAGATAGACTTACCCAAAATAATGTCCAAACACTATGTCCGGCTTTGGCATCATAAGTAGGTATATATCTTGAAATCAGCTCAATCAATCACTCAAACAATAACAATCACTTTTCAGGGCGGCCGCCATTTTGTTTGTTTCAACAATTCAATACACTTCACACTTAACTTCTTATTATTTCTTACATGTCTGTCTATTTAACACCGCAAAAGGAATCCGACGACACAATTGCGGCATCTTCGTGAAGTAAGTCATAATTGAGGGGGACAGAGATAGATATACATACATACCAGTATGCAAAAAGAGAAGGAAATATGCATGTATCAAGGATGTGTACTGAAGTTAGAACAACAGATGGGGTTACCATGACTCAAAAACCATTGTTAAGCATTAAATAACAAACAGTAATAGTCGAAATAATAAATTTACATCAGAAATTAAAATACGCGGACGAACACACGAGGAACAGTTAACATATCTGACAGTTTCTGTGGTTGAGCGGGCTAAATATTAGTCAGGTGAGCTCACACAACCCAGAAGCTCCGGGTTCGATTGCTGGCATGGTAAATTTTGTAAACCAACTTTCCGTTATTTACCAGACCATAGTTGGGTGTCTGGGATCGGCCCCAGAGAGGTCTGTTGTTTATTACCTATTATTACACAAGTCGTGGTAGCGTAATGGCTAACGCACGCGTCCCACACTCAAAGGGCGCGGGTTCGATCCTGGCCGAAACGCATGCACCACTTAGGCATTTTTCTGACCTAATGTGTATATTGTTACTATTACCACGTGCTGATAACGGTGAAGGAAAACATCGTGATGCAACCTGCACATCGAGATAACCGATGTGTCAAACCTGCCAAGCCGCCTTGGACAAGCGTGGCGGGTATACTGTCCATTCCCTTGTAGTGGGAGGCCCGAGCTCAGCAGTGGGACATTTAGGGGCTGCTATTATACACAAGCGTAACTCGTTTATTTTGGGGATATAAAATATGTATGTATGTCTGCCGATTAAAAAAACATATCAAGAAAAGAGGTTATGTAATAATAATAAAATAAATAAATGTCTTAGGAATATATTTTGATAATCTAATTGAAATTTTGCCGCCTAAAAGCATCTTTAGGTTGATTATTATCTTAAGATTAATTAATGTAGTCAAAATCACGCCAAGCCACTAATGTTTCACTTCGTTAAAGCTTTTATGTAAATCAATTAATTAATTTCCTTCCTCAGTAATACATTACTTTGGTCTGTTAACAAGATACTCATTAACCATTAATAAATTAACGAAAACTTCCCTTCTATTATTATTCGATAGTTGCTAACGAGTCGTTAGCCTGTAAGAAATCCTATAACATCTTTCTTACACAATCCTATGTCATTATTGTTTGGAGTACTGTACTCATTTTGACAAAAATGAAACGCTTATGACATCGTTATACCTGTCCGTGGGTTTCTTTGTCCTTGTAATCATTTTTCTCAGGAACTACTCATGGCCGGTCGCAAGTAGCAAAATACATACATACATAACTTCACGTCAGTTGCCTTGCGGGGTAGGCACGAACAACAGAGTGCCATTTAGGCTTATTCTTATACACCTCACTTGCTTCTTTGACATTCATAACTCTTGTCATGCATGCTCGTCTGTTCTTAACGCTCCTGACATCACCTTCTGCTGGTACACGATCAATTTGATCATGGAAGGTGTGTCGTGGCCTTCCAAGACTTCTGCATCCATCCACTTTTACATTGTATATCTGTTTAGTCATTCTTTCATCATGCATTCTTTCCACATGCCCGAACCACCGGAGCATTCCTTTCCTTACCTTCACCCCGACACTCTCTTTCGGACCAACTCTCTTTCTTACTTCGGTATTACGAACGCGGTCCGCGAGCGTCACTCCGCAGATTTTGCGCAGTGCTCGCATCTCGACCGCGTTTACTCTACTTTCATGCTCTCTCTTCCATACCCAACTCTCGCTTCCATATTAGCAATTAGTAAAATAATAAAACTATATGTGGTTTTAAGTGGGACGTCGGGGTCACCACTATGATTTTAAATGGATTACTACTGTGATGGTATGTATGATTCCTATTCTGACTCAAATTAGGCGTGTCGGGCAGGTGGAGATAAAATTTAAATAATTAGTTAAATTATATACCGTCTTTAATTTACTTAGTGCGACTCGACTCGGAAGGTGACGCGGGGCGACTAACAACAGTGCCACGAATATCTCTACACATTACAATTTTTATTGAATTGCAACTGTCACTAGCCGTCACACTGTATAGATCAAATTTGACAGATAGCTGTAGTCTATATGGCGCTACATTATTTTGTTTTATTTTAAATTATTTTACGTCTATAGTCAGCTAAATTTGCAATATTAGTAGAATAAGGCAATTTAATATTTGCACGCCCTATGGGTAATGGTATATTGTACTAACCATAATTTAAGATCTGTTAAGCAATGTACCATGTATTTCATTATACAATGGTATAGTTTAACCGCGAAATAACTAAACATTTTTATCCGTGCAGGAACGGAGAAAGAATACAGTTTCCTGCGGCCGGGCTGCCTGTCGTAAGAGGCGACTAAACAACCCACAGCCAGGTGGTAGGGCATTTGCCCGACTGGATGACTACCACCCCTGGTCTAAAACATGCCGCCATAACAACTTTGAGTTGTGTTCCGGCATTAGTGACCAGGTTCCAGACTCACTTAAGGAGCAGCAGCGCATTTGTAGCACCTTTGGTGTTACAAATGTCCATAGGCGATGGTAACCGCTTTCCATCCAGTGGGCCGTCTGCCTGTCTGTTGAACTCCTGCAATAAAAAAAAACATTAGGGATGATTACTATGCACGTAACCGAGTGCAGGCGCGATGCGATGGCAGATAGACGCCAAGCGACGTGGAAGAAGAATTTACCTCACCACCAGGCCGCAGATACGCTTCACTTATGTCTGGGCGCTTCACACACCACTAGGATTTAAACTAATGCGAATTAAGTTATTTATTAAATAGGGGAGCGGACTGTCAAATCAACTGAGATACTTTTAATAAAACTACAGAACGTCGCAGCTTCATAGAATTTGTACGAGCGTACCTATATATGACGACATAAGTTGATACAGGAAAAAGAAGTCAAATAGCACATTAATTACACCGGCTCTGAAAAAGTAAAAACTGTTCCGTGCTTTTGACCAGAGCCATCTATTTTTATGTATTTCGATGCGTTTAATCCGAATCTGCGGCCAGTTTGGTCCATACACTCTCAAAATTTTGAGTGTGTGGTCCTAAACTTACACAAGTATCGGATTCAACGCATGAAATAAGTGTGGTCAATTTTTTTGTGGGCCAGTGTTATTAGAAAAATAATTAAAATTCTTCCTGTCGCGGGATTTTAAAAGTTAGATAATCAGATGTTATATTACCGCCTGTTTTTTTGTATACAAATATATTAGAATTTATTTTTACATTTTCCGTCCCCTATTTATATAACTTTCTTTGTTGTGATCAAATGTTATACATTGCGGTGACACTGACACGCGATGTGAGTTTTGTTTTAGCGTATTCTATATTTAAAAGGTTTATTATTTTTCTTAATGACGAGGTGAAGAGGGAGAATTTGCAAAGTGTTCCTCGGCGCAACCACTGGTGGTTGAATATAATTTTCAATTAAACCAAACATCACTTTGTTTTTTTTTGTACATAGTCGTATCTTCTCTTTAGCCAGATTTAAAATAATCATAACGATGTTCTTTAATATATATTTTTTTATTTTAATCAAACTTACCTCTGAATTCATGAAAATTGTTTTCCGTTTCCAGCTTTCGAATTACGAAGTGACAAATTCTGAAAAATCAAGGTATTAAAAGCTTGACTACTTTCAATGAATATAAATAAAATACTTTTACTCTCTTTTTTATTTATAAAACAATGTTATTTACAAGATATGGTTTTATAGTTTAATTTAATTTATAATCTACCCTAATTTTATATTAATAACGCATTATTAAAAATAATTATTTTTATATCGACGATATAAAATTATATACAGCAGAGAAGAGAATAGAATTGAATATTCTTTATTGCACGCGAGAAAACAATTTAACTATACAATCGATACAAGCGATTTCTTCCAGACAACCTTCTGGGGATAATTTTACATATATAATAGTGGATCGATATTCAGTGCTCATAGTTTAAAATGTATATAATTAAATATACATAATAGCAAATAAAAAATAACTAACTGCTGTGGCTCAACGACCAAAATGAGTCCGGTCCCCCGAAATATGAAAACTCCACTCCTTTTTGATCAGCACTGTCTCCTGCCAGTCATAGGCTTGCAGGTCACGCAGCTTAGCCTCCACTACCTCAAATCATCGATATCTAGGCCGACCAACTGGTCGCCATCCCATTGGTCTGCCCAGATAGGCTCTTTTCACCACGCGATCCTCCCCCATTCTATGTAGGTGGCCAAGCCAGCGCAAGCGATGTGCCTTGCTCTCGCCTATTATATTGGGCTCTTCGATTGTGTCATTTTTTTAAACCGCCAGTTGCCATCGCTTCCCTATATCGGACCCAGGATCTTTCTTAGGACCTTTCTTTCAGCTACTAACAGCTTATTCTCCTCCCTTAAGTATTAGGGTCCAAATAAATAATAAAATACACATACATATTTAAGAGGAGTAAGACAATTATTTTTGTATTCCCTTGGTAGTCGTGTAAGCTTACGCCTGTCTGTCTGTCAGATAATAGAACATGTTTTTGAATATTTATATATATATAAAAATGAATCCCTATTTCCCTTGGTCACGCCATGACGCGTGAACGGCTGGAGCGATGTCGCTATTTTTTTTTTGTTGCGTTTGTTATTGTCAGGAGAAGGGTCTTATGAAAGAAAAAATTAACCACCATATAAAATTATTTCTAATCGAACCTTAACGCTTTGGACAATATAAACTTTTTTAACCTAACCTTATGTGACGTTTGACATAGAATTGACAGAATGTGTGCTGCAAATATCGTCAAAGAGGATGTAAAAAACTAAATATAGTTTAAAACAGATGCTTTGGTCGGAGTTATTTTATTGATAAAATACATATATAATAATTAATTTAGCTCTAATCGGGTTTCAATATTTAGGTGAAATTATTTTTGTGTGTGTTCAAGTGGGTCCCGGGATGGTTAAGATTATAGATCTACCGGTAGGTGGCACCGCTAAAGTCTTCCTAAACGGTGGGACCTATTTTGATGATTTTTTTGTTTTTATTAAAGTGGATTCGATAATGTTTTAAATTAACTATTGGCAACGGTAAATGTCGCTGCAATCGGGTTGTAGATTTTTATTTTTAAGGGCAGGACAACGTCTGCCGGGTACAGCTAGTATTTATATATTTTAAAGGCAGTCAGGTATTTTCAATATCTTCGCATGTAGATCGAACAATTAAAGATCAATGAAAATTATTTTGAGCAAGAACTTTTGAATAAAATATGGCGTATTTTCATTTTAATTGTTTTCTTTATAACTCCGTAGATAAAATACAATGGTAGTGGATGTTTTGCATCGCTCCGGAACGTTTTATTGTGCGAGGACGACTTCGCACGTGCCAGATTTAATTGTAATGGTGCGGCTTCATCTGGGATAAAGTTAAAAGTATATAGGCCGTTTCTCGCAGACGTAACGATGTATTTAATGCGTTATTTGATATATGACATTGTTATTAACGTAAAATATTGACAGATAACATATGTATATACACTAATGTGGCTATGCGACAATGAACGTTATTTTATAACGCTTTAAATAAGACGCATTTGGCCACAGACTAAATCTTTAACAATGACGCAGGTGTGGCTTCAGCATAACAGTGGATGGGTTGGATCTCCACGTAATCTTTTATTGTACGGGAACGACTTCGCACTTGCCAGATTTATTTCTAATGAGCTAATAACATTACCATTATACACGATATTTCCCTTTTCCAATAGGGGATATGCATGTCATTCAATTTGGCTCAAGTAATTTGATTTGACATCTTTATTAACCTAATGCTTGGGCCACACCTGCAATAAGGTTGAAGTTGTAGAGTTCAAAATAACGCCGATAACGAATAGCTATGTTATGCTTATTGATAGATAAAGTATGTATACAATAATGTTATTGTATACATAGTTTATCCGTCAATATGTAATACCATTAGGATTAATGACTAGACCGCTTAACAAATAACGCATTACACCGACCACCACAGCTGCGTGAAACCTATATATAAATATACATAGGCCTATAACTGTAACATAATTGCAGGTGTGGCACCAGTACTAGAATCACACCTATAAAGTTTATTTTTTATTTGTTTTCGTTGAATACTTACATAGATTGTAATTAATAAAAAACTGAACACGTGTGTTTGCGTGTGTGACGCTTGGACCGCGGAGTCCTGAGGCCATGAGCCTCTACAAAGAGCTACCACACTGACTTATGGATCTTCGGGTGATCAGAGGACTGGTGCCTCCCTCGGACAACGGACCGGTATGGCAATCCAGCGAGGTAACGCAACCAGCCGCCTGGGCAGTTGTGTAGCCTATAATATGTGGACTTAGTTTCTTTGTTATTATTATATCTATAACGTTTATATTTTGCATAAATGTAAGAAATCTATGGAGATTTTGTCGCATTATTCTTAGTATCTCATTATTGTGACGGTAACAATATTTTTTGTTTGTTACAACTCCATTTATTCTCTGAAAAGCAATTTTAACACGACTTCTATGTGTATTTAAAAAAAAGAGCCTGAGATAATCTATAAATAACTAGCTGCGCCCCGCGGTCTCACCCGCGTGGTGAAGGAAAATCGTTATATTTTGGATAATTCACACTATATCTATATTTATATAGATTTTTTGAGCCAAAAACCCTTTCGGGCGTACTCAGAATAAATACCCTACAAAACTTTCATCATAGTCTGATTAACTGTTTAAGAGCGCGTCAAGGACAAACATACATACATACATACATATCTTTACGCCAGTTCCCTTGCGGGGTAAGCACGAACAACAGAGTGCCATTCAGGCTTATTCTTACACAGGACAAACATGAGTGAGAGAAAGCTTATTGTGTGAGAAACACAGGAGACCGGCTTCGTTCTCATCCGTACTCTGTGCTGTTTACGGGGTGAGAAGTGACACCGGTAGACGCCTGGCGGGAATAACTCATCGAGTGCCAACTGGTCAATTATCGACTGCCGAGAGTAGAAAATGATTAAACTAAAAAAAAAACTTTAGGGGTGGACCACTCTTATCACTTAGGGGCAAAAAAATAGTTTACATCCTATTCTCAGACCTACTAAATATACACACAAAATTTCATAAGAATCGGTCAAGCCGTTTCGGAGGAGTTTTGTTACAAACACTGTGACACGATAATTTTATATATTAGATATATAAATAGCAGTGGAAGAACCGTCCGTCCTAGGGTGCAGTTGAAATTCAGCGTCAGGCACCTGTTGCCTGGCATATGATGAGACTGATGATGAGACTTTTTTATTGGTATATAAAATATACCTATACCTACATTGTTTAATTCTTTCTATGTGAAGACCAAATAAACGTTTTTCTTTCTTTCTTTCTGATATAAAAGTTGCAAATAATTTCACATAGGAGCGGAGTCTAAGTGAGACACGTTATGACGGAGTTTATGTTTTTGCCCGGCCGAACCGACACACGAGCCGCGCGCGTACCTCCATGCATTGTTTATCATTTCTATTGCTTAGACATAGCCAGTCAGACACTTACTCTTGTGGGATTACATTTACTTAAATAAAATAACAAGTGTTTTATTCTTACAATTTCTTCAAAATCTAATATCCGTAACTGAAACTATCCGAAATAATGTCATGTCCGATATAATATTATTGATATATCTGTATCCACATCTAGATCTGAAATTTCTGAATTTTTTATGCTCGACTTCAGAGTCTAGAGCATAGACGTAAAGTCGCGCGGCTGACTGTCTTCTACCGGATACATTTCGGGGAGTGTTCCTTAGAATTGCACGAGCTGATTCCTCCATCCCCATTTTACCATCGGACAACCAGACGCGCCGGTTTGCGCCACCGATACATGGTGGAAATACCACCAGTTAGAACAAAGCGTTTCGCTTCATCTTTTCTGGTGCGCACTGCCGAAGAGTGGAATAATTTGCCGGAGTCTGTTTTTCCTGACAAATACAATCTTAAAGTCTTCAAGTCACGAGTGAATAGGTACTTTCTAGGTAAGCGTGCTCCATCCTAGACTGCGTCATCACTCAACATCAGGTGAGACAGTGGTCAAACGCAAACCTATACTTACATTAAAAAAAAAATCGTATTCATAATATGTTTACTGTATTCTACTTATATTCATAAGGGATTATAGGTAGAATACAATATAAATAAATTCAGTTTTCTTTATTGTATTAGTAATAATATTTTACATTAATACAAAAAATCGCAAAAAAGTACACTTTCACATTGTCAACAAGGACGTATAGGAGGCAGACGGAGGGCGCTTGCTACAGCTAACGTGCCGGCTCTATTAGAGCCGAACGGTATTACACGTGACAATGGTAGGCGTCCTGACGGTATGACTCTAATTCCCTGGCAGCGTCGCAAGCCTTTGGTGTGGGATGCGAGTTGCGTGGAGACGTTAGCCGCATCCCATTTACAAAACACGTCTAGATCAGCCGGTTCGACGGCGGAAATAGCTGAATCATTCAAGCGGCGCAAATATGCAACCCTCAATGAGAGTCGTATGGTTGTGCTGTTTGCTGTTGAGACGCATGGACCGTGGGGTCCTGAGACCATGAGGCTCTATCAGAATTTATGAAGACGACTCATTGAGTCTTCAGTTGCTCAGAGGGCTGGAGCCTACCTCGAGCAACGGACCAGTATGGCGATCCAGCGAGGAAACGTAGCCAGCCTTCTGGGCACCTTACCCATAGAAGACGGTGATCTAGGCTTAGTATTCTACTTATAGTTTTGAGGGACTATGGGTAGAATACAATATAAATAAGTTTTATTTTATTGTATTAGATTATTTGTTGTATTTAGCAATTAAAAAAACAATGTATAAATGTATGTTTTTATGGTAGCGACTACTATAAAACAATGGTCTAACATAAATCAAGTCATACATATACGTACACACGTTGTTACGGCTGCAGCCAGCAACTGGACCGGTTGGCGTGGGAGGCGCTTTTTTTTTTTATTGCAGGATATCAGCAGACAGGCAAACGGCCCACTTGATGGAAAGCGGTTACCATCGCCTATGGACATTAGCAACATCAAAGGTGCTACAAATGCGCTGCTGCTCTCTTAAGGGAAACTGGAACCTGGTCACTAATGCCGGAACACAACTCGAAGGTTGTTATGGCGACATACTTTAGGCCAGGGGTGGTAGCCATCCAGTCGGGCAAATGCCCTACCACCTGGCTTAGGCCGGTGTCACACATCACGTCACTTGCAATCAAAAACTTGATCCTCACACGTCACGCGCACGATACATACTTTTAATTTGTAATACCTACCAGTATAATATAGTAGTCGTGCAATAAAAACATATATCTAGATACACCGTTCATTATTCTTCAAGCAAAATCAAAGTATAGTCCACCAATTCACAACCGGAGTTTTCACAGGCTCAGGCCTTTAGACACATACAACTAACTATACATGAATGCAAATAATTGATTAGGAAAAAAAAAATATAAATATATCCTATTACTAACGATACGCAAAAGTCTTTGATATTTCGTACCGTTTATATTTCAAGAGAGCATTACCATTGTACACGATTTTCCCTTTTTTCCAATTCTTTGGAAATCTGTAACGAACCCCATTTAAAGCATTCATTAGCTCTGTCAATATGTAAGGGATTAATATTTCTGTTTTTAATTAAGTTTCTAGTCAAGCAGGTCTTGTGTTTCGAGGTAAATATCATGATTTTATTATAAGGGTTTTATTTGTTGAATTGATTTGCTATATATAGAGTTCAAATAACGCTGTTAACGAATAGCTAGCTGCATTAGTGTAGATAAATACGTTATCTGTCAATATTTAACGCCATTAACAATTAATAACAATAAGCCCATTGCTACATCTGCGTGAAACGATCAGTAAATATAACACTATCCCAAATGGATCAGTAGGGTTATAGGAAACCTGGTAATATTGTAATTTCATTTGTTTTTCGAGGCATTCCTCGATTTAAATTCAAAACTATTTACTTGTCTTTATAAGTATACGACTAGAAAAGTTAGTCGTTACAGCACAGGAACTACAATAATATAGTAGAAGATAGAACGAAAAGACAAAGATGTTTTGCACACAGCGCTGGTGATTGCGTATGATTGCATATTATGACTACAATTTTATTTACTTCCTAGCAGCCCGGCGCAGTTTCACCCGTGCTCTATCTCACTCCCGTGGTATATAGCGTCATTTTATATAGCCTATGACACTTCCTGTTAACGTAGCTTTCTAACAGTAAAAGAATTTTTAAAATCGGTTTAGTAGTTCCAGAGATTACCCCCTACAACGTCACAAACTCATAAAATTTACCTCTTTATAATAATTATTAGTATTAATTTTCCTGCACTGAAAATATGAAAATCTTGAACTCGATTCCAGCGCCACCTACCGGGTCTATTTGTGAATCTAAACCATTCCGTATCCGTAGAGGAACGGAGAAAGAATACAATTTCTTGCGGCCGGGCGGCCTGTCGTAAGAGGTGACTTAACAACCCACAGCCAGGTGGTAGAGCATTTGCCCGACTGGATGACTACCATCCCTGGTCTAAAGTATATCGCCATAACAACCTTGAGTTGTGTTCCGGCATTAGTGACCAGGTTCCAGTTTCCCTTAAGAGAGCAGCAGCGCATTTGTAGCAACTTTGCTGTTGCAAATGTCCATAGGCGATGGTAACCACTTTCCATCAAGAGGGCCTTCTGCCTGCCTGCTGATCTCCTGCAATAAAAAGAAACGGGACCCACTCAAACACATAAAATTTCATCAAAATCCTAGAACCCGACTGTTCGGTCCTTGCCTAGCATGAGGTAGATAGAAAATCGCTCCATCAATTTGGCTGTCTACCCTCTTTCTGTGTGAGGTGACGGCCAATGCACAGGAGGGTAGATGCAGCCATTTTGGACTTACATCTGTCAACGTTGTGACGAGATATCGTGCCGTGCTTTTATTCTTTTAAATATATTAAATTCCAATAATTACTGGCCGTACTAAGAACTTATTGTGTGATACTAGTGAATAGAAGTAACCACTCCAAAGTGAATTTGGTGCCGTGCGCTGTTCCTCTGTGTGCTGCAATCAGGACCAAGCCAGGAGAGGTCGGATCTCAAGGTTGGTGGAGCTTTTAATACTTTTCTAGTGCAAGGATCTAAGCCAGATATCTATATTTCTCATACAGTCCATTATTATAAAACCAGCGTTATTTGACCAAGGGCCACCACACCACATTACCCTTGAACTACAGCGCCCCACACCGACTTTGAATGGAATGTTAGATTTGAATAATTAAAAAAATAATCTCCAGGTATAGAAACAGTCTTGAATACGAAATCATTTATTTGGATAAGGATTAATACAAAGGTATGGATAATATGGTCTGATTTAAGTCGGCATTTCTGTCAAGTTTTTAAATGTAAAAAAGTAGTTATAATCATATAACTACAATATAATAAAACTAAGATTTAACGATTTAAAGCGCGGTAATTTATCTGATTTTTACTATTCCGACGTTTCGGTCACTTTTTCAGTAGCCGTGATCACGGAAGACAGAGATGTCCAGTGTCAATGCGTATTGTTAAAGATTTATTTAGCCTGCTGCCAACTTGTTCATTTTAATTATTTCGTTTTAATTTTGTTTATGGTTATTATTTCACTTTATGGGAGCCTAATCTAATTTACCACCGCTTCGCAACATGTTGAGGCTTGAAGAGAAGAAGCGGCGCAAGAAACTCTTCAGCAAGCATGCCTAGATGGTAAATGGTTCTTTCGCAGAAATTGATCCTTGGAAATTGCACTATGATTGATATAATATAGGTAATATTACAGTGTTCATTTTGTCAAAATCAGCCGGTTTGATTCCTAACATAGGTAATTGATTTTTCAAAAATCTAAATGATTGATGACTCTTTTGAGTATTTTCCCCTGTTTAGTATAGCTTAGGCTTTGGCTGTGAAGGCCTACTTGAAAAATTCACTCTTTATATGTACATACTTACAAACAGAAAGTGGATTCCAGGCTATGGTCGGTGGGGAGTGTTCCCAAAATGATGATCGCATTTTCTTTGAAATCACATAAAATTGGTAATGTGGTTTTCCGTGATAACATAAAAGATAGACACAGTTATTTTTGCGATACAAAAACCTACTTTTATACTAAAAACCAATGTTGTAATAATACGCATAGACTTGCAAGTCACTGGATTCATTAATATAACCGTATGAAAGGTGTTACGATGTGATCCTTTGTTAGTCTAATGAAGCAAAGTAAGCCAAAAATAATTAATTAAACTGTAATACAGTTGATTTTATATAAAATGTAGGAAATTATATTAAATGGAAAGTGCTTGTATATTTTCTGCATAAAATTATCTGCCATATTTTATGCATGTACTGACTCTTTGAAACATGTAGGTATAATAACCAGGGATTTTAAAAAGCTAAGTATTAGTGTATTAGTCGGCCGCTATGGTTGAGTGGTCTTTATCTCACTGGACCGCAAATTCCCTGAATTCGATTCTAGGCATGATGAAAACGGACTTTCCGTTATTTCTTTATATTCGGTTTGTATTTGTATATCTGTCTATTGTATTGATTGTTTTATTTAAAATGCATTTGCAACTCTAAAAATCATTCATTCATTCATTAAATTTCTGACCAAAAACCTAAATATAAAACAGTTTACAATTGTTATTTATTAAAGAATTATTTAATACTCTAGCTTTATTAATCACTAACTGTAACTGTTTTATTTTATTATTGAGACTTCTTTGTAGTGTAATTCGTCCTTTCAAGTGTAATTAATTCATTTCTGTCATTCAATTTGATTAACCAATGTGAGCCAGGTAAACATAAAATTGAATGGTTCAATGTAATTGAAAGTCGTTGTGTCTTTTCAATTCTGTGCCTTTCAATGAATTTAATTCAATTTTTTTGATCGGCCTAATATCAGTATAATGCTTATACACGTATATATTTTTTTGCAAAAGTCTAAACATGAATGTTCATATCCCTAACTCAAGGCATTTTTATTACTCATACACATTTTTATCCTCTAACTCAGTCTTTCAAGATTATTTTTGAGATATAATATATCCTGGTACAATATATTTCATTGCCAAATTTCATTAAAATCCAAAAGGTTACAACACTTAGGGCCGCTTGCATAAGGTTGCTTAAATTGATTTAAGAAACACAAAACGTATTTAACACCCTTAAATACAATTAGCGTATTGCACAATGCAAAATATGCCGCTAAATACGTTTAAAGAACTGTCAATACGTTTTGTGTAAAACGTATTTAGGCAGTTTAATATGATTAACTAATTTTATTTAAAGGCGATCGTAATGCAAGCGGCCCTTACTGTTGTATCTTTATATCAGTATGGAGTGTTTTGTATGTCGAGGTACTTAAAAAATCTCAGCTAAAACTTTAAGAAACATATAGTATCTCTAAAATTCATTAATGCTAAACTTACCTACGAAACGCCCCTTCTCTCTTAAAACTTCTGTCAAAGTTCTTACACAAATCAAGTCAACAAGTCACAGCACTCACTAAAACAAATTAAATTTACTAATACTTCTCTTAAACTTTATAAGTACTTTTTAATACCAGAATCTTAAAAAAATACTGTTCTATTTTTAAGTTTGTTAAATTAAAATTAAAATTTCCTTCTTTATTAAAATTTGTTAAATTTAAATTAAATACTCTTTTTTTTAAATTTGTTAAATTTAAATAAATCCTAGTTCTATTCTTGAATTCTTTACATGAAGGTATTTTTCTGTAAAGTTCGTTTCGGCTTCACGAGGGTACCATAGGCAACTAGTGGGTGATCAGCTCGGCGCCCTACCGTCTACTGACGAAAGGCGGGCGGGCGGAGGCCTCCCCTTCAAACTAACACTTACGACTCGCAACAAAGTTGCTCGTGGTTGCATTTTAACGTAACTTTCGTAAACGTTTTAATTTCATTCCCATGTACATTTTCTTTTTCTAAGGTAATATTGTTATAATTTAATATTTATTTTAATAACCGCTCATTTTAATCATAATATTGTCGTTGATATTGAATTTGTATTTGTAAATAGCTATGTTCACGCTTGCTATTACATAGCTTCACTTATTATTGAGTATTAATGCGAGATAATCTTAACTAATATATAAATATTACTATAATAATCGTCGATATCAGTTCAGTATATTGAACTAAATCTTTTTGTTCATTTTTCAAAATTTTGTTATGAATATGTAATATGTAAAATTCATCTGAAATCCCCACGAATCTAAATATAGATCAATCTTATACTAATATATAAAGCTGAAGAGTTTGTTTGTTTGAACGCGTTAATCTCAGGAACTACGGGTCTGAATTGAAAAATTCTGTCAATGTTAGATAGCCCATTTATTGAGGAATGCTATATATGCTATATATCATTACGCTTACACCAATAGGAGCGGAGCACCAATGAAGAATGTTTCAAAATCGGGGGGTTTTTTTTACCTTATTTTTTTTAACTATTCCACGCGAACGAAATCGTGGGCAGAAGCTAGTGGTGGATAAAATTCAAAACAAATTTATGCGTTTCTTATATTATTAGTATGGAGTTTATCCTATTTTTCCGCTAATGTATTACCTGCTACTCCTTTTATTTTTACTTATTATGTGTATTACCTACCTACTCCCTTTATTCTAGGAATGGTAGGATACTTGTTGCGTCACGTACATGGAATAATTTATTGCTAAATAATTAGCTAGTTTATGACTGAGTAGTCCATGTACGTGCCAATGTCCATGGCTTCGACGCCGCAGGAGCTAGGCTCAACCGCTGGAGGGGAGGGAGTACAAAGTAAGACGACGTGTGTTGTACTCGCTATGTAATTATTACTTAATTAATTTAACATTAAACTTAAGACTATACAATACAGAAATCTTAACTGCTACGTGAAACTATATAAAACCTAAACATATTCATAGATGCATCTCTGAATGTTTTTTGTTTTCTGTTTTAACAGAGTTTGACACATACATGGACTAGTCAGTTATAACCTTGCTAATTATTTAGTAATAAATTATTCCATGTACGTGACGTAACAATACTATAGGCTGCCAGTGATAAGGAACTTACAGATAGCAACGGTTCCGAGGCGATAGCTAATCCCAGCATTTTGAAGAGTATTAACTTCTATATCCAGTTTTATTTCGGTCCAAATCTCTGTAAAATTAATATTCCTAATGTGGCAGTCTTTACTTATGCTGATGATACCGCACTAGTTATACATGGTCCTAGCTGGAACTTTGTAAAAAATAAGGCCCGAGGAGTGTCTTTCCACCGTTATAGTATGGCTAAATTGTAAAAACAAACTACATAGCCTTTGCTCTTAAAAAAAACCTGAAACCATAAAAATACTGAACATCTATTTTTAAAAATTAATTCTAGAGATATAAATTGTTAAGTCAGTCACACAGGTACTTGGTGTCCCGCGATACAAGCTAGTCCTAGTGCGGAACCTATGTAAGCATTATTTCTGTAAAATCTTTTGACAATAAATTTATTTCATGTCATTCTAAAGAAGTTCCACTTCAAAAATTACTGTTCCCGAGCGATATCAGAATACAGCGGAAAACATGCGCTCCGACCGCGTTTTATATGGCGCCACACTTTCAATTCACTAATAAACATGCCATCAGGGCAACAAGAATGACAGCCACAATTTTAATGTGTTGCCGTCATGGTTAGTTAGTTCCGCCTTTTCTAGATGGCGTTACGGGTATTTATCATGCCCACTTCATGTCAAACATATCCCTTTTGTAAAGCTAATGAACCGGCGAGCAAAAGCTCAGCAAATCATAAAAATCAGATAGAAAATATTTACGAAATTTGTTTTTCCACTGGAAATTGTGAAACGATTTTAACAATTTTCCGTTTAACCTGTTTTCCCAAGGAGCAAAATTTTAATTAAAAAGATTAAACCAGATACTCTAAATTTATAAATATCTGTGACGCAGGTAACATTTACTGAAAAGCCCCGTGCAAAAATAATAAAGACACAACGGTCTCAAGGGAAGCCCTTTTTAGTAAACAACAAAACATCTCAGCGTAATTCAATAGATCACGTACTTATTTCCCGTTGTTAACATTATTTTAATGAAAGGTTTCTTTCTTACTTTTGAAGTAGAACTTCTAGTCTAGATTTTGTTTACAAGCAAAATATAAATTACAATGACGTACAAAAAAATAATTGGTCTGTACTTTTGACCAGATCCATCTACCTAATTTTATGTACTTCTACGCGCTGAATCCGAATGTGGGGTCAGTTTGTTCCATACACGCTCAAATTTTTATTTTTTATGGGTCGGTGTAATCAATGCGCTATGACTCCTTTTTCGTGTACCAACTTATGACGTCATACGTAGGGTACGCTCGTACAAAATCTATGGGCCTGCGATGTTCTGTAGTTTTATTAAAACATTTGTCAATCTGCTCCTCTATTTAATACATACATACATACATACATAACTTCACGCCAGTTCCCTTGCGGGGTAGGCACGAACAACAGAGCGCCATTTAGGCTTATTCTTACACACCTCACTTGCCTCTTTGACATTCATAACTCTTGTCATGCACACTCGTCTGTTCTTAAGGCTCCTGACATCACCTTCTGCTAGTACACGATCAATTTGATCATGGAAGGTGTGTCGTGGCCTTCCACGACTTCTGCATCCATCCACTTTTGCATTGTATATCTGTTTAGTCATTCTTTCATCATGCATTCTTTCCACATGCCCGAACCACCGGAGCATTCCTTTCCTTACCTTCACCCCGACACTCTCTTTCAGACCAACTCTCTTTCTTACTTCGGTATTACGAACGCGGTCCGCGAGCATCACTCCGCAATAAATCTATTAATCTCTATCTCTATTTAATAAATAACTTTATTCCCATTGTTGAAATCCTAGTGATCTTTCCAGTCTTTACTTTGTTTTTAACGTTTGTAAGCTTGCGTATCTGTGCTGTAATGGTAGCATATCCTAGAACAGAGGTGGTAACTGTCCAGATGCGCAAATACCCTACCATCTGGCCATGGGTTGTTTCGTCGCCTCTTACGACTGGAGTCCCGGCTGCAGGAATTACCTATTATATATAATACTCTTAACTGTACACTGATATGATAAAAGGAAACACGCAATGATCTTAAATACTTCAAAATAGTAAATGGATGGCCTTATTGTAAAGCAATCTCTTCCAGGCAACCTTTGGATGTACAAGACCTCAATGTACAGATAGCAATGGCATGCAGTAGAACAAGATAAGTAACTCATAAGTATAAAACATATTATATATAGCTGTAAAGATATATGCGTACGTATACATACACAATAAATAATATATTAATACTCACTAATCTATCTTTATTCTTTCTTACGCGGACGACAATTTGTCAAAGTTTAAAATATTTTGTAATAAAGTAAAACATATAGTGAACAAGATGTAATTATGTCTTACTATGCACATAATGTAGTTTCTATGTTTAATATTAATTTATGGTAACTTGATATAAAGAACGGTATTAATTTTCGCAAATCATCATCTAATGCCACGTCATACCCCCACGATGTTGTCGTGGCACAAATCAGAAGCATTAAGAGAATATTTATAAAAAAAATATATATATATATATTAATTGTGAATATTCGATCAATGTCCGACATTTTATAGATCAAAACCTCTATTCTATACCATATACACAAATATATAATTTATGTCTATATTTGTATATATAGTCTATACTATATAACTATTTATATATTTATTATTAAAGTGTAAGTAATCGTACAATAACTGTATATACCACCATCGCCACTCCTAATCAGCAATATTCTTGCCACGGGTTGTCTGGAAGAGATCGCTTTTTAGCGATAAGACCGCCCTTTGTACACAATTAGAATAATACTAGTTCGTAAGTTTACTATAATGGTGTACATTAAAGTGTTCTCTTATCTATCTACCTTCCAAATTCAAAATATCTTAGTTTGTATAAAACACATTTAGATCATTAATAGGAAGACGGAGTCTCGGACTCTCAAAGTGAAGTCGGCTAAAGGCTCTTAGAATAGGATGCCGGTCGCGCCGCATTGCGTTACAAGAACTCTGTATAAAATAATCAAATAAGTTTTTTTTATTTTTTTATTGTACGAGTTCAACAGACAGGCAGACAGGCCACCTGATGGTAAACGTTTGCCATCGCCTATGCACATTTATAACACCAATGGTGCTACCAATTTGCTGCTTCTTTCGAAAGGGAGACTGGAATTTGGCCACTAATGCCGGAACACAACTCGAGGTTGTCATGGAGGCATACTCTAGACCATGGGTTGTAGCCATTCAGGCGGGCAAATACCCTAACACCTGGCTGTGAGTTGTTTTGTCGTCTCTTACAACAAGCCGCCCGGCCGCAGGAAATTGTATTCTTTCTCCGTTCCTGCACGGACAGCAAGACGATATAGGACGTCGTATGAGACGCAGTCTTCACTCCAAAATAAGTTTGCTCCATCGGGCCGTCAGTACTGCAACAGACATGACCGACCACTTCAACTTATTAATTTTGTGAGCTATATCGGTTTTTCTTTGCCACCTCCTCCACCATTGTTCAAGACGGAGATGTTCTTTTTCTCTTCTTTGCTTTTTTTTATTATATTCTAGAGATAATAAATGGGGGTAGTCTTATGTTTAATTTTCTTGTTTTCTTGGTTTTTCCTCATTTTTATCTTGTCTTTCTACTTCTCTGCATCTGCAGTTCTCTTACCGATACCCTCATTTCTGTTTTTATCCACAATAGAAATACGTAAAAGAGCTCACTCCATAGCCCGCTGAGCGACTTTAAATTTGTAGACCAGCCCTACCGTCAGTGCCCACGTCTTAGTAACGTATATCATAACGGGTATGATTTTACTCGAAGACTTTCGTCTTCAAGTATGCGGAATGGTTGACGAGAAGATTTGCGCGAAGTTAGTTATTAGTTATTGTAGTCTATTATTTTTAACCCTCGACGCAAAAAAGGGGTGTTATTGTACTGTTAAGTTTATAACTTGCACCTGAGGTTTGAAATTTGATTACAATAAGGGAGCATTAAGGTCGATCCGATGTTGGCCAATGCTGCAAATAACCTGGATCATCATAGCAACGCGAAATCACTATACTAATATTTGCAGTGTCACTATTTATGAAATTGTGAATGGCTACTGTTAGTGTAACCTTTATCTCTTCTAATATATGTATGATTTTTTTGTTCTATAAATATTTATTTTTATTTCTAAATATGAGATTTTAAGATGCTCTTACATGAGCAACTAGATTTGTTCAATCCCGGTCAATTCTCATCAACTATGATGTCACAACTACATCAAGCTATTTAGGGCGATGGCAACATGTAGCAAGCCGTTGCTGAGATACGGCCACACAATACCATGCAATATTGAGCAACTTAAAAAATTAGGCACACCCCGCCCCCGCCGGCGGCTTGTTCCTCTGGCAAAAACAAGACGTAGCTATACGTACAAACGAGATAGAAAAAAAATTGGCAACAAATTTCAAACCAATTGGATATTCTGCAACTCATATGGCGACGTTGAGAAATGTGAAATATACGGAGCAATTACAAGCAATATTCCCGAAACAAATGCCGCATTTTATTGCAATTTCTCCACTTAATTGCTCCAGATTGATTCATTATAGTTGCCAAGCAATAATTGTTCAATAATTGCCCGTGTAAGAGCACCTAAAGAGCTTTCCAAACGTGTCATCGATACTTCAGTTGATCAGAATGTTAGTGCCTACCTTAGCCAACGGATCAGTATGGCAATCAGACGAGAATTTTGGAGAATCCCTTGGTGACATTGACATATGTCGAGATTTACTAGAAGGTATAAGACATAGCATAAAGTTTCAATTTATTTTGATACGGGTCATGTTCGTCTTATGAATCTGCAAAAACGACAGCTTTAAACCGTCTGGATACCTTACTTGCAGAAGGCTGTGATCTAGGCTATTTTACTTGTAGTTATAGCTATTAGATAATAGAATGACGGCCTCTGTGGTTGTGCGGGCTAAGCTTTTGCCGACCAACCTCACTACAACACAGAGGCTCCGGGTTCAATTTCTGTCATGGTAAATAATTATAATCTCTCGATTAAAAAAAAAAATTGAAAATCGATCCACAAATTTGATTGACGGAGAAATCGAGTAACGAACATACAAGAAAACATACAGACGAATTGAGATTCTCCCCCTTTTTTCAAAAAGAAAGAGAAATGGGCATACAATATGGAAACGAAACCATTTTGACTCCATTTATTGTCTGAAATAAAAAGTCATTATTATTTTCGAATGCCTATGTATGTACCTCATTTTATTCCATATTGTTACAAGTACGGGACTCGAATTAAAATGCCATTGGAATTACTATAGAATTTATTAGAACTATACAAACACGTATAACACAGGTACAAATATAACCGGACGCTATAGGTCCAAATACAATGCACGATTCAATAACAAGCGCAAAGTCCGCCACCATATAGCTTATCTAATATACACACGTCTTGTCCCGCTTGTGCCTATCGCTAGACTCACGATCTCTCCATTGGGCCATTGCTTTCTAATGCACCGATGCAATATGTCCACCTGGCAAGCGTCAACGCAATTTCCCGGAAAACGTAATCCGCACACCTGCGTAATTATGCCCGCGACGGCCATAAACGAGTACAATACACAATGGGCTGTTTTCTAATTACAAATTTTAAACACAAAGTAAACAAAAGAAGCTAGTCATAAAACAGTTTCAATGTTATTAGCTCAAACGCCGCGGCAGGTAATAAATGTGCTTTGTCTACAGGTATGCTGGTGGCCCAACTTGTAACAATATGCATATAACTCTGAACTCTTTTTAAAATTATTTAGAATTATTAGAAGACATAATCTTAACAAAATAATATTGGAAACTTGGTATATTAATATAATTAATTCATTTTCCTTTTAACTTTATACAATTATTGTTCTTGAAGCAATTTTACGGAAGAATGAGTTTCATTTCGTAAAAAATTTTGCTCCTTTGTATTTTTAGAAAGCTTTCGTATTTTTACTAAGTATAAAAAAATTCTGTCATTATTTGAAAAATTAGGTACGTTTAATAGGAATTCAATTTACTTATGGTATCTATAAGCAAGATTATATTACTTATAGTTAGGTTTCCAGGCATAAAACTAAGGTAGGGGGACTCTTACTAACAAGTCACATAATATAACCTCGATTCAAAAATAATAATTCCTTTAAACAAATAAAGTACTTTATTTGCTTATATAAACAAAGAATCCCAAAATCAGTACCGACACATTTATTTGAAAAAATATAATAAATAATTGAAGAAACCATTTTTTTTTATCTTTTCTCTTGCTGCTAAATCAAATAACTTAAAATACATAATACTTAGATTTTCATAACAATGAGTAGATGTATTATCGCTGTTATGTCCAATTCTTTGGATAATTTGTAACTTGTATTGTTTTATTTATATACTAGCTGATGCCCGCGACTTTTAACTATCCCACGGGAACTCTTTAATTTTTCGAGATCAAAAGTATTATTTTATATTGACCAGGGATATAAGCTACCACCATACAAAATTTTATTTAAATCGGTCCAGTCGTTTCGGAGATTAGCCAGTACAAACAGACAGACAAACAGACAGACAAACAGAGAATCAAAAAAATTTGAAAAAATCTAAATTAGTTCTATGTCGCTTGTTACATCCCCCTGATTCGGTTTTTAACATTTTTTTTTCATTGTACAGATATTCGACCTCAACAGTTTTATTATATGTATAGATTATTTATTTATATTTTAGTGTTGATATATTATCAACGAATTAGCGTATGACGCTTCTATGAATATAAATTATCATAGATTTGAAATATCCAAATTGATATTTAACATAATATTTAATAATTATTTCTTTAATAAAAATATAGCAATATTCACTCCCATCATGTTAAAAGAAATGCAAAGTATACCTAAGACGATTTATGTAAACATACAACCCCTTACAAAAACATCCAATGTGCCAATATTTGCACGACCGATTCAAAAGTTTAACGAAAGTACCGCACTTTGAAATGAAAATCTCTCGTGTGTACACATCGGCAAACGAATCGTATGCACTTGAGAATTTAATTCCGTTTCCTCGGAGCAGAAATTTTATTTTACTCATGGAGAGTACATCTATCTATCTATATAAATAAAAGTGAATCGTAGAAATGTATGTATGTGCATAACTTGAGAACGACTTTGGTGAAAAACTTGCTGTAAATTCCTGAGACAACTTCAGGAGTATACTCTTTCGAATAAAGAAAAAGATTGAAAATTTGTTCACATTTGACGGAGAAATCACGTAACAAACTTATAAACAATATTTTTTAACAAAAAAAAATACCGACTTCATACTTCATACATAATCAAAAAATAAATATTGTTTACATTTTAGATGCGCAAATATTTGAATAGTTTTAGAAACAATATATTAAGCGCCTGTACAAATTATGGAACTGGCACGCATATACAAAGTTGCTATCTCACTCTTCGGTGTAGACGTTCGTCTACTCCGTCGTCTAATCGAGAGCAACTCTTGGCTCTCGATTTCACCGGAATCTATTTATCAGATCCTGATTTGTTGACCATGGGACCACTTCGAAAGTCTACACTTATGAGACAAGAAAAAAATGTAAATCGCTCTACTATTGACTGAGAATCGTGTAACAAAATAGTTGTTTAACAATTTTATAGGGTTTCTTTTGATTTCCCTGGGATCCACTCATCAGATCCTGACATAGAGACGATGAGACCAATTTTTGAGAGTATATGTATATATAGGTATCCTTTGGTTTAGAAAAAAAAATCGGTTCTCTATTGACGAAGAAATCGAGTAACGAACTTACAAAAAAAACATAGAAACGAATTAAGAACCTCCTCATTTTTAAAGTCGGTTAAAAATCGTATCATATTTCATATACCTAGAACTGGTGTATACGTTTGTTACTAATAAGTGGAAGCCGAAATAATTTCCAACCAAATACAAACAGACCTCTTGAAACATTTTGGGGTTTTTTACATTCCCATAATTAGATTCAGTAACAATGTTATCTGATTTATTCCTTGCAATTAGACGGGATGCGGGCTCAAAACAAAATGCAATCCTTGACCCAAATCCTCGTGAGTTCGCGTTAGTGGAATCATCCGCATCCCCTTAGTGATGGGACAAAAACCTACTTAATGGCGACTATACACATTATATAGTACTGTACTTACTATATTTACATTTTTAAAATAAGATCGACAATCACATACAGACACCTATTTGAGGTTTTTGCCTATTAAGTCAAACTTTTCGATATATTCACTTAGGCTTAAGAAGTAGCTACTCTTCTATAATTTGAAGAAGTTCATAAAATATAAAGATTGATGACAATTCTTATGAATAGACGAAATCTTGTTCCTGCGCTTTTCAAACATGAAAAAGATCTCGTCATTATATAAGTAGAATTAGTTTTATTAATTATTATTCTTATTTATTATTTAATTAACAAAACTGGGTCATTTTGGTCTTACGCCTAAAGGAAGGTTTGCACTGAAAATCAGCGTTGTGTCGGATATTGTTCCGACACAGCAATATGCTGAGTGCAAACCTTTTTTGCTGAAAATGCGGCGTACAAATTCTCAAAATATGCTTTGTTTATAAAAATGTATAAGGAATGTAATTGCGTCGCAATTTCTTCAAATAAAGTTTTTCTTTCTTTCTTTCTTTCTGTCAGGCCAGTTTCAACGACATTATCCGCTGGGATCTTGTCAGCGTCAGCGTATCGGCCATTCTAGAACCGAATGGCTTGGTGTGCGACAATAGCAAGAGACCAGAAGGAATGTCACTCATCCTTTGGAAGATGGGATCTTCGGTCGCTACTGTGGGATGCGACTTGTGTTGACACACTGGCCCCGTCACAATATCCAACGACCGAGTCAGGGGTTGGCAACGCCGCCGCTTCACCTGAAGAAGTCAAACGGCGCAAATATGGAGCCTTAGAAAAAGGCTCCATAATTATACCGTTTGGGGTTGAAATATTGGGACCGTGGGGTCCATTGGCAAATAGTTTTTAAAGATATCTGTTAAAAACTCTTTGACATTTCCCCTGATCGAAAGGCTGGCTCATATTTCGCCCAACAAATAAGCATACAGCGTGGCAATGCAACCAACTTCTGAGCACGCTCCCCGCTGGTAATGATCTGCTACATAATCTAATTTAGATTTTAGAATTAATTATTTAATTTATATTTAGTTTATTGACATGATATGTAAATCTTAATAATTGTAAGATTCCAAATAATATAATCCTAGCATAGTTATCATACAAATCAATGAATTCATGAGGTTTGAACAGTCTCATAACTTATCTTCAATAAACAAGCTTACACGGGAAAAGCCATTTTAAGTTATTGAATGTGAATTATTTGTTGAAATTTAAATTAACAAAATTATAAAATTTTAATTTTAATATTGTTACAAGTTGCAGGACTCGAGTTAAAATGCCGCTGGAATTATTATAGAGTTTATTAGAACTATACAAACACGTATAAGACAGGTACAAATATAACCGAACACAACCAGTCCAAACGTAATGCACGATTCAATAACCAGCGCAAAGTCCTAAATAGATTACCGAATTTACACAAATCTTGTTCCGCTTGTGGTTATCGCTCGACTACCTCGTCCATCGATCGAGGCATTGCTTTATACTGCACGGATGCAATATGTCTGCTCGGCCGCGTGACCGAATTTCCAAGAATCACACCTGGCTGATGACTGCCATAAAAGATTACAGTACACAATGGGCTGATTTTCTAATCACTAATTTTAAAAACAAAGTAAACAAAAGAATTCCAAATGCCGAAAAGGTAATAAAATGTGTTTCTATAGGGCTGCAGGTGTAAATTTGCATTTGTCGGCACCTCGGTCGTAATACTATTTAATGAAAATAACTCCTTCTAAGTATTGTGTTTTATTTTTATAAATTCGACATTTTTGAATACAAATATGTATAGTATTAATTTTTTTGTAACACTTCATTTTTTTGTAATTGATGTTTTATATTAAGTAATTATTGCGACAGTTGATTAATTATTGTTAACTAACAATAATAACTTAAAAATAGCTGATTTAATTCCTCCGAAAACATTTAAACTCATCAAAAGTATATATGTTAAATTATTGACAAAGTCGTTTCAGTTCGTACTTTTCTCCATCTTCATGTATTCTATTATAATTTCGTGGCAAATCAAATAACTACTAGTAATTCTTACAATTTTTCCTTGTATCGTTTCTCTATATGAAATATTTCTTGCTAGAATCTTTCATCATATTCATAAGATATTGCTTAAAGATTTGCGGAAAGGAAATCTACTGACATGATGGTATTTTAGAACTCGATAAGAGGAAAAAAGTTTTGCAGAAAAAATATTACGTTAGGAGCTAAATTTTTAAAAATTATATACGTGATAACAACAAACTAAAAGCAGATCTAAATTCGGCATGTCAAATTCTATATATTTATCAGATTTTTATTTAAAGGAGAATTTGGTTGTCGACCAATGAATTATTTAATAAGTAGTAAAATTAAAATATTAATAAATAGGAAATTATACATACATAACTTCACGCCAGTTCCCTTGCGGGGTAGGCACGAACAACAGAGCGCCATTTAGGCTTATTCTTACACACGTCACTTGCTTCTTTGACATTCATAGCTCTTGTCATGCACGCTCGTCTGTTCTTAAGGCTCCTAACATCACCTGCTAGTACACGATCAATTTGATCATGGAAGGTGTGTCTTGGCCTTCCACGACTTCTTCATCCATCCACTTTTGCATTGTATATCTGTTTAGTCATTCTTTCATCATGCATTCTTTCCACATGCCCGAACCACCGGAGCATTCTAGCATTTAGGAAATTATTAATATTAATATGATTTATTAATTAATTTGTTCTATATTTGAAACTATTCCTTGTAATATCGTGTAATATGAACAAAAAAGTTGCAACATAGTCGCACCGTGAGTACAGACACTTCAATCTTGTAACTCCAACCACGTACATTGTTGCGATCAAAGTCGCCGGGCTCTGGACAGGGATATATCCATCGCATTAACAAATCGACCCCCTGATCCCAAAGGATACGTAATTCACACACGGGGACAAAGCGGGGAGGGCAGGATTAGTTCTTTGGCCGTATAAATTATCCCAATATATATCATGACTGTATAGACAAGTTTTAAAAATTGTAGTTGTTTGTTGGCGAAATATTTATTATTGATGGAAATTTTGGAAAAGAGTATAATATAAAAATCCGATGATATTTTCATTTTATTTGAATAATGATAATTTTTTATATGATAATCATTTTTAAAGGAGAAATACGTAAATCAAAAAATAAAACTAAGTTTTATAAATAAATATGAAAAACAAGTCAAAGTAATTACAGATTATTTACGACAACACTGCCAAAACGAAGCGTGTCCAGATGCCTTGTTGCATTACCACACTTTATAGCTGTACTATTTCCCTATGCGAATTATGAACCAGCCTATTATGATCCCGCAATGCCTGAAGACGAAAGTCTTCGAACAGTGCGTCCTCCCCGTCCTAACCTACGGGGCCGAGACGTGGACACTGGCGGTAGGAGCGGTCCACGAATTCCAAATCGTTCAACACGGGCTATGGAGCGAGCTATGTTGGGTTTTTCCCTTATGGATAGAATTAGAAATTTGGATAACCTTAAGAGAACCAAGGTAACCACCGGCCGGTCACATCTATCGCAGGACCGATGGCCGATGGAGCAGACGAGTCTAGGAGTGGATACCGCATCTCGGTAAACGTAGTGTCGGACGCCCTCCAGCCCGAGGGACGAGAAAAGACCTGCGCAAGGAACTATTATGATCATGTTCAAGGTTATGGGTAGCGTTTAAAGAGTTTCTGGCTTTCTTTAAGAAATTCTTAATTTATTGTTAACTAGCTGACCCGGCGAACTTCGTACCACCTTTCTGAATTCCTAAAAGACTTTGTTCCATGACATAAAATCGGTCTAGGTGATCAGGAGGATTCTAGAACCCGATCTCAGCGCCATCTACCGGTTCCAATTATGGCTGTAAACCATCCCGGGAGCCACTCAAGCACACACACAAAATTTCATCAAAATCGGTTGTATAGTTTACTATTCTATAAAGGCCATACAGACAGACATTCATTTTTATATATCAAGATATATGTGGTGTTTACAAAAAATACATATTTAGAAAATTATAATAAGAAATATACTAGAAGTTGACAAAATAAACTCCTTTCTTTTGATATTTTATTTCATATTTAGGGATTTAATTCAAACTATTCTTGCAAGCAGAAGTATACATGCAAAAGGGGATTCTCATTACCGCTCTATTGAATGAATCTATATTAAAAAAACACTCGGTTAGTTCTAGTATTGTCGGTGAAGAAGCAATTTGTAGGGCGCTCGACCGCTCTTAGGCCAATTGTTGGTTTAGGCTCCACTCTTACGATAATTACTATTTATCTTTATCTCCCTAGTACTCAGATCAGGTTTAATAGATCAGTTAGTTAATTATACAGATAGTAAATGTTGTGTTTTATCTTCAGTTAGTTTCACAGTCGCTTCCGGATAAGTGGATTTTATTCGTATACATTCAACGAATCGTTATCAGGGTTCTGTAGTATTTTTGGCAGAAATGGAATCTTTAGGAAATCTGCATATACCTTCCTCTATCCATGTTTCTTTGAATATCTGTCAAAGTTTATGTGCAAGATCTCTAGATCGAGTTGTAGAAATTATCCTCAAATTTCCAAAATTATTATTCCCGAAATAAAATGAAATCCAAACCGTCGTCGTTATTAAATACGACTATATAAATAACGACTAGTAAATTAATATAAAATATTAATAAATAAATGGTGGACAGTCGGTTCTGGCACTCGCCGGGCGCTACCGCGGCAGTCTAAAGACTAACCCAACCTAACCAACTCACCATTTTAGTCACTGGTCGCGACTTTCGATGACAACCTTAGTGGCTATAAAAAAACTAAGGATATCCCTAACTCAAATCTAAAATGGAATAAAAAAGGCGGCAAATAGACTATAGCAAATTATACATCGATTTTTTTTAATAAAAATAAATTGTTTAGAAAATACTAGTAATTCAAACTCACAATATATAATTTAAAAAAACAATTTTAGTATTTAAAAATCGATTTCATTGACGTATCAAATGATTTACATATTTAAAAATTGATATTATTGACATATCGAATAGTTAACATTTTTTTCTTTCTTATGCCTATTGTCGTCGTAAAGTAAAAAAAGTGACAGTACTGTGATTTATTATTATGAACTTTAAAATTATAATAACTAATTAAAAACTTGTTTACTAAATTAAAAAACAGTTTTAGTGTTTATATATCAGGTGTAAATGTAATCCTAAACACAAATCACAACTTTTTTTCAACAAAAGTGACATAACCTTGTTTATCAAACGTATTTTTATTTTTCCCATTATTCATTCAAAACTTGTTGGTGGACCCTAAAAACTTGTTTCCTAGCCCAAATAACAGGTCTAGTGTCTATATCTAAGGCGTATGTATACCCCTAAACTTAATTTCCGTTAATCTGATGACACTCTCTGTAAAAGTTTAGCCTTAAATACATTTTAATGCTTGAATCTTTATATACTACAGATAAAAATGAT
Source organism: Dendrolimus kikuchii (assembly GCA_019925095.2). Classification (NCBI taxonomy): domain Eukaryota; kingdom Metazoa; phylum Arthropoda; class Insecta; order Lepidoptera; family Lasiocampidae; genus Dendrolimus; species Dendrolimus kikuchii. The sequence continues at coordinate 9,403,215 of CM034412.1, read as the reverse complement.
ATACACCCAACATTTTTTGCCATTAACAAAATGTTTTGGGAAGAATACTTCAATCTCATGTGAATTAAATTTAATACGAATTTGTGATATATATGCCGCTATAAAATGATGAAGTGAAATCAGGAAAAAATAAAAATTAAATGTCGCTTCACACATAGCACAGTGAAGTGGCTCAGTTGAAGTTCATGAGATTTTATTGCTCTGTGCTGTAAAATTTCTTGAGAAACACTTACAGGTCATGAAATTGCACAGCTAAGAATTCATTGGTAACTATAAGGACTAATACAAGAATTTTACATTACATTTTTGTTGAACTTTTATGTTGCAGGATTCAAAAGGTAAGAACACGAAGTCGCTGAGTCAGCTCGATCGATGTGATACCAAGTCCCTCTGTCTCGTCTCCTTTATCCCAGCACGCCTTTTTTAAATCAGAACTTCTGACTACCGTGATTGTCAAAAAGCGTTATTCATCATATCATATATTATATATGGCTCCAATCTCCGCGCCACCTCAAATAGCCAAGAGGAAGAAGACCACCAAAAAAAAAGTCGCGGGCATATCCTTGTAATTATATACATATATAATTAATCAATTGCTGTTCATTAGCCTCGCTAAAACTCGATAACGGCAGGACTGGTTTAGCTAATTTTGCTTTTGAATTATTTGTGGAAGTTCAGGGAAAGTTTAAAATGTGAGTAAACATGAAAAAATGCTTGGAATATAGTAAAAACAACAATTTCGCTTTTTCTTAGAAACTATTCTTACCTGTCAAACATTTGATGTTCGTCACGTCGTTCAGAAATCAACGTTTTTTATTTATTGATTCTGAGGCGGTACGAAGTTTGCCGGGTCAGCTAGTATATGTATATATTTTATAGCTGGACTAAAGCAGACAGGCAGGCGGCCCACCTGATGGAAAGCGGTTACCGTCGCCTATGAACGTTTGCAACACCAGAGATGTCACCAACGCGCTGCCGGCCTCGAAGAAATTTTATGCTCGTATATACATTGCAAACGTCTTTAGGCAATAGGCGACGATAACTATCTACAAATTAATCCTTCAAAGTTGCAAGTCACTAAATTTTGTCATTTATAAAAAAATTACAGATAAACTAAGTTTTTGCTAAAAAAAAGATTTATGTTCTAAAATGTTAATTACTTGAGTAATCTTATAAGCAATTTCAACTTGAACAATTTCTTTTCAGTGCTCCGTCTTGAAGGTTGTTAATTAATGAGATACCTCTTTATTTCCAGTCTTAGAGATAAATTAATGCACAGCAAGTGCACTTTTTAACGTTTTACGGTTCATGGATAGGAGATCTTTAGAACTAGTGTTATTAATCTATGTTTTTTCTTTTTAATTTCAGTTGTAAAACGCAGTTTCAGCTAAATTGTAGATCTTTCATTGTTTACCAACAAGAGCCTATTCACAAAGTCACATTTTACTAGTGAGTTGAAATTTTTGTTTAAACAATAAACATCGGTTTTTGAAATATTTTGATTATACATATACAAACTACACATCGAACCGTCATCCTTTACGAGATCGCCAAAAACTTAATATCATTCAACTTCATTTGTTTTTGGTTTGTTTTTTATAATTTATACTTTTACAGTATGTACTTTACTACATACAGAGATTAATGAAAGTAGATGAAGCAAAGGATGTATGTCATGATCGAAGCAAGCAAAAATCCATCGTCTCTGCCTACCCCTATGGAAAACAGGCGTAGTCATATATATGTATGTACAATATGTATATGACAATGACAATCGACCCTCCTAACCTTATGTCTACGTCAGGTTTATATATTTTACATTATCATAGAACTAAGCCTGTGAGAGAATGAGATATGAATTTTACATTGTGCAGCACATTTTCATTTTTTTTTGTAGTTATATCTATCATATAATAATAATAACAGCCCATAAACGCCCCACTGCTGGGCTCGGGCCTCCCATATAGGGGGAAGGGAGGGAGGGAGGAGGGAAGGGGGAGGAGGGGGATCGGACAGTATACCCGCCACGCTTGTCCAAGGCGGCTTGGCAGGTTTGACACATCGGTTATCTCGATGTGCAGGTCGCATCACGATGTTTTCCTTCACCGTTATTAGCACGTGGTAATTGTAACAATATGCACATTAGGTTAGAAAACTGCCTAAGTGGTGCATGCGTTCCGGCCAGGATCGAACCCGCGCCCTTCGAGTTTGGGACGCGTGCGCTAGCCATTACGCTACCACGACTTATATCTATTTCAGTTTTATATTTTATGTTTTATATTTACATTGTAATTTATCTACTTGGGCTAATTTACATTAATTATATATTCTTTTTTAAACTACGTCTACAGAGTATCATTTCCTTTAAGCTATGGGTCATTTACATATATTTTCTATCACTAATTTATTACCTAGTACAGTGTTTTTTTTATGCATGAGTTCAGCAGACAGGAAGACGGCCCCATCTGATGCAAAGCCGTTACCATCGCCAATGTGCTGCCGCTGTCTAAAGATGGACTGTAACCTAGTCACTAATGCCGGAACACAACTCAAGGTTGTTATGGCAGCATCCTCTAGACCAGGGGTGGTAGCCATCCAGAGATGCAAATATCCTACCACTTGGCTGTGGGTTTATTTGTCGCCTCTTACGACAAGCCACCGGTCGCAGAAATTAGTATTCTTTCTCCGTTCCTGCAGGGATACTTTCTTATGCACTCTTATTTAATTATTTTTTTATATATAACAGAGTTATCTTAATATATATAAATTACGTGTCACGTTGTTTGTCCGCGATGGACTCCTAAACTACTTGACCGATTTTAATTAAATTTGCACACCGTGTGCAGTTTGATCCGACTTGAAAGATAGGATAGCTTACATTTGGACCCGGTAGGTGGCGCTGGAATCGGGTTCTAAATTTTATTTGTTCAGGGCAACACAACGTCTGCCGGGACAGCTAGTAGTCTATAAATATTTGTTTGTATTAAATACTATTTCTGCTAATTGGATACAATAGGTTTCTAAAGACCTCGATATTAATTTACTCATTAGTTTCGCTACGTCCGTACGCTAGAATTTTTTACTGTTTAACTAAAGAACTCCGAAAACTGTAAATTACATAGTAAAGAACTGAAATATCGCCAGACAATCCACTGTGAATAATGTATTTTTAATACTCCAGTCGAAAGAATTCTCCATTCTAAGAGAAAAAACACGACTACCTTCGTAGGGGCTACTATGTTACAGTTTGCCTGAACCATTAATTAGTCTGCCACTGAGAATGTACGGTCTAAGTGTTGAATTTATCGGGTTTTTACTTTGTAACGAGTAATGTTACTAATGGACACTTAGGCTTAGACAATAGGCATGTCTAGATTATTCTTTATGTTTGCTTCAGCAAACTTACAAAGGACCTGCTGATAAGTAGCTCGCATGGCCTATGGACATCTGAAACACCAAGGAAGTCGATGCTTTGCATACTCTGTTGAATTACGCCCTCGTATTAGATACCCTATATCGTAGCATTCGGGGTTAACCGCGAGAGACAGATAATCCCGCAGCAAGCCGCAGCTTACATACGTTGGTCCAGAAGACAGGTGTCAATTTTCCTATTTGATTTTCACCGCAGTATACGGTCTTCCTTACATCTTTTTGTTCGTAAGGGCATGCTCAGATGACCCGCGCCGACCACGCACAGGACTCGCACACGCGTAAAGTCAGCTCACACCTCACGCCCCTTTATACAACTAGTGCAAGTAGTGCAGTGAACTAGTGGCTTCCAGATATCACAACGTGAGCACATGTACGACAAAACAGCGCAGGATTTACGCGAAGCGGGCACGTGGCGGGCGCGTGGTGTGCGCGGGGCGTGTGCGGTTGGTTTTCGATCAACGCAATTTGAGGTTTACTGTTGTGTCATTAGACTCAAATTATATGTAACTTGGAAAATTCCTGCGAGATTCCCGGAATAAAAAATGTCACACGTTCTATTACATTACATTTGCTATTGATCAGTAAAAAAAATAACATTGGAATTCGATTCTTTGTTTTAATCTGGCCATTTTAAATCACTCCCAGAAAAAGTCCCGCGGGATTCCCAGAATAAAAAGCAGTGCAGAGTTTGAGTCTAAGAAACTGACATATATCTAGATACAGATATAATATGTCTAATTGTAATTACTATTTCTATATTTCTTAGACTATTTCACTAAGCGATTCTTCAAAAGCGACCACATTAGGCCCCCAGGTGTGCCTGTGTCTATTTGCAGACCTGCTTCAGATAATAAGAAAAATCTATTGCTTATATCACACAAAAGTCTACGTAAGTGATTCTAAGCCTACTCACATTCTAAGTGGCGTAAGCTTATGTCATCGCAATTTCTGAAAATAGGGCCCCAAACTGCAATTCAGTTGCAAAGGGAGGACCTCGGTGGAATTATTAATGTTTGAACAAGCGTGCGGTGACGTAAAACTTTGTAGGCACTGACAAACTAAAGACCCTTGCTTCAGGAGTTGTTGGATAGTTTTGTCGGATGTCGCAATTCATGGGCGACCTGAGGTTACAATGTTAAACAATTTGAAAGTAAATATCTTGCTACCAAATACTCGTATCTTGCTGTTTAGAATTATGCCTTCGTCCTCTTTCTACCATCGTACCGCTCGCCATCAGCTGGGTGTTCATCCCTACTTCCTGGAGCCGCTTCGTTCAAATATGCAACGGTTCTGTAGAACGTTTCACTTGCGTACCGTGGGGATTTGGAATGAGCTCCCAGCCGAGGTTTTCCCACAGCACTACGATATGGAGTTTTTCAAAAAGGGTGTCATAAAATTTCTTCGAGGCCGGCAGCGCGTTGGTAACATCTCTGGTGTTGCAAACGTTCATAGGCGACGGTAACCACTTTCCATCAGGTGGGCCGTCAGCCTGTCTGCTGTACTCCAGCTATAAAAGAAAACCAATTTCTTGACATGAACAGTGGAGTGCTTGGGTAAAACCGACATGATTTTTCAAGATGTGGTCCCTCTACTGGGATGTGGCCTCCCAATTTTTTAAGGGGAAGCAGATAGTATATCCGCCACGCTCGTCCAAGGCAGCTTGGTGGGCTTGACATATCGGTCTCATCACGATGTTTTCCTTCATCATCAGCACATGGTAATTGTAACTATATGCACATTAGGTCTATACATTACTTAAGAGGTACATGTTTACGGTCACAATTAGAACTGGCACGCGAATGTTTTGATTACTAAGCTAATACGGCTTTATATGACTATTAGACCGAGATCCGGCTGCAAGATTACTACATTACGTACGGGAATACATGTATACATATTCTTATAGCGATATTAGACGGATCACCCAAATTGAATCAATTTGATTGGAAAGCACAGAACTGAAAGAACACGACGGGATTCAATGACATTGAATGATTCAAGTTAATGTTTATATGTATCACTTTGGTTCATTTATCCAAATTGAAAGTCAGAAATGAACCGTCTAATATCGCCTTTAGATAGTAAGTACATGATCATTCCTAATATATGTTTTTTCTCGATTAGACTACAATGTCGTGTAAAGAAATATAAATATTACACGTACATACTTACTAAATTTTGTATACATATATACAGTTTGCAAAAAAACTTACTCTTAAACTAGAATATGTACGCGACTTCGTCCACGCTTGATGTGAAATTCCCGGGATACAAAGTACGGCAGCATTTCAAAAAGAATGTTAGCTGTTATTTTAATAGAAACTGTATCGGAATAAGCTATTTTTTATGCACCCGAAGAACTTTAAACCGCTCCTGGATTATTCCTCGATTATTCCCCGAATAAAAAGTATTACACATTTTATTACATCAAATTTGCTGTCGATCCGTGAAAAAATCGGATTGGAATTCGTAATTTGTTTTTAATCTGGCCATTTTAAATCTTTCGAAGGAAAATTCCCGTGGGATTTCCGAGATAAAAAGTAAAGCAGATTTTAAGTCTAAGAATTAGTTATCAAAAATCGCATTGAAAATCATGCACAAACGGATAAGAAATCATAAAAAAAATTTCATGTTGTTCTCCGTCGTTTATAAAGTCGTTTCCAGTGTTTTTTTTAATAGCTGCAATGTACAGACACGGTATGTTTAGAATTTTATAATATTACATAATAATATAAACTGATGGATTTTAAACAGCGACCTCTTCATTTGATTGTAAACTTTAATCTAATGCTAACATTATAATATTTGTAATGAAGAAAATTTTGTATATCCGGTTCTTCGTATACAAATATTTGTACCTCACACCAGTTTTATAGGTAAATATTCTTTTCCAAAGATAGCATAATACGTCACGTATTTGATTTAAATGATTGAAGAGTCAGGCAGAGTCTACCCGCATAGAAATTACCTCTCGAAGGTTTCATCGTAAGGTCTAAGGCACACTGGTGAAGCGATAGAGATTTCGTATAAAGAAGCTTCTAAAAACATAGAGCGATCAATGGTCATAATGGTCGATGCTTTCACAACAGATTCGCATTGTTATCCTCTAGACATAACATAATCTATAACATATATAACATGTGGTCTAGGTGATATCGCTGGCGGCGACAAGGCCTCCTATTGTACATTTTATATGATTTGGTTTGATCTGTATATACAATAAAGGACATAAATTAATTAATTTAAAATGTACGCACAGTAAATAATATTTATTATCTAAAGTGTGATTAATATTTTTCTATCATTTTAATTGTGCTTACAGTTTCTATCTTAATTCTTGTTAAAAATCCTCAAATCATGCATTCAGTCGTTATCTGACAGGAATTGAAAACATTCTGTGAGTTGTATTACATACAATTATTAAATATGTTTAGTATAAAGCACATCTTTGTGCATCGTTCATTTGATAAAACTCAAGACTTTTGTGCGTTATAATTGTTTTTGAATAATTTTCACATTATTTATTTATTAAACAGTGTTAATTATTAAAGTGCATAAATATTTATTGTCTGGTTTAAAATAATAAAAAATAATAATAAATGTATAGTAAGACGGATATAGCGGAGCGTAAGTTTCTTACCTAATGGAAACCTTTTGCATTTGATTCAAAACTTGTTTAGATTTTATGAAAGAAATATATATGTTCGTTATGAAATATTTATGCGTTTGATGTTTAGGTCCACATAATAAAAACGTTACTTAAATGGCCTTCTGTAGGTACCTTTTTATAGTACGCTACTATTTTTAATTTATGACTAATTTTAAAAGAACGGCGAGACTGATTTTTATAATCTTTGATTTGTTGGATTTTTCTCCACCTCAAATAGCAGAATAACTAAGCAGAATATCAAAAACTTTGCAATTTTTTTTTATAAAAAAGAACAATTTTTAAATAAAATAGGTTTGAAACTCCGCCTTCTGCCGTAATTGAGAGCTCACGTCACGCACGCTTATAACTTGTTTATAATAATTTATGTCCACTGAAAATCAGTGACATACTAGGATGATTTAGAATTTAGATTCACAATTAGACCTGGTAGATAGCATTGGAATCGGGTTCCAGGTTTGTGATGAAATTTTTATGTGTATTTGAGTGGGTCCCGGTATGGTTTAGATTCCCAATTAGGCTGCCGACACCGCTAGTTAATGGTAAATGAATTGCTTTCATTCACAAATAAAAACAAATGTGAACCGCCTGCATCTTTACTTTATTTGTTTATAATCGAGGCTTTAAAGACACTGCTATAGCTCCGCTGTCGCTTACATACATACATACATACATAACTTCACGCCAGTTCCCTTGCGGGGTAGGCACGAACAACAGAGCGCCATTTAGGCCCATTCTTACACACCTCACTTGCTTCTTTGACATTCATAATTCTTGTCATGCACACTCGTCTGTTATTAAGGCTCCTGACATCACCCTCCGCTAGTACACGATCAATTTGATCATGGAAGGTGTGTCGTGGCCTTCCACGACTTCTGCATCCATCCACTTTTGCATTGTATATCTGTTTAGTCATTCTTTCATCATGCATTCTGATGCATGATGAAAGTGTCGCTGTCGCTTAATCAGTGTAAACTCACCCTAAAATATAGATGGTCTGAACAAGGCTGGCCTCTCCTATATTTTTCATGTTCAGCTATTTTACACGTGTTTTAAGTAAATTGGAAAAGTTCTGTTCGACCGCAGGTTTTTCACTCGGACAGCTAGTGAGTATTTGTGTTTCTTTGTGGTATGACGTGTTACTACTTTGATAGTAATTTATTTGTTACAACTACATGCTTGATAAAAGGGTTTTAAGGTTTGCTAGCAGTTTTGTCCTACTCGAATTTAAAAATATAATGGGTTAGAATATTTATCTGGGGTGTTGCTATATTATTAAGTTACAATAATTATTAAGTTATAATTAAGCTTTTTAAACACGTTTAGTTGACAATATTTTTTTAAGTTTCCTGATCAGTATACATAATAGAGCTACGTATTAACAGCAACAAGCGCGGAAATTAATTTGTTTTTTTATTATTCCGACGTTTAGGCCCTATTCAGTAGCCGTGATCATGGAAGAAAAACAGGCTTCCATAAAGTAAATAATAACCATAAACAAAATTACTAAACTAAATAATTAAAATGAACACATTGGCGGTAGGCTAAATAAAACTTTAACAATACTCATTGACACTTGACATCTTTGTCTTTCGTGATCACGGCTACTGAAAAGAGGCCGAAACGTCGGAATAATAAAAATCAAATAAATTACCGCGTTTAAAATCATTGAAACGTAGTTTTGTCACGTTTAGTTGGTTTATTTTCACGATAGTTCTATGTGACTAGTACTTTATTCAAATTCATATTATTTATTTTATTAATAGTATATACTGTTACGACCTAGACGCCGACAAAGAAAAATTCACACATGCATACCTGTAGAAACACATTTTATTACCTTTCGGTATTTGGACTTCTTTTGTCTACTTTGTGTTTAAAATTTGTGATTAGAAAACAGCCCGTTGTGTATTGTAATCTTTTATAGCAGTCATTAGCCAGGTGTGTCGGATTTAAAGTACAAACTGATTCTAGGAAATTCGTGCCACGAGGCCGGGCAGACACATAGCATCTGTGCAGTATAAAGCAATGCCTCGATTGAGGGACAAGTTAGTCGAGCAATAACCATGAGCGAAGCAAGACTTATGTACATTCGGTAATCTATATAGTGATGGACTTTGCGCGTGTTATTGTATTACGATATTTAGCATTACGTTTGGACTTGTTGCGTTCGGTTATATTTGTACCTGTGTTATACGTGTTTGTATAGATCTAATAAACTTTATAATAATTTCAACGGCATTTTAATTCAAGTCCTGCAACTCGTGACAATACTACTATACGTATAAATTAATAAAGATTAAATTAAACAACAATATCAAACTGTATATACCTTGTTTTTCTCACAATATTTTTTTTTTGATAAATTTTTTTGTTAAACCGTGTCTCTAGATGATTAAATACAAAGCATTATCTACTGTAGTAAAGTTTGGAAGTAGCTTAGTTTGCTTAATACAAAACATCATTAAATAGTGTAATTCATTGCAAAAATCCTGTTTGTGATGTAGTTAAATGGTCTTCTAAGGGAAAACTATGTATATATAAATACATAGGTATGTAGTAGAACACTTACAAGCCAATAGATGGCGCTGTACAATAATTGAGGTCGCAAACGATTCCCGCCACGTACAAAGAATATATACAAATTTCCAATAATAATACTGGAGAATTTCATCTCGCTCCTCCAGACCTACACCCTATTACGGATATAGTAGGTATAGGATATAGAATAGAATAGTAGATTTGTTATTATCCTTATATTATTAAATTATATATTTATACTAATATTATAAAGAGGAAAGATTTGTATTTTTGTAACGAATAATCTCAAAAAGTACTGGACCGATTTCAAAAATTCTTTCACCATTAGAATGCTACGTTATCCTAGATTAATATAGGCTACATTTATTACTAGAAAAATTAGGGATCCCTACTAAAACTCCAACTATGTAACCCAAGGTGTAAAAAAATAGTGTTTGAGTGGGTCCGGGGATGGTTTAGATTCACAATTAGACCCGGCAAATAATTTTTTTTTCATGGCAGGGCAACGTCTGCCTAAATCGCTAGTATATATATTATATTTTATCCGTGCAGGAACGGAGACAGAATACAATTTCCTGCGGCAGGACGGTCTGTCGTAAGAGGTAACAAAACCCACTGGCGGGTGGGAGTCAGCCTACATGCAAACGGTCCATCTGATGGAAAGCGGTTACCATCGTCTATAGACATTTGTAATATCAAAGGCGCCACAAATGTGCTGCCGCTCTCTAAAGGTCGACTGGAACCTGATCACTAATGCCGGAACACAATTCAAGGTTGTTATGGTGGCATACTCTAGACCAGTGGTGGTAGCCATAAAACCCTACCACCTGGTTGTGAGTTGTGCTTACGACAGGCCGCCCGGCTGTGGGAACTTATATTCTTTCTGCGTTGGAGTATTGATATGCTGCAATAACAATCTTGAGTTGTGTTCTGGCGTCGGTGGCCAGGTTCCAATCTTAATTCGAGGCCGACAGCACCTTTGAATGAATGAATGAAAACTCTTTATTGTTCACCTAGAAAATTAATTTACATACATTTGCATTAGAACAATGGGCGGCCTTATTGATCATAGCGGTCTCTTCTAGGCAACCCGAGGTCGAAAGAAATTTGAAAAGAAAAATTATGCCACATTTGATGGTGTACTTAACGAAAATGTTAGACATAAGAATATAACCGAACAAATTATTTATAAATCGAAGAAATAAAATTTAAAAAGTGTTAAACATCCGGTAGACAAACGTCAGTCAATGATACTTCCGGCAACCTTTTTTTTTCGAGGTTCTCACACGTCTGGGCCCAATATTGTAAACGTCCATAGGCGACGGTAACCACTCTCTATCAGGTGCGCCGTCTGGCAGTTTCAGGACATTTTTTTTTCTTATATTACTAAGACATACTCAAAGGGCGCGAGTTCGATCCTGGCTGGAACGCATGCACCACTTAGTTTTCTGACCTAATGTGTATATTGTTAAATTGGAACAATATGCACGTTGTGTTGTTGATCTCTTCCTTCATCTATGTTAGCACGAGGTATAACCACGTGAAACATCGTGATAACCGATGTGTCAAACCTGCCAAGCATTGGTATTGCAAAGATATTCTAAGCATGATTTCATTACGATAGTGGCTAAAATTCGGATTCTACTAAATCCACAATACCTTTTAGATATTGTTGCGGTAGAATAGAGGTGTGCTACGGAAACGCCATTGAAGTTAAGAGAATTCCGAAATCAGCTAAAACTACGACTAAGACAATAAATACTGTCCGGCGATTTTGACGAGATAGTAACAGCAGGAATGGGCCCCTATTCTTTTTCACTGTGCCTTTGCAATTGTAACTCTGCATACTGTATGTCGTATATTATAATATATAACAGTGCTTGAGAATGCCCCGGGAGAAGCAAACTCACTTAAACATTGCACTTTAAACCAACTCTATCAAATGTTGCACACCTCAATTATTATCGATACTGGTTATAATTTAAGTTATTCGATCAACTTCAAACCATCCAGGTTTTACTTAACGACAATCATAACAACTCAACAATATTCGAAGATGAAGAACAATTTATTTTCCCAACGAAAATTAATCAATAGGATTATTAAAGAGAAATATTATACCTAATAATAGAGGTTACTTGTCTGTAGACTTAATTAAAACGGATTTCTAAGGGATTTCAATCAGTGAGCACTTATTCCTCTTGAATCCGTTATTTGCAAAGGTTTAAAGGACGGAAATGCTTGATTGACATGACATTTACTTAACGGGGATGCTGTAAAATAGAATGAAGAAAACTTCATCTAAAACTGTTAAAAAAAGACAGCAATTTTAATCTATATAATATATTAATACGTGAAGCAAAAACTTTATATCCCTTTTTACGAAAATTGCGCGGACGAAGGCGTATGAAATTTCGCTCACTTATAGTTTACATAGAGAAGAAGCGACGAATGCTAATATTTTTTTAAATTATGCATTTTATCGAGACCTTTCAAGGCGATTAAAAAAGAAGTCTCGCGTGACCAAAGGGCTGGCCTATATTTAGGGCAACGTATTAGCGTTGCCATACAACGCGGGAATGCGGCCAGCATTTTGGGGAACGCTCCCCACCGAGAGCGATCTGGACTACATCTTTTACTTGTAAATATGTTTATAATAGTATTTAATTCCTAAGTATTTTTTGTAGTGTAATTTGAAACTTCTTTTTAATATTTAAAAAATCTTTATATCTTTCATTGAAAATGTGAATCCCTTGATATAATTATCTTAATCTCAAAAATAGTAAATTTTTATTCATCTTAATTTTTTTTATTATGCATAAAAAATACATTAAATCAATAAAAAAAACATTACATACACTACCATGTATTTGACACACACACGCATATATACTCTTTTGTTTATTATTAAAGTTAAATTAACTTGGCGAAATCTGTGATTATAAAGTCCAGACTTTAACACTAACTATTATGGTCGAATTTCGACCACGGGCGACCACTAGTAAAAATAATTATCTATACTAATATTACAAAAAGAGAAGATTTGTATTTTTGTATGTTTGTAACGAATAAACTCAAAAACTGATTTCAAAAATTTCTTTCAACATTACAATGCTACATTATTTCAGATTAATGTAAGATATATCTATTACTAGAAAATTTAGGGATCCCTACTAAAACTTCCATAATGTAACTCAATGTGTAATAAAATTAGTTTTTGAGTGGGTCCCGGGATGAATTAGATTCACAATTAGACCGGGATGATTTTAGATTCACAGTTTTTTCAGGGTAGGACAAAGTCTGCCGGAACCGCTAGTAATAGATATTTTAGTGATTGAAATATTATAAGAAAAAAAACGTTTATTTGTCAAAGGCGACATACACGAAATATATTAATTTAATAAAGCAAAACAATTCCATAACTGCATGCCGCAATTGGTCAAATAGGATTGGCACTCAGTATATTTGCGGGCGCGATGCGATGGCCGGGAGAAGGCAAAGGGACGTGGAGGAAGAAGCAAGGAAGGACTCACCTCGCCACCAGTGCGCCGCCACACTGCGCTCGTCCCCCGGGGGTTCACACACACTAGGATTATGCTTTGATAATTAAATGTGGCTATAACAGTTTATTTCTTTATTATATGTGTTCCAACAATTTATACGTATTTTTATATATATAGTGCGGTGACAGCAGTGACAATCCCTCCTAATGTTTTTCTTGTTCTGCGCATTCTTCGTTTAAAAGTTTATTGTTTTCTTAATGGCGAGGATGGGGAGGAAGAATTTACAAGGAGGTGTTCCTCGGCGCAACCAATATTATTGTGTCGAAAATTAATGCGACACAGCACTGATTTTCAGTACCCACCTCTTTCTTACTCTATACATATTTATAAGAAAAAAATAGTCTATAATATCATTTAAAAATAAATTGTATTTGATAGTACACGTTTTAAAGTGTTTTGTTGTTTTTTTTATCTGTCAAACGTATTTAATGTGCGACGAATAAAATTTCCTAGCAGCATGTTTCAAGTTACTTTGGAACCTTGTAAGATTTAGCTTTGCAGTTTGCAACTTTAAACTTCAAATATTATTTGAAGTATTAAATAAACAAACTTTACTCGTATAAGTTATATGCTCTATGAAATTTTAGTTCTTAATACAAATATAGGTTGAGGTATTTCTTACCCATTAGCACCAAAATTAGGCTAGCAGAGTCCCTATTACTCCCTATCCTAGATTATGCTGACACCAGCTATCTAGATTTACCCCAACAACAACTTAATAAATCTTGAGCGTCTCCAAAATTTCTGTATTTGGCCTACGGAAATATGAACATGTCTCTGAATTTCGTAAAACACTCAAGTGGTTCCCAATTCTTGTTGACCGGAATACTCATATTCTTTGTCTTCTACACAGTATCTTATTTGTCCCGAATACGCCTCATTATGTTAAAAAACGGTTTGACTTTATTTCGTGCTCCCATAGTTTACGGCCTTCCACTAAACTGAAACTAAACACCCCTACGCATAGTTCAACTTTCTACAACAATTCTTCTACCGTCAAGGCTATAATATAAAGCTTTGAAACGCGCCGCCAGTTGCTATCAGACAAGCAAAATTGCTACCGATATTCAAAACAATGATCAGGAAATATTACCTTTCCTTGGAATATGATGATATTTAAATGTATGTACCTACAGATATATTTATCTATAAACATAAATGTTTCCTACATTCTAGTAATACATATATAAATGCGGTATATACAGATGTTTTATATATTAAATAGATATATACTGAATATACATAACATACCAATCCATATCTACAAAAATATATTTATTTATAAATATATTTTTGTAGATATTTTTATAGATTTCTACTATTTATGCATTTATATATAAATGTATTTTTGTAGATATGCATTGGTATGTTATGTATATTCAGTATACATCTATTTAATATATAAAACATGTGTATATACCGCATTTATATATGTATTACTAGAATTTAAGAAATTGTACCATATACCACCATCGTAATTACAATCTCAATTCATTCCTGGGGTTGTCTAGATGAGATCGCTTTTTAGCGATAAGACCGCCCTTTGTGCATAATGAGACAATATAGTTTTAGTCTATAAGTTCTTTTTATGTATTGGTGTATAATAAAGAGTTATTGATTGATTGATATATTTTCTTTACAAAAAAAAACCTGCTCAGTTAGTACTTTATCTACTTCTGTGCCTGTATTCAGTAATGACCGGTTCCTACATCTTACTATTCACTCTCTTGTCTTACTATCGGTTGAATTTTGACATTACTTGTATGGAGATTATATTCAATTTTAACCGATAGTGAGGCAAATGGACGGTAGGTAAGATACTGGAACACGCTATAAAATTACTTTAACTAATGGCTATAATTGTTAATTAACTCAACCAGCCACATTTGAAGATCCATTTAGACTGTATTACTTAAACTGTTATATACTTAATTTTAATTGTAGTTTTAAATAATTATTTTGATTTCTTTCAAATTTCTTAACAGAAAAGAAATAAATTGACCCAAGGTGAATGCACCTTGAAGTCTAAAGTGTTTGTGTCGTAATGAGGACAACATTTGAAAAATAAATTTGAGGAAGCAACTTTGACAGGTCACAGGTGCGGCAACAAGGCAGCCGTCGCCTTTGAAATGCGGCATGAATTGTGTACGAATCGCATTTCATGTCTTTATATAGTACTAGGCTATGCCCGCGACTTCGTCCACGCTGGACTTCAAATTCAAAGTACCGCAGCGTTTAAAAAAGAATGTAAGCTATCGTTTTAATGAACATTGTGTCGGAATAAGATCATTTTTATGCACCCGAACATCTTCGAACTCCTGGGAAAATTCCACTGGGATTACCGAGATGTAAAAAAAATATCACATATTTTATTAAATGAAATTTGCTATCGATCAGTGAAAAAATCGTATTTTTCTAATTTTTTTTCAATCTGGCCATTTTAAAGCATTCACAGAAAATTTCCCGCGGGATTCCCATGACAAAAAGTAGCATAGATTTTAAATCTAAGAATTTGCTGTTGATCAGCGAAATTGGCCCAGTAGTTTTGATGTGAATCCCCAACAAACAGACAAACCGATAAACAGATAAGAAATATATAAAAAATGCATCGTGTTCTCCATCATAAGTCTATTTGGTATCTGGTTTATTTTAAATAGCTTCAATGTACAGACACGGCATGTTTAGAATTTTATAATATAACTTGCGGTTCCAGTAGACGTTGTCCTCGTAAATAAAAATCTATAACGCGATTCTAGCGCCACCTACCGGTGAATTATTAATACCAATTGTGAATCTAAACCTTCCCCGGACCCACACAAACAGTAACTTTTTACACCTTGGGTTGCATTATTGAAGTGTTAGTAGAGATCCTAAAAAAGATACTAAAAATAAGTTTTAGTATTAAATATAACCTATATTAATCTATACTAATATTATAAAGAGGTAAAGTTTGTGAGTTAGTTACGTTGTAGGAGGTCATATCTGGATTTACTAAACCGATTTTAAAAATTATTTTACTGTTCGAAAGCTGCGTTAACAGGGAGTATCATAGGCTATATAACATGACGCTATATACCACGGGAGCGGGACAGAGCGCGTGTGAATCCACGCCGGGCCCCTAGTATATAATAAATACGTAATAAACAGTAAATAATACAGCAGTAAAAAAACACACATTGTGTATTCTCAAGCTAGGCAATTTATGCTTGTTTTATGGGTAACTAGCGGCTCCGGCAGACGTTATTCTGCTCTGAAAAAATTAAAATCTAGGACCTGATTCTAGCGCCATACCTACCGGCCCAATTGTGGATTTAAACCATCCGTGGACCCACTCAAACAAACAAAAACAAAATCACCAAAACCGCTCCAGGTGATTAGGAGGATTCTAGAACCCGATCTCAGCGCCACCTACCGGTTCCAAAGGGATAAAAAGTATCCTATGTCCGTCACCTGGTTCTAAGCGACCTCTCCACCAATTTTCAGTCAAATCGGACAGCCGTTCTTGAGTTCTAAATAGTGTAACTAATACGACTTTCTTTTATATATATAGACTAGCGGCCCCGACAGACGTTATCCTGCTCTGAAAAAATAAAAATCTAGGACACGATCCCAGCGCCACCTACCGGTTCCAATTGTGGATTTAAACCATCCGTGGACCCACTCAAATACACAAAAACAAAATCACCAAAACCGCTCCAGGTGATTAGGAGGATTCTAGAACCCGATCTCAGCGCCACCTACCGGTTCCAAAGGGATAAAAAGTATTCTATGTCCGTCTCCTTGTTCTAAGCTACCTCTCCACCAATTTTCAGCCAAAACGGACAGCCGTTCTTGAGTTCTAAATAGTGTAACTAACAAGACTTTCTTTTATATATATAGAAGATATATACAACAGATCACTCTGAGTCCGATCCTAGACACCCAGACTATAAATAGTAAATAAAGGAAAATTCTATTACGAAATTTACTATGCCAGGAATCGAACCCGGAACCTCTGTGTTGTGATGAGTTTGGCCGGCAAAGGCTTAGCTCGCTCAACCACAGATACCTATAAATAGACCGACAATGTTCTCAAACAAGAGAGAGAGAAATAACACTTTATTGCACAACAAAATATACAATTAAAAAAACAGACCATGTATACAATATTTTCTAGGCAATACGATAAGCGACCTTATCGCTCAAAGCGATCTCTCGACACAATATATACGAGTAAACTGGTCGAGTTTTCACAGTGAAGTTTACTCGCTCGTACTGAAAGGAAAACGTCGTCAATGGAATAGAATCACCGCAATATCTTCCAATTAGGTACCTGACGTTCCAACGTTACGCTGATGGAGTTTGAAGTGGCTGCTGCGGAACTTATCTTGCTAACAGTCACTAGAATGTATGTATGTATGTAAAATTCTAAAAACTGTCTGTTTATGATCATGTTTTATATATATAGCATTTTCTTAAGTTTTGCAACTATTAGGTACACATAATAAAACTACGTTTTAATGGTTTTAAGCGCGTTATTTAATTTGTTTTTATTTCGACGTTTCGGCCACTTTTCGTGGTAAATTAGATTAGGCTCTCCCATACAGTAAATAATAACCATAAACAAAAATTAAAACTAAATAATTAAAATGAACAAATAATTAACATTGCTCATTGAAACTTGACATCAACGGCTACAGAAAAGTGGACGAAACGTCGGAATAAAAAACAAATAATTATTTTATTGTTCATACATACATACATAACTTCACGCCAGTTCCCTTGCGGGGTAGGCACGAACTACAGGGCGCCATTTAGGCTTATTCTTACACACCTCACTTGCTTCTTTGACATTCATAACTCTTGTCATGCACACTCGTCTGTTCTTAAGGCTCCTGACATCACCCTCCGCTAGTACACGATCAATCTAAAGTTTTAAATTGAAGAAATTTATTTTCTGACGGTACAGCAGCCTAACAACGTCAAATACAGAGTGATTGCCAGTACTTTGCCTACGGTTACAGAATAGCGCTCCAATCACTTTACCCAATATTATCCTACAACTTTCAGCAAAGTTAAATTCTTGATAAGAAATACGCCTCGTAACTTCCAACTTCTTACTTATTAGTAGCTTTTATAATAATAATAAACCAGCAGGGGGCTTTGTGGCGTAGCCTTTGGTGAGTAACGATGCCTCGGACCTGACTTCGGGGGCCAAGGCAAGGACCCTGCCTCCGGCAGGCAAGCATGCCTTAGTCAGCCGGCACAGAGTGGAGATTGCTAGAGCTAAGACTCGAGCTCTGGGCGTGAAAGTGATAAATAGCCTAACGTCGGAAGTAGCTTCGGTGAACTTGCAGCCCACCTCTCGACACCCCTTAGCCACTCATACCCATGTTGCCCCTCGCCAACCACACCACCACACAACCAAATTTAATTTAAAAACTATTAAATCGACGGCCTCTGCGGTTGAGCGGGCTAAGCCTTTGCCGGCGTACCTCACTACAACGCAGAGGTTCCGGGTTCGATTATTTCAACAAGAACCTTTTTCATAGGGTCTTCTATATTTAAACTACATTATAATATAGTAACGTCATAGTGTCGGTTGTTTTTTAGGTCTCTAAGTATCCGCTATGCGTGTATGATTGTCTAGAATAAAACTCTGCTGGTATTCACAATATGTGCCGTATTATTTCCCGGTCCATAACCAACAGGTTATGGGCCCAGAACGGATCACGCGCAGACAATTAATACGCATAAAGAAAGCCAAAATATAATATTTGAAGTTTCGCGTCGAAATTACTACGCACGAAACAATGGCTAGCGGCAGTGGAGTCTCGTCAATTCCTGTGGAAAAACTGAGTGGTATCAATGACTACCACAACTGGAAGTTTGCGATGCGCATGATACTCATCCATGAGGATTTATGGGAGTGTGTGCAGTCGAAGGAAGTGAAGGACGAGAAGAAGGACCTAAAAGCTCTTGCTAAGATTTGCTTGTCGGTACATAGCTCGGTATATAGCCATGTACGCAACGCAAAGACCGCACATGAAGCTTGGAATAATTTAGAACAAGCTTTCCAAGGCAAAGGATTGTGCAAAAGGCTGAGCTTATTGAGAAGTCTCTTTAGTATAAAGAGGAATGAGCACGATTGCATGGACGTATATTTGTCCAAAGTCACCGAAGTTGTGCAACAGTTGGACGAAATCGGATCACCTTTGGAGGATGATTTTGTTGCAGTCATCATATTAAGCGGGTTGCCATCCGATTATAACCCCTTAATAATGACATTAGAAAATAACAACATGAAGTTGTCAAGCGAGCTGGTGAAGTCGAGGTTGCTGCAAGAAGAACAACGTCGCGCAGGCAGTAGTGAAACGGTGACGGCTATGGTTGCTAAGAAAACGGTTGTTTGTTATAAATGTCATAAGAGTGGACACGTGCAGAAAAATTGCCCACAAAATGTCTCTAAACAACAACATAAAAATAAGAAAGCGTTCCAAGGAAAGCCTACAAGCAAAGGCATGTTGACGGCAATGTCAGTAGCTTTGAATAGTAATACCTGGTACGTGGACTCGGGAGCAACGTCACACATGACAAATAACAAAGATTTGTACATAAGTTTCCTGCCTATTGAACCAGTGCCAGTGAATGTGGCAAACGGTGATAAACTTTCGGCAATCGGTGTTGGTAAAGTAAAAGTTAATTTAAAAACTGGTGAAAAGACGATAAGTCATGTATTTTATGTACCTAGTTTAGTAGGAAGTCTGTTGTCCGTGAGTGCATTAACTAAGAAAGGTTTTAATGTTAAATTTAATAAGAAAGGCTGTATAATTCTTAGTGGTAGAACGGTCATAGCTACGGCTACCCATGTAAATAATGTCTATCAGCTTGATGTTTGTAATAATTTTACATGTAATGCTGCAACGGAAAGAGTCGTGCCTAAAGTTTCTGTTTTAGACACTCTATTGACTTCGCAGGTGACTGAAGTTGCGCAGTCGGATGCGTGCTCAAGCGATGCAAGTCAAGCATCATTGGCCGCTGACTCTGAGGCAAACGCACCTAGTGAGAAGACTTCGCGGGAAACGTGGCATAGACGACTTGCTCATCTCAATGCCAGAAGCATGTACATCATGAAGAATGGGATGGTAACGGGCATTAATTATGACGAAGGTTCCTACCTACCATGTGAGTCATGTGTACTGGGTAAGCAATGTCGATTACCTTTTCCTAAAAAGTCAAAACGTCGATCTAAGGAAATATTAGGCTTGGTGCATACAGACTTATGTGGGCCTATGCCACAAGCGTCTTTTGGAGGTTCTAGATATTTTTTAACTTTTATAGACGATTTTTCTCGGAAGATTTTTTGTTATTTTTTAAAAGGGAAGGATGAAGTTTTTACCTATTTTAAAACTTTTAAATCCTTGGTTGAAAACCAAACGGGCAAAACAATTAAGGTTCTAAGGAGCGATAATGGAACTGAATATGTTAATAAACAGTTTCAGAATTTTTTGAAAGAGCATGGGATAAAGCATGAAACTACTATTCCATATTCTCCTGAACAGAATGGGGTCAGTGAAAGAGCTAATAGGACAATTGTTGAAAAAGCCCGGTGTATGCTGCAGGATGCAGGTTTGGATAACCGCTTCTGGGCGGAGGCTGTCCAAACTGCAGTTTACATAAAGAATAGGTCGCCTACAAAGGCAGTGATGGGATCAACACCAGAAGAAAAGTGGACTAACGAAAAGGTTGATGTAAGTCATTTTCGGGTGTTTGGTTGTGTGGCCTATGCTTTAGTGCATAACACAAAAAAGTTCGATCCCAAATCCAAAAGGTATATTTTTGTTGGATACTGCGAGGAAAGCAAAGGATATAGGTTGATGGATCCGGAAAATCTACCTACTTGTATAAAGGCTAGAAATGTAAACTTTTTCGAAAATAAATTTATTTCGAAAAATAATGTTACAGATGTGTCAAATACGTCATGTAATGAATTATTGACACCAAATATTATGAACATTATTTCTAATTCGGAAGTAAATAATATAAATGAAAATGAGAATGGGAGTGACCAGGTTGTCGTCAGGTCAGATGAGCGAGGACATGAATCGTTTGAGCCTGATGCAACTGTGAGCTCGATCGTAAGTTGCGATGATTCTTCGGATGAAACATACGTTCCAGAGTCATCTTCTTTAAACGATACGGATTCTTCAAACTTCGTGAGCTTGAATAATACCACTGAATTGGCAAATATGGTGATGGCATTATGCTGTGATAATGACGAGCCATTGACAGTGGAACAAGCATTGAATGGTAAGGATGCTGGTCGTTGGCGAGAAGCAATGCAGGAAGAATATGATTCTTTTGCAAAGAACAATTGTTGGACGTTGACAGATCTGAAAGATGGACAAAAACCGGTAAGATCCAAATGGGTTTTTAAGATTAAACGTGGTCTTAACGGAAATATATTAAAATATAAGGCGCGTTTAGTAGCGAAAGGTTTCACGCAAAAATATGGTATCGATTACCAGGAAACTTTTGCACCAGTTGTACGTCATTCGACAATTAGGATGTTGTTTGCCATTGCAGCCATAAAAGACCTTGACATTGACCAAATGGATGTCAAGACAGCATTCTTGAACGGAGATTTGAAAGAGAATGTTATAATGGAACAACCAGAAGGATTTGTTTTAAAGGGGGAGAATAAACACAAAGTTTATAAGTTAAACAAATCCATTTATGGTTTGAAACAAGCTGCAAAATGTTGGTACGATAAAATTAATACCGTATTAACAGCAAAAATGGGTTTTAAAAGGTCTAGTGTGGAGCCCTGCGTATACTTTAGAAATCTACAAGGTAGATTATCTATTTTAGCCCTTTATGTTGATGACATACTTTTATTTACTTCTTCAGATGCTGATAAACATGACATAAAGAAGCGTTTAAATGAAGAATTTGAAATAAAAGATTTAGGTCAGGTACATGAATTTTTGGGAATGCGAGTTTGCAGGCAGAAGAATAAAATCACACTCGACCAGGCTAGCTTTATAACTAGGATCTTGAACAGATTTAAGATGGCTGACTGCAAACCTGTTTCGACTCCAATGGAGGTTGGCTTGAAGCTTACCAAAGCTGAAGCAAAGCTTGAAAATTGTGAGTACAGAAATCTTATTGGCTGTTTAATGTATGTCGCTGTGTGTACTAGACCCGACATAGCGCATGCGGTTGGTTTCTTAAGTCAATTTAATGACTGTTATTCAGATATCCACTGGAAGGCAGCTAAACATGTTTTAAGATATCTGAAGGGTACTACCAATTATTGTTTGGTGTACGACAAAGGTAACTTTGAAGTATGTGGTTATGTAGACGCGGACTGGGCGTCATGTGAAGTAGACCGGAAGTCATACACTGGCTATGTGTATAAAATCGGGAATTCAGTCATCAGCTGGGAAAGTCGTAAGCAGAAAACCGTCGCATTGTCTAGTACTGAGGCCGAATACATGGCTCTTTCCGATGCATGCAAAGAGGGTTTATTTATACGCACTTTTCTACAGGAATGTTTAAATTTAGATTGTGTTATTAACTTATTTAATGATAACCAGTCTGCACAAAAGCTGAGTAAGAATTCGATGTTGCATTCGCGAACTAAACACATTGATGTCAGACACCATTTTATTCGTGACATTGTTAATAAAAAATTGATTAATATTAAGTTTATGTCAACTGATAAAATGTTAGCGGATATTCTGACAAAGCCTTTACCGCGAGTAAAGTTTTCAATGTTTTTAGGTCAGTTTAATTTGAGAGGATATTATTTACGCGAATGACAACATTTTTTAGGAGGTCTATGTTTAGTTTTTATTGTATATATAGTTATGTAATGCCACATACGTGTTTATTGTTTCTTGTAGGGTTATAACATGAACTATGTATAATTATGTTTTGATTTGGAGAATAGTTCATACAATACTATGTTGAAATGATTTCAGTTTAAGGGGAAGTGTTGAAATAAACCTCGTCATTTCAACAAGAACCTTTTTCATAGGGTCTTCTATATTTAAACTACATTATAATATAGTAACGTCATAGTGTCGGTTGTTTTATTAGGTATCTAAGTATCCGCTATGCGTGTATGATTGTCTAGAATAAAACTCTGCTGGTATTCACAATATGTGCCGTATTATTTCCCGCATCTCCGAAGGTTTTGACTGTTTCCTGTGTTGACAAATATTTGCACATACATGGACTACTCAGTTTTAATCGTGCTAATTAGGTAGCAATAATTATTTCATGTAGTGAACCGACATTATGTTATCAACACAATTGTACAATTTCAAAATGTAGCAAATGCTTTCCGAGAAAATTTAGAAAACAGCACAAGAAAACGTCATAAACTTCGCTCATGGGCGCCGCCAGGACTCAGGGAGGTGTATTTACACATAACAATGTTAACTAATATAAAACGTAGAATTATAAATGTATAGATAGACAGAGTCGAGAGTCGTGGTAGCGTAATGGCTAGTGCACGCGTCCCGAACTCAAAGGGCGCGGGTTCGATCCTGGCCAGAACGCATGCACCATTTAGTCAGTTTTCTGATCTAATGTGCATATTCTTACAATTACCACGTGCTAATAACGGTGAAGGAAAACATCGTGATGCAACCTGCACATCGAGATAACCGATGTGTCAAACCTGCCAAGCCGCCTTGGACAAGCGTGGCAGGTATACGCCCGTTCCCCCTATAATGGGAGGCCCAAACCCAGCAGTGGGATATTTATGGGCTGATATTATTTATTATTATATACAGATAGACAGACTATTCTTTATTATTCACCACATACACAGAAAGTAAATTTACAGTGATTTCATGTAAAGGCAGGAACAAAGGGCAGCCTTTATCGCTTTACAATGATCTCTTCTAGACAACCCGGGCTGTGGATTTTGGGAAAGGAATGTATATACAATATGTGTGTCAGTCTACTGGTTATATTATTATATACTTAGACATTTAATAAAAATACATTTTGAAATGTCGGAATAAAAATCAAATTAAAAACTTAGCTTAAAACCGTTAAAACTTATTTATATTATGGATACTAGTCGTGAAAACGAAAAAAAATCTACGTTATTGTATATTCGTAATACCGAAGTAAGAAAGACAGTTGGTCTGAAAGAGAGTGTCGGGGTGAAGGTAAGGAAAGGAATGCTCCGGTGGTTCGGACATGTAGAAAGAATGCATGATGAAAGAATGAATAAACAGATATACAATGCAAAAGTGGATGGATGCAGAAATCGTGGAAGGCCACGACACACTTTCCATGATCAAATTGATCGTGTACTAGCAGAAGGTGATGTTAGGAGCCTTAAGAACAGACGAGCGGGCATGTCAAGAGTTATGAATGTCAAAGAAGCAAGTGAGGTGTGTAAGAATAAGCCTAAATGGCGCTCTGTTGTTCGTGCCTACCCCGCAAGGGAACTGGCGTGAAGTTATGTATGTATGTATGTTATTGTATATTGACAACTGCAAAGAACTACATAGTGTTCTATCTTTCATATATCTAAAATTGAACTAGAAACCTAACAGATACAAGGATTTGACTTTATAAATGTGTTAGATTCAACCCGCTGTAGTGTTTGTAAACTGAGCCATTCGGTTAGGATTTCAATTTCAGATAGAAAACCAGCAATACTGGGGATTACAAAAACGAGTTAAAAGTTGGATTTTCAATTTGAAAGACGCAAACTCACTCGTTTCCAAAGTAAATACAGCCTACATTCGACAACTCATTTTAAGTGTTCAAAAGTAAATCATTTCTGACCCTTAAAATTATAGCGACCTATATCAAAATTTTGACTCATTGGATTTAAATATCTATTACATAAAAAATAACGTACAAAATTTAATAACTTGATATTTTTAATTAGGTCTCTATAATACTAAGGGTGCGAGTTATTTAGTAGATAGCCTATGTGGTCTATTGGTTTAAACGTTGACACATCTGGATTTCTATAATACAGAAGTCTCAGGTTCAATTCAGGTTCTCAGGTAAATTTCATGAATGAACTCCTTTATTTTCTCTGGTAAGGAAAGAAAGAAAGAAAATAATTTTATTTACAAAACTTAAACTAATATAAAAGTAAGTGTTAACAAAAAGTCGTGGAAGGCCACGACACACTTTCCATGATCAAATTGATCGTGTACTAGCAGAAGGTGATGTCAGGAGCCTTAAGAACAGACGAGCGTGCATGGCAAGAGTTATGAATGTCAAAGAAGCAAGTGAGGTGTGTAAGAATAAGCCCAAATAGCGCTCTGTTGTTCATGCCTACCCCGCAAGGGAACTGGCGTGAAGTTATGTATGTATGTATGTTAACAAAAATAGACTTAAAAACAAAAAAAATCTTACAAAGGGCATCAATCTCGGCATAATGCTAGTGTGTCGACCAGCGCTGATCTCCCTTTGAATCCATAAGGTACATTCACCGCAGACATTACACCGGTTACTATGTAACGGTGTAACGGAGGTTACGGGAATTGGTAATTGTTTACTTATATTCATTTCCCCTTGATGTAAAACCACTGTAAAACCACATGATGGAAATATAGCTGGATAGAATACAGGGAAATATAGGCAGTTATAGAAAGGAAGGATTGTACAGTACCTTTACGTAGTGAAGCGATAATTTCTCCTTGTTTCTTAGAAGTTAGCACGACACGCACGAATGTTTAAATTTCACTTTCAATTTGATAATATATAAAGTATATAGACGTATGTATTGTATGGTATGTATATTAAGTATATATCTATGTAATATATAAAATTTCTGCATATATATGTGTATATGTATATATATATATATATATATATATATATATATATATATATATATATATATAATTTATGTGTTTATTATTAAAATGTAAGTAGTTTGTACTATATGTTACGTATACCACCATCGCCATTATCATCTCAATTAATTCCTGGGGTTGTCTGGAAGAGATCGCTTTTTAGCGATAAGACCGCCCTTTGTACATAACTAGATATAATTTTAGTCTTTAAGTTCATGTTTGTATTGGTGTACAATAAAGAGTTATCTATCTATCTATCTATAGACGAAAAATTGTTTACAATATTCAAAACGATGCGTACGCGTTGCAGTTCGTCAACAAAAGGTGAACTTTATAAGATGAGCACTATTGCGATGCTGTTGACGTCGCATGCCGTCTCCTTTCTTCCGCTTGCTAAGGTATGTACAGGAGAGGAAAAAACGATAGGTTTTACATGATTTAAAGTATTAGGTACCATTCGTTCCATTACTTTAAGAATTTTCAATATTGTTACGATCTGAACGCCGACAAAAGACAAATTCACACCTGCATACCTGTAGACATTTTATTACCTTTTCGGAATTTGATCTTCTTGTGTTTACTTTGTGTTTAAAATTTGTGATTAGAAAAACAGCCCACTGTGTATCGTAATTTTTTATGGTAGTCATTAGCCAGGTGTGATTCTAGGAAATTCAGTCCACGCAGCCGAGCAGACATATTGCATTTGTAGAGTATAAAGCAATGCCCCAATTGAGAGATGAGGCAGTCGAGCGATAACCACAAGCGAAGCAAGACTTGTGTACATTCGGTAATCTATTTAGTGACGGACTTTGCGAGTGTTATTGAATCTTGCATTACGTTTGGACTGGTTGTGCTCAGTTATATTTGTACCTGTGTTATACGTGTTTGTATAGTTTGACAGCTTCTGTGGTTGAGCGGGCTAAGCCTTTGCCGGCCTACCTCACTACAACGCAGAGGCTCCGGGTTCGATTCCTAGTATAGTAAATTTCGGAAACGTATTTTCTCCGTTATTTACTATGGTCTGGGTGTCTGGGATCGGCCCCAGAGTAGTCCGTTGTATATTACCCATAACACAAGCGTAACTTGCTTTATTTGGGGATATACAATATGTGTGTTTGTCTGCCGATTATTATTATTATTATTATTAGTCCTAAATAAACTCTATAGTAATTCTAACGGCATTTTTAATTCGAGTCCTACAACTCGTAACAATATAAACGACGGAGAAAACGATGCATTTTTTTATTTCTTGTCTGTTTGTTCGGGATTCACGTAAAAACTACTGCAAATGTGATCGACAGCAAATTCTTAAACTTAAAATCTGCACTAATTTTCATCTTGGGAATCCCGTGCAAGTTTTTCTGGGAATCATTTAAAATGGCCAAATTAAAAACAAATCGAATGCCAATGTAATTGTTCACTGATCGATAGCAAATTTTATTTAATAAATGTGTGATTTTTTATGCCGTAATCCCGCGGGAATTTTCCCGGGAGCGGTTTCTAGTTGTTCGCTTATCCCAAAATGGTTTTCACAAAAATAATAGCTTGCAACCTTTATTAAATGCCGTGGTACTTTGTGTCCTGGGAATCCGCGGGGATTTCAAGTCAAGTGTGGACAAAGGCGCGGGCGTATCCTAGTAATAGATATTAATGTCATAACTAATAGTTATGTTAATAAATACACAAATGTTACAATTAGGGAAATTAAATAAACAAGAAATATTGCACTCAAATATGTATGTAAGTATGGGTATCTAGGATCATGTTACATACAATGTGTGTGTTTATCTGCCAATTTATTTCTTTGTTTCTCCTTATTTATTTTTTTAAGTTTATGTTTAAGGCTTGGCAACTAGGCCTTTAAGCCAGGCGCCGTTGTATTGTAGGCTACAATCGACGTCATTCAACGGAGTTCTTGTGAAAACTGGAAAGGCCACATTTGGCTATATAGTTCACATTTCTCGCAAAAACACATAATTACTACTCAAAAACTATCAATATCCTACAACTATTGTTCATTTTAGAGTAATTTTACACATTTTTTGAAAATAAAACTGCACACCACAACGTCTCCTTTCAGTTCCCGCCAAAAACTCTGTTTCTCCTTACAGGCACACAAGTATGGGGTAAACTGTAGCATTGATGGCACCCGTGATTAATAGGGTATCAATCATTGAACACCCCTGTTACTCCCTGTTACACACCCAATGAGAAATCTCTTTTTTTTTTTCATTTTGTAACAATACAATGATTATAATAATAGTAATTACTCTGACTTATCGTTACGAAAATGGAGTTTAGTAAAACATATCTAAATATAAAAATCTAAACTATCATTGTGCCGCAATCCGGTCAGCCGTATGGCTAGCCGCAGTATGCGGTTAAATATGTGGCTAGCCGGATTTCGGCCACCAAAATTCCAACAGATACACGTGGATGAATACCAGCCGCATACTGAACAGCGTAGAATACGGTTCTAGTAACTGTTCGGCTGACCGATGATGAGGCCCCCCTTTCAAACGACCGCAATGGCTCGACGGCAGCCGTATAATAGTGCGATAGAAATTAGTTTTACACACACATTTTAGTAGCGCTTCACACCTCCTTAGTAAATTCTCCCTCTCCTTCTTACCATCAAGAAATATATTTGAATGAAGAATGCGCAAAAGAAACGCTTAAGAGTTTGTCATTATCGTTTGAATCGCTCCGTTAGAACACACTATTATGTAATAATAAAGAAACAACAAATACAAATAATTTACATACATACATACATACATAACTTCACGCCAGTTCCCTTGCGGGGTAGGCACGAACAACAGAGTGCCATTTAGGCTTATTCTTACACACCTCACTTGCCTCTTTGACATTCATAACTCTTGTCATGCAAGCTCGTCTGTTCTTAAAGCTCCTGACATCACCTTCTGCTAGTACACGATCAATTTGATCATGGAAGGTGTGTCGTGGCCTTCCACGACTTCTGCATCCATCCACTTTTGCATTGTATATCTGTTTAGTCATTCTTTCATCATGCATTCTTTCCACATGCCCGAACCACCGGAGCATTCCTTTCCTTACCTTCACCCCGACACTCTCTTTCAGACCAACTCTCTTTCTTACTTCGGTATTACGAACGCGGTCCGCGAGCGTCACTCCGCAGATTTTGCGCAGTGCTCGCATCTCGACCGCGTTTACTCTACTTTCATGCTCTTTCTTCCATACCCAACTCTCGCTTCCATACGCGAGCGTAGGTACCAGCACGGCGTTGTGTACGGCGAGCTGGGCCTTCTGGCTGAGGTTCTTAGCGCCTAGAAGTTTACCTAACGCTCCATTTAAACTATTCCCCAAATTCACTCTTCTTTCTATATCAGCGGTGTACCTTCCATCCCTGCTAAAAGCACATCCAAGATATACAAACTCATTCACTTGCTCCAGCATAACAGCATCGACCATTATCCTTGCATTCGTTCTGGTTTCTTCTCTTTCAAACACCATAACCTTTGTTTTCTTCGCATTCAAATGTAAGCCTCTCGCCTGACAGTCATCTTTCATCATTGTGACTAGTGTTTGCAGTTCTGATGGCGATTCGGCTAAAAGCACGGCATCATCCGCATAAAGCAAGGTGCTTACAACTAGATCACTCATCCGCACCCCAACATCCATCAATCTTATTCTCTGGAGACAATCGTCCAGATATAGGATGAACAGCAAAGCCGACAGCACGCAGCCCTGGCGGACGCCAATATTGACGTCAAACCAGGGCGACAGGCTGCCTTCCACTCGCACGCATGCCATACAGCCCTCGTAAGTGGACTGCATAGCTCGCATCAATTGGCCATTAATCCCATATCCGGGCAATATGTCCCAGAGGTCCTTCCGCACAACCCTGTCAAATGCTTTCTCTAGATCCACAAAACCGCAGAAAACCTTCCGGCCCATAGCCAGCTGCTTCTCTACGATATTGCGGAGAGAGAAAACTTGATCCATACATCCCCTTCCATTTCTGAAACCACCTTGTGCATCCCACAGTAATCCATCGGATACAACTCTCATTCTCTTTTCAATAATCTTCGCATACACTTTAGATGCTGTGCTGATCAAACTGATGGCCCTGTAGCTGGCGCACTCCATACGTGACCCCTTGCCTTTATACAAGGGCACGATGACAGCGCGCCTCCAGTCCTTGGGAACCTTTCCCGTCCTCCAGCACAAGTTGCATAAGGACAGGAAAGCGTCCCGGACGCAGGTTCCACCATATTTGATCATCTCAGCAGACACACTATCGATTCCTACTGCCTTTCCATTTTTCAGACTTCTTATCGACCATTCGATCTCTTCCAAAGTGATCTCGGATGCTGACTCCTCGGAGTCGGTCACAGACTCAGTCGTGGTGCCAGCATCCGGGATATCATCATACATTTCTCTAAAATATTCACTCCATCGCGCTAATACCTCTTGTGGGTTAGCAAGAACGTCCCCTGCTTTAGATTTTATTCTTTCCATTCTGGAAGCTGACGAACAACCCCGAGACTTCTTAACCTCTCTCCAAAAGAGTTTGGTATTCGCCTCGAAGTTCTCCGTCAGCTTCTCTTCTTCTTTCAATTTTATTCTTTCACGCTTCTCTTTCACTAAAGCTTTGGTTTCATTCTTGCAGAGGCGATAAATTTCTTTCTTCATCTCTTTCATACTGTCATTCTGTTGCAAGGAAGCAACATAATCCAGCCAGGCTTTTCTCTTTCTCTCTACGCTGGATTTAACATCCGCGTCCCACCATTCATCACCTTTCGTTGTTATGTGCCTCTTCGCGCATCCACATGCTTCTTTTGCGCTTTCCACTATACTTTCTTTCATTACGCACTCGCCAGTGCCTCCACTTCTTGAAAAGGCCCACAAACCGGCTTATCACCAGGTAGTGGTCCGTTTCAAGAGTGGGGCCTCTGTAGGCTCTTGTATCCATTATTGTGTTTCGGAGGCGACTATCAATTAAAATCAGATCAATCATACTTTTCTGATCATTCATTCTCCATGTATACGTGTGAATATCCTTATGATGGAATAGGGTGTTCGACACAAGCAAGTTTCTTTCCATGCATACGTCTATGATTGGCCTACCAGCATCGTTCACTCTCTTGTCACCATAGGGTCCAAGGACAGCCTCAAGGCCGTCTCGTTTGGTCCCCACCCAGCCATTAAGATCACCACACATAATTAGTCTTTCGTTCCCTTCAGCCAGATCCAGAATTTCTCTCACAGACTCCCAAAACTTCTCGAGTTCTTGGGGATCCGCTGAGCTTACGGGAGCATAAGCTGCGACCAGAAAAACTCGCGTGATCCCCAGTTTTAGGCGGACCCAGAGAAGTCTCGGGTTCACCAGACAATAAGCTTTTACTCCAGACACAAAGCGGGATGAGAGTAAGACGCCTACCCCCCCACTCGCACGCTCGTCCAGGTCCACGCCGGACCACAGAGCAAGCATGCCACCGGGGAGGTCATCGACGTCGCACCCCTTCCGCTTTGTCTCTGTCAGACATAAGGCATCCAGGCTTCTCTCATTCATTATATCAATCATTTCGTCCATCTTATCTTTCATTCCACCTCTCACATTCCACGTGCCTATACGGCACTCTGCTCCTCTCGACCCGCCAGGTTTGGCGCTGCGTGAAGGGTGGCGGCCCCCTTCGCCGCATGCGCGAGAATCCACACCGACGGGGGCGCATCGGTGAGCGTCGCCTGCGGGGGACGCCCTATCGTGCACTGCACTCGGGTGAACTCTGGTCAGAATTGTGGCCCTCTGGGACAGCGGGGATCGCGACGTGCACGCTTCTGACATGACCCCCATTACAAATTCAGGTGTTCTTTTAAGTTTTTTTCATTATCTATCATAAGATCAACTTAATTGGACTAGATATTTGAGTATACACTTAAACTCGTTACAAGTTGTCTGCTGCTAAAATAATTAAGCGAAGCGACATAAAGTCTAATGACCGTAGATAACGACCTCTGGCCGACAAATGATTACTTGTTATACTTAGAGAAAGTATATACTATTAGGCGGTAGGCGTTGTCTAAGTCTTAAATTATTCAATAGTGACTAAGCATCTTGGTGTCTTTTTACGTCTGCCTGTTACTTTTAACCAATAGCTTATTCGTGAAAACATGTCATTTGCTGCCTGCTTTCTTTTGTTAATTATAGTTATCTAATCAAATGTATTTAGCTGCAGGTTTTCCATAAATAAATTAAGTGAAATATATACCTCTGTCTGTACTAATTAAAATCTATAAAGGAGACGCGTATTTTGGGTCAAAGAAATGTAATGATTTGAGTTATGCTTTAAAAAAAGCTTTATATTATTCTATTACAAAATGAAAAACATCAGCACGGAAATCTATCTGGAAGACGAGAAATCTTAAAATTAACTGACAAAAACGTTATTGATTACCATAGTAGATTTATGTGAATGAATTTCAACAATTAATAACATAAAAACACACTACACGATTAAGTTATTCAAAAAAACTAACTAAACCTACTACAATTATAAAAAATGAATCTTAAAATCACTCGCATATATTTACAATCTGGGCCCAAGAATGTATGAAAGCGTATCCGTCTCCTTTAAATACATTTTGGATAAAAATATTTTAAAGCATAATAACTTTTAAAAATACAAATAATAAAACTGTGAGATAATTAAAGAATATGTACCACATCGCTGCCAGAAGGCCCTGGCTACATAGCCACGCTGGATGGAAATGATATTTAGATTAAATTTTAATCAACTTCAAAAAGGAGGTGGTTTTTAATTTGATTGGATGTTTTTGTATGTATGTTACGCGTTTTTTTCTTTTCAATTTTCTTTCTTCTCAATCTTAGTTTAAGATCAGGTTTTATGTAGAACATTAGAAGTTGATATTGTTTATTATTTTTTTATTCCAACGACGACGATGCAATATGTATTGCATCGACGTCCTTGCAAAAGGGCCTTTAAAGTTTAAAACTATGATGTGAACAATCTATATATTAATACGTGAAGCAAAAACTTTGTACCCCTTTTTACGAAAATTGCGCGGACGGAGGAGTATGAAATTTCGCACACTTATAGTTTATATAGAGAAGACGCGACGAATGTAATATTTTTTTTTAATTATGCACAAAAATACATTAAAACAATAAAAAAAACATTACACACACTACCACGTATTTGACACACACACGCATATATACTCTTTTGTTTATTGTTCAAGTCAAATTAACAGTGTAGCCTTGGCGAAATCTGTGATTATACAAGTATAGTCTTTGACATTAATTATTATGGTCGAATTTCGAGCACAGGCGATCACTAGTTGTAATAAATTCAAGTTAGTCTAGAAAATTAAAACATAATTTCAAAGATTAGTATGAACAGAAATCGTGGGGTTCTTTTTGAAATATGAGCTTTTTTTGGATAAAATGATTCTCTATTGTAGCCTAATAATGAAAACGTGCACTTGTGTCACTTGTACGTAATTCCCAGATGTGTGTGGACTACCAAGCACTTTTTTTTATTTCTTGAGTTCAGTAGAAGGGCTTCTCACTCGGTTTTGTTTTTGTTAAAAAAAAATCTACTAAGCTATTGTCATTCCCTTAATCCATAATTACTATGAAGACTAAAATAGCCTGTTTGAAAGCATTAAAATGCCTTATAACTATTATATAAGTATTTGAGGTTCAACTCTCAAACCTCATTGAAAATAAGGTCATTGAACAAAGTTCTGCGTATAGTATTTTAATCTAAGAAAATTTCTCGATGAAGTTTGTAATTTCCTTTTAAGGCTCCTACTACCACAAAAGGTCGAAACTGGGTCGCAAACTAAACAATTTTTCGTTGGTATTTACTGATCAACAAATTACCAAAAAAAATATTATAAACCTTTAAGATATGAGATGTAACGTAGTTTACTACACTACAGTTTTTTTTAATTTAAGAAAATAATTCACCAAATCACGTCCAAATTTTTTACTTGTAACTATTTTACTCCTCCAATTTTTACATCTTTATAAAAGAAAGACAAATAATAAAGCTACGTTTAAACGTACGTTTACCGCGCTTAAAACCGTTTAAACGTAGTTTTATTATGTATACAAGTCGCGAAAACTTAAGAAAAAAAAGACAAATAACTTGGTTTTTTTTATTTTTTATTCAGAATAAAATAATAATGCATCTGAGAAACGACCGCGTCTATGGAATCTCAGCTATCAAAAAAATCAGTACCGCAAAAACCTCAAGAATGTTGGCGTTGATACAAACCTTAACTGCTAATGTTGAGTACTTAGTAAAAACAAATTAAAAAGCTGTCAATAACAACTGTAAGATCAAATACCTACTTTTGAAAAGTAATTATAAAGGGGATGAATGGCACATGCGCAGATAATTTTGTAAACACATCTGTGTTTGACGGCTTTTGAGGATGAATGGGCTAAGCCTTTGGCAGCCTAGCTCACTGTAACGCAGAGGCTCCAGGTTCGATTCCTAGCATGCTGAATTTCTGTTTGGGTGACTGAGGTCGACCACCGAGTTATCCTTTGTATATTACCCATAACAGAGTAACAAAATATTAAATATATATATATATATATATATATATATAGTCATGTTTATGTTTTACTTCACACGGACTTCAAGAAGTTGTAGAACATATTTATACTTTGTTTGTTACTTTCTTTTTTGCTAGAATTTTTTTACATCATAAAAATCTTTCCTTCCATACCTGTTGGCGCTTGGATGGGGATAAGAGAGAAGAAAGGACTTACAGGATAGGTCGCCGCACCAGACACGCTACTAACGCTATTTCTCGTGAACCTTTCTTCACGTCTTGCGTTACCTTCGA
This sequence comes from Dendrolimus kikuchii, assembly GCA_019925095.2. Taxonomy (NCBI): domain Eukaryota; kingdom Metazoa; phylum Arthropoda; class Insecta; order Lepidoptera; family Lasiocampidae; genus Dendrolimus; species Dendrolimus kikuchii. The sequence goes on along the minus strand of CM034412.1, from coordinate 9,368,320 downwards.
CGAGTAGGCTATCTGGGTACGACACAGCGGGTACCTTCTAGCAGGCGGGTTTACATGAGCGGGTGTAAAATGCGGCACAGCACACAAAAGGCGGCGAGATTGTCGCGGAAGCAGCGGCGCGATCAGCGGTCGAACGTAAACTATGTCGCATAACATAGTGACAGATGCGGCGTAAGAAAAAAAGGAAACAGAGGCTGTGACCAAGTAGTTGGGCGTTAGCAATACCTTTCAAAATCATTTTAAAACAGACTAGCATATGTGCCAGCGAAACTTCGGTTACGTTGCCGTGATAACGACGTATGTGTAAGCGAAGTGCAACGGCAGCAGCAAAAAAACGCGACCATAGTGCCCATCTTTATCACTATATTTGTCTTTGTGTAATTTTTTAAATTCATTTAACAATCTCAAAACCTTTACAGATTTATTATGTTGTAGATTAAGAGCCGATTTTTCAATCATCAGATAAAAGTTATCTGTCGAATAATTTATAACCTGAGTGAATTCAAAAATGAAACTATTCAACTGTTTTATTCATGCAAGTGACATTTATAATTTTTTCTTGTTATACTTTATTCGGAATAACTTTTTCTTCGTATCTATTGACTAGCTTCCGTCCGCAACTTCGTCCGCGTGGAATAGTGGAAAAACCCCCCGATTTTGAGACATTCTTCATTGGTGCTCCGCTCCTATTGGTCTTAGCATGATGATATGTAGCCTATAGCCTTCTTCAATAAATGGGCTATCTAACACTGAAAGAATTTTTCAAATTAGATCAGTAGTTCCTGAGATTAGCGCGTTCAAACAAACTCTTCAGCTTTATATCTAATATATAAAATTCTCGTGTCACAGTTTTCGTTGCCATACTCCTCCAAAACGGCTTGACCGATTTTGATGAAATTTTTTGTGCTTATCCGGTATCTATGAGAATCGGCCAACATCTATTTTTCATCCCCCTAAATGTTAGGGGTAGTCCACCCCTAATTATTTTTTTATTTTTTAGACAAAATTTTTAATTTCTATTTTTTTATGATACAACATACAAAAATACATACAACCCTAAATTTTCACCCCTCTACGATCAACCCCTATTTTTTATTTGTTAATTATAAACTTTAAAATCTTTTGGCAAGATTTTTAATCTTATTTTGTCATGACCTAGAATAAAAAAAATATATTACTCTTTTAGATTCACAATTAGAACCGGTAGGTGGCGCTGAGATCGGGTTCTGGAATCCTCCTGGATTAGGAAATCACCTGGAGCGATTTTGGTGATTTTGTTTTTGTGTGTTTGAGTGGGTGCCCAAATGGTTTAGATTCGCAATTAGAACCGGTACATGGCTCTGGGATCGGGTTCTAGAATTTTATTTTTTAAAGGCAGGACAGCGTCTGCCGGGGCCGCTAGTATTAGTATAAGATTGAAAAATCGGCCCTAAGAAATAAATATCACAGTTCAACTGTCAACAAACACTAAGTATTTTTTCTTGACAAACAAAACAAACGTCTCTCACATTTCTCCATGTGTTTACCTTACCTTTGAAGACCACCTTTTGAAGAAAATAGACGTAACGTCATGAAATTGGCGTTCAAAGTAACGTGAGATTGCAGATGTCTTTTAAAATTATTCTTTATTTTTTATTGTACATAATAGTTACAAATAAAACTACAAAATAGTGATGTACAAAGGCGGGCTTAACCCTAAAAAGAGTTTTCTTCCAGCAAACCTATGGGTCTAGCGAGAGTAGGAAAACAAGAGGCAGAGTTGTGTATATTAAAGTTATTACACAAAAGTACAGATATGCATACATTCACATATATTTATACATATACCCTCAGAGGGTGCCTCCTGTAAAATACCTAACCGGCATTTTATAGTGCACACCGGTACGCAAGCCCGAGATCCTCCACGCGGCCACTGTTACTTCCCCTTTGCTCTGTGACAGTACTGTCCCCCCTTCTCCTCATCCTAGTATCCTTCATCTTTACTTCTCCCCACATACCACTATCTATTCCTGGTTTCCCTACACGGGTTGTGTAGGTCGCCACATCATTCATGGATAGTCATAACGTTTTACGGAAACCGGCTAATTATGTGAGAAACAAATGTCTAGCTATGCCGCCTCCGCCAGGTCCCGGTCGAAGGGGAAGGCCCGAGAAATGTTGGCTTGATGTTGTGAAGGATGACATACGTACCAATGGTTTCAAAACGGGAGATGCTGAAAACCGCGCAAAAAGAAAGTAGAAAAAGTAAAAAAGAAGACCCTGGGCGTCGGAGTGAACGCCCCGAACGCAACTGGGATTTAACAGTCGGATGATGATGATGATGTTGATGGCATATATTTATATATAAACCTAGTATTATATACATATAATTAATTAATTAGGACGCTCGCGGACCGCTTTCGTAATATCGAAGTAAGAAAAAGAGTTGGTCTGAAAGAGAGTGTCGTGGTGAAGGTAAGGAGAGGAATGCTCCGGTGGTTCGGGCATGTGGAAAGAATGCATGATGAAAGAATGACTAAACAGATATACAATGCAAAAGTGGATGGATACAGAAGTCGTGGAAGGCCACGACACACCTTCCATGATCAAATTGACCGTGTACTAGCAGAAGGTGATGTCAGGAGCCTTAAGAACAGACGAGCATGCATGACAAGAGTTATGAATGTCAAAGAAGCAAGTGAGGTGTGTAAGAATAAACCTAAATGGCGCTCTGTTGTCCGTGCCTACCCCGCAAGGGAACTGCCGTGAAGTTATGTATGTATGTATGTATCTATGTAATTAGGACAGATAGTGCTCTTTAACTCTTCTTTTAAAGATGGTTTCCGACGTACTGTCTCGGATCACATGAGGCCCTCCCTCATGTGATAGTTTGACTGCATGAACTGAAAACGAACAGTTATAACATGCCAATGAATCTATGGGGGCTTTAAGAAGAAGAGATTTAGCCGTTCTGGAAGACATGCGTATGGGAACTAGGACTTCAAATCATTCGCGGAGATAAGAGGGAAAATGAGGATTGTGTAGAATTTTAAATAAGAATGCAACGACTTGAAAATCACGATATTATTAGATAGATTAGTAATTTTCAAAGAACTAATTCAGTTGGTACAGCGAACAAAAGTGAATCTCGGCCTCTCAAACAAGAGTATACCGCTTTCCTCTGACCTGCGCAGTTTCTTCCCAATTGCAGGCATGAAGCTCGGTCTGGTCAGCTTCCGCTCGCCTTGAAATGCTTTATTTAAAGAAAAATAGATAACTCATTAATGTTAACCAGAGAAGATAATTTAATAATAAACTTGCTCACTTGGTATCTGGATATAGGGTCGGACAAGGAAGGAAGCCCTGTTGGACACGGTCCGTATTGTGAGGAGATTTCTGCCTAGACCCTAGATCCCACTGCCGGCGGACATCGATTTTTAATATTTTTTTTGATATATGTTTTTTATATACTATTTAAAGAAAAAAAAATTGACATCGAATAAATATAGTAGGTAATAATAAATATTTATTAGTATTATAGTGTTTTATAACTTTAACAAAAATGGAGACGCTTTATAGAAATTTAATCATTAAAAAAACGTGTGTTTGTCAGCTCCGATGCCTGGCTGGAGTTTACTTCTTACATTAAAAGTTAGGTGCACGTGTCCGGCGACAGCCTAGTCTCGATAAAACTCCGAAACGGCCTGATCTATTAGATTTATGTTTTTATTTTGTTCGTTCCGATACAGGTGTGCTTTATAAGAAAAAAGTAGAGCTTTTCAATTAACGATCAAAAGTTTCATTCCTGAAATTTCCATACCGGGGGCCTTATATATGAATATCGATTTTTAAGGAGTAAACTCCAATAAACTCCGAGAGTAATGACATGAATTTGCAGTCTCACTCGCAGTGGCGTGGACTTCATACAAATCAATTCCCCATAGCCAACTTTAAGAAACAAGCGAAGCGACCAAAAGGTGCCGTGATAAGCGTTTATGTTTTTTATTCGTGCATATATTATTACTGTATTACTATCGCTTGCGCTTGGCGGCTTTCCATATGTATTGGATGAAATAGCAACTCGTAACCCGATCGGGCACCGGCTTTTGTTTCAAAATATGCGGTAAGATTACAAAATTGAAAATACAATTTGTAATAAGAAAATACATAGCGAGTTAGACATTTTTATTTAGCTCCAATGACTACTTGTTTTTGATATATATTTAATTGTGCCTTAGGAAGTTAAGGCTCGATTCTCATTTGTGTGTCAGTGTTGTGGAGAACAGCGGTGTAGTCGACGCTTACGCCATACGATATGTTTCCTCAGGAGCAGACCCTTCTGTTACTCTGTAAAAGATTTATATACTCGTACATTCAATCATTCATTCATACAGTTCACGACTCATGGCCGGTTCCCATATGTTACTATTCATTCACGTGCTACCATCGGTTCAATTTTCACATTAATTGTATGTATGTATGAACTGTCGGTAATATATATAGGGCCATTATTTGTGTTCTGTAGAGATGATGCATGTGAACTATTTAATTTTTATCATTAAAATTTGTTCATGTGTTCTTTGTTAATGTTTCGCGCATAGCACTACACTTTATTATTATGAAAGTATTATAACACTAACTCAAATGGTTTTGTCCTTTTGAGTCTTCTTAATAAATCTGTATTATCTAGAACCTGGATGGCCTCGACATTCACATGGTGATGAAGCCGTTGCTGGTGGGCTTCAGCGTATTTTTTAATGACGTTAATGACGAGGTCCACTTTTAGGTCTCGATGGAGATCGTCTGATCTTATGTACTAAGGAGCATTGACCATGTCCTTGAGTACTTTATTATACTCCTTAACAAAGACAATAGGAAACGTGTTATTGGACACATTTTTAGTTTAACTTATATCTAGTTATTTTAGGTCAGATTTAAATTCTTCGTTAGTATTATTTCCTAAATTAGATTGTAATTTTAATGTTGTATCATTAAGATGCATCATTTATAAAAAAAAAATTGGCTATGGAGCCATTACAAAACGTAAAATATATGTACCTCATATCTCAAAAAGCTAGAAAGTATTTGTTATGAAACAATAATCTTATTTTTTTCAGAATTTTCAAATAAATAGTTCAAAAGTAAGAAAGGGGAGCACATATTTTTAAATCGAATATAATTAGGTATTATCTTATCATGTACACGCAGATTGAAATGATAAGCAACATTATTCCTGAAAAAGGATTTTTCTCAACCGAAATTTGAATAAAACCATTCTGATTTTATTATAATGTATATACATATCCAGTTACTTCGATAATAGAATTCCTTGTTTATTTGGGTATACCACCCAAATAAACAAAGATTCACGCTCGCCTTTTTAGACCAATTCATAGTCTTACATTTTCCTCTTTTACGAAGACAATTCTCGACAAAGATACCCGTGTCACGCCTTACCGCCTCAGACGGGGCACAATTTGGGTCATTGAACATTTTTGTTTGGTCATTCTAATATTCATAATGTTATACCTGCTTGGTATGGCTAGTGGGAATCGGGAAACCTCAAACAACGTAATATATTATAGCAGCCAAATTCTTACCGAGTTTTAAAAATCAAGTTCAGAAGCATTACTTTTCTATTGTGTATACATTCCTAATTCTATTATATAAGTACATGTATAATAAAACTACGTTTTAACGATTTTAAGCGCTGTAATTTATTTGATTTTTGTTATTCCGACGTTTCGACCGCTTTTCAATGGCCGTGATCCCGGAAGCCAAAATGTCAAGTGTCAACGAGTATTGTTAAAGTTTTATTTAGCCTACCGCCAACTTGTTAATTTTAATTATTTAGTCTTAACTTTGTTTATGGTTATTATTTGTTCCATGGGAGCCTAATCTAATTTACCACCGTTTCGCAACATGTTATGGCTTGAAGAGAAGAAGCGGCGCAAGAAACTCTTCATCAAACATGCCTAGCTCTAATAATTTTATATAATATTAAAATGGGTGGAAGGAAAAATAAAAGAAATTATCTGTCAAGTTGGTTTGTGTTCCGTTGCACGTTTGTTCCGTTCCGTGTCGGAATAACAAAAATCAAATAAATTACCGCGCTTAAAACCGTTAAAACGTAGTTTTATTATGTATACAAGTCGCGAAAACTTAAGTATATGTTTGTTTGTATTGTCATATGTATATATACGTGTATGCATATGTATATATAATTATATTATTTTATACTTATATGTACTGTGTTTATTTCTCATTCGTCATTATTTATTAACTGCACCACCGTCAGTACTAAAAATCTATCAATCCCTGCCAAAGGTTGCTTGGAAGAGATCGCTTCTTAGCGATAAGGCCGCCCGTTGTACTATCTCTTGTATTTTTCTTATTCTGTTTTATGTGTTGGTGTACAATAAAGAATTATTTATCTATCTATAGGCATATCGGTTAAAAAATAACTACTACTTAATAATGTGTAACTTTCAACTGCCTCGGAAATCCGTTTGACGTCTGTTATGGATCTAAAATTACTTGTAGTTCGATTTAATCAACATAATATTATGGTCCTCGTCATGGTAGAATTAAATAACTGACACTGTTGTGAAATCGACTTTATTGCGTTTTCTTAGAGCTGAAATTGTTACCTGTATTTTGCTATATATATTTTGTGTTTATAAATCTTAGATATGAATAGAAACAAACTCATTAAAGAATTTTAATGGAAAAAATCATAAGCCGTAATGAAAGAGATTATTTTTATATGAAAATAATAATTAATAACGATTGCGTTCATTTGATAACATATAAAAAGGTTGTAGTGTTTATGGCTCAAAAATTGTCGCCATTTACTTAAAAACAAAATGCAAAATCGCGTTTGTCTCGAATTTTTGAATTTGTTAATTATTTAATTTTACCATGACGGCGACGATATTGAATAGAAATACTGATATAAGTAATTCAAAAGGCTTTGTAGCTAGAAGGTAACGGATTCTAAAAAATAATCCTCCTCGTCTTTTCACAAAACACAAAGTAATTCCGCTGTAAGTGGAAAGGGAACTTCTCACTGTAATAATATTATTAATCTTATACTCAGAAGGGGATTACAAAATTTATTTGATACTTAATAAAACTAGGTTTTAATGGTTATGGTTGGTTATGGTAATGGTTATATAATTACCGCGCAGTTAAAACGTAGTTTTATTATGTATTCAAGTCGCGAAAACTTAAGAAAATATTATTTGATACTGGTAACATAGATAGATAAAACTTTATTATACACCAATACAAAGAAAGGACTTAGAGTCTCAAACTATGTCTAAATATGCACAAAGAGCGGTCTTATCGGTAAAAAGCGATCTCTTCCAGACAACCCCAGGAATGAATTGAGATAATAATGGCGGTGGTGGTATACGTAACATATAGTACGAATTATTTACTTTTTAATAATAAATACATAAATGATATATGTGTGTGCGTGCGTACATATATATATATATATATATATATATATATATATATATATATATGTGTGTGTGTGTGTGTGTGTGTGTGTGTGTGTGTGTGTGTGTGTGTGTGTGTGTGTGTGTGTGTGTGTGTGTGTGTGTGCGTGCGTGTGTGTGAGAAAATTTTATATATACTTAATATACATATCTACAAAATATATAAATGCTACATGTAACATCTATAGGTTATAGTAATCAATTTCTATCTAAGGAGCGGACAGTCTATTTATCTGCTTCGGGCAACAACAATCGAAGTAATAACATTAATAATAACCAGTAACAAATACAAACCAAGCTAAGCAAATTATGCTTGAATTATGTAATACATAACGGGTAACTCTAAGACGGATCCCAGACATCAAGACCTTAACAAATGACGTAAATTTCGTTTAAGTATATCATGCTTATTCCAGTGAGCTACGCGGGAAAGGGCTTAGACACCACCACAGAGGCTGCCACAGGCAAAGTAATATCCAAATCATCATATCGTCAATGAAGCAACTTTTTAACAGCATCTTTGTAGTTCAGTCTGAACTGAATTCGACCCTCGTCATGTTTAACGCTTCGACACTTGCCCATTGTGGACCCGCTCATCAATCATAGAAGAAACAGCTTGTTCTTTATACTCTCAATTAGTGTTGTATGAACACGAGACTCTGAAAACTTCTTTCAATCTTAACAGCAACGATTCCAGCCTTTACTTGTTATTAGATTTTTCTTCTTATTTCAATTTCTCTATTCTCTACGCTACCCCTAAAATCACTACCCTATTAAGAGATTACTAAGAATTTGCTGTCGATCAGCGAAAACCACATCGAAATTGGCCCCGTACTTTTTACGTGAATATCGAACAAACAGACACGACTTCTAAAAAAATATGCTTGTTGTTCCCCGTCGTTTATATAGTCTATTCCATTTTTTTTAAATAGCTGCAATGTACAAACACGGCATGTTTAAAATGTTATAATATTACAGGTATTTCTTAATCAACATATTTTTTTGATACCAGATTTCCTTTTCTCTTCTTTATAGCTTCTTATGAAATTCTTATTTTTTTTTATTGCAGGAGTTCAGCAGACAGGCAGACGGCCCACTTGACGGAAAGCGGTTACCATCGCCTATGGACATTTGCAACACCATATGTGCTACAAATGCGCTGCTGTTCTCTCAAGGGAGACTAGAACCTGGTCACTAATGCCGGTTAACACAAATTAAGGTTGTTATGGCAACATACTTTAGACCAGGGGTGGTAGCCATCCAGTCGGGCAAATGCCCTACCACCACCTTGCTGTGAGTTGTTTTGTCGTCTTTTACGACAGGCTGCCCGGGCGCAAGAAATTGTATTTCGTTCTCCGTTTCTGCACGGATAAAATAATTATCTCAAAACAATCATCTTGTAGGTTAGTTCCGGTTTGCATAACTGTGATCATTTAAAGATTTAAGTACTAAAGTCTCAAAAGTCTTTAAAATTAGAATTCTTCCCAACACTAGCCGTAACTAAAAACACGTTGAAAGGAGACTTGAGCGGATAAATGTGTGCCATTTTTCCCGATTTGCCTTTTTTTGAAGGCAAATAAGGTTTTCATGAGAAGGTTGCTTAAAAACCTTTTCTATTGTGATAAACGTTCCCCTTTTGTACGCATTTTTTTATGTAAATTAAGTCATTGAAATTTATTCTTTAGATTACGAGGCATACATTTTCACCAATATTTATGATAGGTTGATTTTTCGTTAAATTAGTATTAAAATACATTATACAATATTTTGACGTAATGCTTGATGTCCTTGCTAATCCTGGGATAATGTCAAAGGGAGGTCTTATCGCTTTAGAGCGATCTCCTCCAGACAAATCGGACTTAGTTCCTTTATCTATCATTGTGGCGAAGTGAACAACAAAAATCTTGAAATCTTGTATTTTTTTAATATAAGTTTAGCTTTAATGGCGACATAAATAAAGCCAACGTTGCGAATCCTCTCGTAGCAAAATGAGAGCGTCAGGTGTGCACGCAACTATTAAACTGGATTTTATTCTAATTGCAGCTGAAGGCGCTGATTTATGAGAGGTCAGTAAAACTGGATTGTAACTAGAATAAGCTTGGCTTTTTTATAGGTTTTCAGTCCTATTTTAAAAGCATTGTGTTAACATAGGTTTTTTCTAATGCCTCTGCTACACCTGGAATAATTTTAGTATTAGTTACTGTGACTCATAGATGTAGCCAAGATTTTAATGCCTTATTTGAGATATGATACTGTTAAAAACCTACGTTAAAGTCGTGGTAGCGTAATGGCTAGTGCACGCGTCCCAAACTCAAAGGGCGCAAGATCGATCCTGGCCGGAACGCATGCACCGCTTAAGCAGTTTTCTGATCTAATGTCCATATTGTTACAATTACCACGTGCTAATAGCGGTGAAGGAAAACATCGTGATGCAACCTGCACATCGAGATAACCGATGTGTCAAGCCGAGCCGCCTTCGACAAGCGTGACGGGTATACTGTCCGTTCCCTTAGAATGGGAGGCCCGAGCCCAGCAGTGGGACATTTATGGGCTGATATTATATTATATACTGTTAAAAACGTTAAACATTGACAAATAACTTGTGTATATACACTAATGAAGCTAATCATTAATAGCGTTATTTTTACAAGCTTTTATTTAACTTGTATGTATGTAAGTTTCGGTGGAATCTTGCAAGTTAAATTTGACCAACTTCCCGGTTTCCGATTGACCTGAAATCTTGCACGAATATGTATATCGCGTGACAATGCAATCATATAGTACCATGGAGCTGATCTGATGATGGAGTCGGAAGGTGGCTATAGGACCTCCTGGCTAGCACTCTGCTGCTACATGATGTCCAGGATTTCAAAAGCTTGTATTTTAAAACTTTTTTAAAAAAGCTTATTAACTTTATAAACAAGTCGCAAGTGATCAGAGTCACTGACACTAACGCAGGTGGAGCCGAGGCATAAGAAATATAACGCATATAAATAACAGCTTATAAACATCCCACTGCTAGGCTCAGAGTGTTTTTTTTATTACTGACAGCCCACCCGATGGAAATCGGTTACAACCATATCACCGCCTATGAATATTTGGGACACCAAAGGTGCTACCAATGTGCTGCCGGAATCAAAAGGGGGATAAGAAGGTGGTTATGTCGGCATACTGTATACCATTTTTTTTATAACGATGGAGGAATATTGCTACGCGTTCCCTTGGACCTACTGGGGAGGCATGCCATAGGGTGTGTGGGACTCTCGATTGCCAGCTGTACACACACCTTCCCTAAGGAAGCATTTGTGAGACGCCGGCCTCCAGACTACCCATTAAACCTTCCACCGTCCCGCCGCGTCTTTATGAGGTGCCATGGGTTATATCATAAGCACTGTCCCATGATATCTCAACGCATGACATTAAGAGGATGCTCCTGAGACCAGGGCACTCGGCGTCATAGGCGCGGTTGGCCAGAGAGGTCCCGCGACCTCGACCTGCCCTGCTACGTCGCGAGGAGGAGGTAAACGTAGCGTCGCCTCTGTCGCCTTGTTTGCTGTCTGCAACGAAGGTCCGCTAACTCGACTTCCTCCCGCCATCGTTCGAGCCACTTTCTGGGATATGCAAGTCTCGCAGAAGGAGGCGACCGCCAGCCATCCACCCTCGCAACGCAGCATCTCGCCCATAACACTGCGCAGCAAGAAGGGCATACTCTAGACCAGGGGTGGTAGCCGTTGAGGTTGTTTCGTCGGCCTGTTACGACAGGCTGCTTGACAGCAAGAATAATTTTCTTTCTCTTTCTGTACGGATAATTCAGAGGACAAATGAAATATAATATATGTGTAAGAATAAGCCTAAATGGCGCTCTGTTGTTCGTGCCTACCCCGCAAGGGAACTGACGTGAAGTTATGTATGTATGTATGTAGATGAAATATACTTACAATGATTCGCCAAGACTAATTGGCGGGTTTAATATATTAATTATCTCGATGTACAAGGCTTTGTCACGATATTTTACTTCCTATAGACACGACCTGTGGGTTAAACAGAAAAATCATACATTGGACATAGGTACTCAAACTGTCATTTCAAATGGTAAATGGATTCATAAATTCGAATGGGATACGTCTGCATGCTTATTAGTTTGTAGTGCGAATTGAGCAAACTAAACACTGGACAGTGACACCTGTAAAGCAACAACTAGGCAGACACTATGAAAGAAAATTACTGAAACATAATCGCCTTATAACAAAAGTTAGTTCTGAAAAACTCCTTAATCGTATATTGCTACGATCAGAGGATAGATGCATTGATCAATCAATCAATCGATATCTTTATTTGGAAGAATGTCGTTTATACAGGTGTTATACAGGTGTTTGTATAGGTATTATAGATGGACAGTACACTCTACCACATAGTGGTATACAAAATGACTTAAAAACTAAAAATAAATTTACATAAATATTCTAATTCATGTCAAATAAGCTTTGGTAAGAAATAAACAAATTATGTCAAAAGAAAAAATAACCAATAAATCACTAAGTTTTCCCATATAGATAATAACTTTTTTTTAAGAAATTCATCTACAGTATAGAAAGAAACACTCTTTGATTCCCTGCTTTTTTAAAACTACTGATTGGTATGATTAGTTTACAAACGGATGTTTAATCAAAGGGATTGTGATATTTATGGTATATTTAATGCTAGAGAGTTTTTTTTATTGCAGGAGTTCAGCAGACAGACAGACGGACCACTGGATGGAAAGCAGTTACCATCGCCTATGGACATTTGCAACACCAAAGGTGCTACAAATGCGCTGCTGCTCTCTTAAGTCAGTCTGGAACCTGGTCACTAATGTCGGAACACAAGTCAAGGTTGTTATGGCGACATGCTTTTGACCAGGGGTGGTAGCCATCCAGTCGGGCAAATGCCCTACCACCTGGCTGTGGGTTGTTTAGTCGCCTCTTACGACAGGCCGCCCGGCCGCAGGAAATTGTATTCGTTCTCCGTTCCTGCACGGATAAAATCCTGTGTGGTGTTGAATCCTCACAATTTATACTGATTTGGGTAATTTTGGAAGTGCCGCTGGCTTTCGTTTTCGCCGCTACTGAGTGGTGGTGAAACCAGTCTCCAAGACACAAGAAGCTAGTCCGGACATTTGCGAATGTTGCGAAACGGCGGTAAATTAGATTAGGCTCCCATAGAGTAAATAATAACCATAAACAAAATTACTAAACTAAATAATTAAAATGAACAAATTGGCGGTAGGCTAAATAAAACTTTAACAATACTCATTGACACTTGACATCTTTGTCTTCCGTGATCACGGCTACTGAAAAGTGGCTGAAACGTCGGAATAATAAAAATCAAATAAATTACCGCGCTTAAAACCGTTAAAACGTAGTTTTATTATACAATAAACACATATCTAATTATTATCTTTTCACCGTTCCTGGACGGATACTTTTTACCGTAGTCGAGTTCCGATTTAAACAAATATTGCATGATTTCCATCCCTGCTTACTTACTTATGCCATCTTAATCTTTTCAGTTCAATATAATATTAATACTTTATTCGATGAGAGCAAAAAAAGTCAATTTTACCAATGAGGTATAATGTACTACGTATACATATAACCCAATGATTCTTACAACATGTCACGTACACATTGCATTTGCGAAAATAACTAAGCAATTTTTATTTTATTTTTCAAATATCAGGTGCCAGCCAAATACTAATTGAGTTTTATTGTAATATCTCTCAAAGCTTGGAGAAAATTACTCTTAGATAAAATAATTGAACAACTTCGAATATATACACATAAATATTAGACAGTTATTTGTTTATTTCTAAAAATATAGACGTTACTTTTTTAGGTTAAATTTAATATCATAAGCTTAGTATCCCGTTGTATCATTTCTTGATTTTATTTTTATATTTAGTGTTATGTAATTATGTTTTTTATTGCTGAAGCACAGCAGACAGGCTGACGGCCCAGATGTGATGGGAAGTGGTTTCCGTCGCCTGTGGACATTAGCAATACCAGAGGTGCTGTCGATGTGCTGCCGGTCTTGAAGGAGAAACTAGAACCTGGCTTCTGACGCCGAAACACAACTCAAAGTTGTTATGGCTGCATACTCTAGACCAGGGGTGGTAGCCATCCAGTCGGGTAAATGCCCTACCACCTAATGTATATATGTAGTGTTGCATATATGTAGTGTAGATATATAAATATTTGGTTAAATATTTTTAACTTTTATATATTTTCTTACTTAACACTATCAAAATGTTATAATATCGTTTTTGTTACTAAAATAATCACTGCTTTGTAAAGTATTATTTCTTCCGTGATCACGGCCACTGAAAAGTGGCCGAAACGTCGGAATAACCAAAATCAAATAAATTACCGCGCTTAAAACGTAGTTTTATTATGTATACAAGTCGCGAAAACTTAAGAAAATATTAAGTATTATTTGAGTTCAAAGGGATTCACGTAAAACTACTACTATGTCACTTTAAATCTGATATATCCTCGTTGTTGCTTCACAAGCCCTAATAAGTCGCCATAGCTTTTTTATATCTTCTAAAAGGAATACAGCGCACAATAAGGTAGTTAAACACTCGAGTCCACTGAGATACTTTTTTGATTTTATAAGACACCGCAGCGTTTTAAGGTGCTCCCTGACTGACGAGCATTCACCTGTAATGTAATATTTATGGTTCTATTTTAAAAATTTAGTTGATTCTACAATGTCAGACCAAGTCGCTGTTTTACAAGTTGTATCAAAATGTTACAGTTTGTATCATTACAGGTTGCGCACTCTAATGCTTGGTTCTCCTCCCTCACCAATGTAATCCTCGAATCTGTAATCATTACAGGTTGCGCACTGTAATGCTCGATTCTCCACCTTCACTGATGTAATGCTCGAATCTCTAACGTTACATTACAGGCGAATGCTCGCACCTTAATATTTTGAACGAGCATAGCAAATTATAATGTTTAACTATAACAAGTCATACGGTGTACTAATTATTGCTTAAACAGTCATATTTAATTTTTCTATCCAAGTACACTATTGTTTTAGCGTCCGCTCTTTATATGCACTGAAATAATTTTAAAAATTATTATGACATGATGTGTCATATACCCAATTTATGATAATTGATTTTTAGATACATAGATAACACACTATATTGTACACTAAAGCATAGTTAGACAAACAGAAGTAGAAAAATACAAAAGATAATACAACAGGCGGCCTTATCGCAAAAAAGCGATCTCTTCCAGGCATTCTTTGGCAGGGATTGATCGATTTTTAATATTGACGGTGGTGGAATTTATAAACAATGATAAGTATACACAGTACATATAAGTACAAAAACAATATAAACATACATGTCTATTACAGCATTAGCAAATATTATAATAGTTATTTGACTTGCGTAACTTACGTAGATAGTGTTGATCTATTAATACCATAACCTAGTCACGAGTGCAATACTAGTCTTACAAAAGTAAAATTATTATACTGTATTTCAATAGTGAAGAAATTAAAAAAGACTTCTTTGCAATATCATCACGTTTGAGACTCATTGACATTTTATCGTCTCAAATGAACTAAGACAGCGAGGATGAAATTTCAATTTGAAATTAAATATTTTTATTTCAAATTTTGAATAATATTCAATTATAAAATTCTTCAATGCAATTTGCGCTTTTTGAGCATCTGAGCATATAAGTATATCATGTAGTGTGTATAAGTATCTGTATATTGTCTAAACCGATCTCGGTTATAGCGACCTATGTTTTGTAATAATTAAAGATTTCTCTAGTTTCCAAAATACCAAATAAATTCAGCCTATTTTGTCCAGAATGTATGGTCAATTGATCACACTTTGGACAGGTCAAAACTGTCATTATAACATTTACATCTAGTATGTAGATTATGGCGATATAAGGAGGACCTTAAAAATCCTTTAAAAAGGATCTTAGGTGTATTGTTTAGATGTCACACATTTTTTTATTGCGGAAGCACAGCAGACGGGTTGACGCCCTAACTGTGTTGCAAAGTGGTTACCGACGCCTATGGACATTAGCAATACCAGAGGTGCTGGCAATCTGCTGCCAGCCTTGAATGAGAAACTGGAAGCTGGCCACTGATGCCGGAACACAACCCAGAGTTGTTATGGTGGCATACTCTAGACCAGGGGTGGTAGCCATCCAGTCGGGCAAATGCCCTACCATCTGGCCTTACGAAAGGCCGCCCCGCCGCAGGAATTAGTATTCTATTTCTGTTCCTGCACAGAGACACATATGTTACAATAAATTGTGTAATTATTTACATATAAAAAAGTTCATGCTAAAATGCTATAGTATAATTTTACTTTCAAAACATCACTTCAAAAATAATTTTAACTCCTCTTTAAACAATAATTAAAACGCTGTGTGAAGTTATGGCGTCATAACTTGCTATGGTCATATAAAATCTCGGAGGGTGCGGCGTTTTGTAACATAATATAAAGTAGCTCATGATTTAACTATTGTGAGATAAAATGGTACGCACCTTGCACAATTTGTTGGTTTTCTTGCTTCGATAACTTATATGACCCAGGCACCAATTACCCTAATGTTCATTTTTTACTACAACTTTTCACTTAGCTTTGTCGTGGTGGCGTAATGGCATGCGCACGCGTCCCAAACTCAAAGGGCGTAGGTTCGATCCTGGCCAGAACGCACGCACCACTTAGGCAGTTTCTGACCTAATAATGTACATATTGTTACAATTACCCTGCTAACAATAGTAAAGGAAAACGTCGTGATGCAACCTGCATATCGAGATAACCGATGTGTCAAACCTGCCAACCCGCCTTGGGCAAGCGTGGCGGGTATACTATCCGTTCCCCCTATAACGGGAGGCCCGAGCCCAGCTGTGGGACATTTATGGGCTGTTCTTATTGTCACATGAATAATATTGGAGCACCTTTTTCCTAGGAGTCAATGACGTGAGTTGGGATACTGACTGAGAAGTGTTATGATAGATAGATAACACTTTATTGTACACCAATACAAACATGAACTTAAAGACTAAAATTATATCTAGTTATATACAAAGGGCGGTCTTATCGCTAAAAAGCGATCTCTTCCGGACAACTCCAGGAATGAATTGAGATGATAATGGCGGTGGTGGTATACGTAACATATAGTACGAACTACTTACATTTTAATAATAAATACATAATATATATATATATATATATATATATATATATATATGTGTGTGTGTGTGTGTGTGTGTGTGTGTGTGTGTGTGTGTGTGTATGTGTC
Organism: Dendrolimus kikuchii; assembly: GCA_019925095.2. Lineage (NCBI taxonomy): Eukaryota > Metazoa > Arthropoda > Insecta > Lepidoptera > Lasiocampidae > Dendrolimus > Dendrolimus kikuchii. Next base: position 9,351,513 of record CM034412.1, on the reverse strand, counting down.
TATGTATATATATATATATATATATATGCAGAAATTTTATATATTACATAGATATATACATCACTATATACTTAATATACATACCATACGAATACATATCTACAAAATATATAAATGTTTAAAAATTAATTTAAATACCTTGTGTGACGCTTTGGAAAAGCGATATACTACGTCTGAGATGGTAGCAGCCTTAGCCCAGCAGAAGGAGGCTAATGTGTTGGTATTACATTTATACCTATATTATGATGTAACATGTCATTGTGATGTTTGTAAAAAATAATTCAGCATTTCATATTGCTTTATACTTACATGATGAAAGAAATGTTTTTAGATCGTTCATCCCTTTGTTGTATATTTTATTCAATTTGTTCCCGCAATCTTGGTTCAAGATCAGCTTTTATGTACTACTAGCTTCTGACCGTGACTTCATCCGCGTGGAATATTTTAAAAAAGTAAGTTAAAAAAATATCTCCGTTTTTGAAACATTCCTCATTGGTGCTCCGCTCCGATTGGTTTTAGCGTGATGATATAGTCTATAGCCTTCCTCAATAAATGGGCCATCTAACACTGAAAGAATTGTTTAAATCAGACCAGTAGTTCCTGAGATTAGCGCTTTCAAGTAAACGCACAAACAAACAAACTCTTCAGCTTTATATATCAGTATCAGTTTACATTACACGATTATATTGCTGAGTAAAAAATTTATATTCATATATACATATTGTATCGTCGTCGTTGTAAAGGGGTCTTTAAATTTTAAAACTATGATGTGAATAATTGTAATAAAGTCAAATTAGTCCACAAACTTAAAATATAATTACAAAGATTAGTATGAATAAAAATCGTTGAGTTTTTTTTTAAATATGAGTGTTTCGAACTCTTTCGTATTTCTATTCTTAATATATTTTGATATATAAGAGAATGTCATTTTTTTGATCCTAGAGTTATATAGTTACCAAATATATGTATTATCACCATCGTTGTTCAGCGTGTAATGTCAATATTCTAGCTAAATGCGTACAGTCACACACAGTAACAAGGAGCTTTTTTAATTAAATCATTCTCTACTTTACGTAGCCAAACAATGAAAAAGTGCACTTATGTCGCTTGTACGTAAACGCCAGATATGTATGGACTACCAAGCACTTATATACTTATATTTGCCAGGTGGAAGGGCATTTGCCCGACTGGATGGCTACCACCCCTCGTCTAAAGTATGTCGCCATAACAACCTTGAGTTGTGTTCCGGCATTAGTGACCAGGTTCCAGTCCCCTTTAAGAGAGCAGCAGCGCATTTGTAGCACCTTCGGTGTTGCAAATGTCCATAGGCGATGGTAACCGCTTTCAATCAAGTGGGCCGTCTGCCTGTCTGCTGAACTCCTGCAATAAAAAAAAAAATAATTTACTGGATAATATTTTCGCAGCTCGTCTAATTCAGTCAGTCTTCTAGGGACGCAACCTTTAATCACTTGTATTATTACCGACTTGAAAAAGGAGGTTCTCAATTCGCCTGTATGTTATCTTTTTGTATGTATGTTACGCGTTTTATCCGTCAGTTGTGAACTGATTTTCATTTTTACTCATTTGAGAGAGCACACTCCCGAGGTGGGCAAATTGTCATCAAGTCAGGATCTGGCGAGTCGATACCAGGCAAATTGAAGAGTGCCTGTACGCAACGAGATGGCATGACTTATATACGCACGCTAGTAGTACAATTTCTACAGGTGCTTAAATTTGTGATTTCTAAAGTTATTAATGTATGCCCAACTAAAAACTAGAAAATAAATTTTTATTTACAAAAACAAAACCGACTAAACTAAACTAAAGAGCAAAAACTAAATATTTTCTACAACTTAATAATCCTACTAATATTATAAACGCGAAAGTTTGAAAGAATGTATGGATGTACGTTTGTTACTCTTTCACGCAAAAAGTACTGAATGGATTTTGATGAAACTTTACAATAATATAGCATAGACATCAGAATAATAGAGGCTGTAATTTATAAATATATAGTGTGATTTGTCCAAAATATAACGATTTTCCATCACCACGCGGGTGAAACCGCGGGGCGCAGCTAGTTACCATATGTCGCAAAGTTGTTGTTTTTTTGTGTTTTACTTGGCACCGATTTCAAGTTGTTGTAGAAAATAATTATTTTTTACTTATTATCTTGTCGGGTTCGATTTTTATTTTTATAAATATTTCGTATTCTATTAAAGTTACTGTTGGTTTATTTTCATTTTATTTTTTGATAATTACGATCAAATTTATTTAATAAGTTATAACATATAATCGAATACAATGCAAGAAAACTTAACTTATTTGTATTGTATTCTACTCAAAGTCCCTCAAGACTATAAGTAGAATACTGAGCCCAGATCACCGTCTTCTATGGGTTGGTTGGTTGTTGGTTTATTCCATTGTTTATATAAGAAATATGATTTCATGAATTATTTTATTATTTAAAACACGTTTAGGTACTCTATACAAATCCTTCATACGTGTATACGAACACTATCGTCAGCACGTGGCTGATAGGAAATGAATTCGAGCGAAGGCTATATTAAGCCAACACTGGTACGTGCCTACGTGTATTGCTGATTTCGTATCAACGTTAAGCTCATCCTATCTATGAAGGTATCTAATATAAATGTAAGCTAGGAAATTGAAGTAATATCTTTAGGGTTACACGTATATGTAATATAAAAAAACTTACTGATAAAAATCGATATAACATGTGGAGATATTTTGTCGTACGTACTGTAAATGGGTTTAATGGAAAAGCAGCACCGGGCTCCGAGTCTGTAACTCAATCGTCAATCGAATCGAATTGGAATCGAAACTTTTGACGGTTTGGTAGCCTGTAAACCATATTGGCTTAATATTGAATCAATCTTGATTTAACCGAGACTTATTTAATGTAAAGTTAATAGACTATGGATATTTCACCACCTGTCTGTCGAATGGATCTTGACTGGTATGTTTTTCTTTTCTTAAAGTTACAGACTTGGGGTTGTGGTTTTTACAACCATCAATTTGGTGGGCTACGGTCAATTTATAACTTCGCTTCGATACTTGAAAGTGGTTTTCTTCACGAGTGTAATTAAGAAATAAACTTAAGCTAACGAATATCGGCTTTTTCATCACGTGAATGTAGAGGCGATTGAGCTCCTTGAGAACGGACCTAATAAGAAGGCTTAGCTGAACAAAGCTTTTCAATTAGTTCTATAAACAAAGTTACAATGTAGTGTAGCTCACGGACAGAGTGTCTTCGCCTTAATAAAGACTATAAAAAAGTATTAGTGTCATTTATACTAGTTTAAGTTAATTTAGGATATATACCAATTACACGGCAACCAAATCCTTCTATACATAAATATATTATATAATAATAAATATATAATTTAGACCTGCTTGTAGCTTTTTGCTATTGTTATTTTTTCTGTTTGCTCTTAACGCAATACTGTTTATGCAAAACTTTTTTCATCTTATCAAGCTCTAAAACACCATCTTGTCAGTAGATTTTTTTCCGCAAATCTTTAAGCAATGTCTCACGTATGTGCTGAAAGATTCTAGCAAGACGATACGATTAAAGAAACGATACAACGGAAAATGGTCAGAATTATTACTTGCAGATTTTTGTTACACGATTTGCCATGAAATTTTACAATAGAATACATGAAAATGGGGAAACTGAAATGACTTTATCAATAATTTGACTTATACTTTTAATGATTTTTAAATGTTTTCAGAGTAATTAAAGCAGCTATTGTAATAAAACTAATTACGGAACTGCTGTTTTAATTTCTTGAAAAATTCTACTTTAAATAACCTATATTTTTTTTATTGCAGGAGATCTGCAGACAGGCAGACGGACATTTGCAACACCAAATGCGCCGCTGCTCTCTTAAGGGAGACTGGAACCTGGTCACTAATGCCGGAACACAACTCAAGGCTGTTATGGCGACATACTTTATACCAGAGGTAGTAGCCATCCAGTCGGGAAAATGCCCTACCAACTGGCTGTGGGTTGTTAAGTCGCCTCTTACGACAGGCCGCCCGGCCGCAGGAAATTGTATTCTTTCTCCGTTACTGCACGGATAAAAATCACTAAATATCACAAAGCTACATTGTCTTTTCGGTCAGCACACAAAATCGTTAATCCAGCATCGCTTTAGTACGGAAGTCGTCGGAAGTGGGTTATTACAACACCTTTTGTTTTCAACGATAACTGTAAAGCCATTTTAGAACGATATAAAATCATTTTTAAGAGAGTTTCACAACTATGTCGCCGGTAGGAGCCGTTATAGAATATTTTACGAAGCAATGAAATCCACATTGTTGTCGGGTACCCTATGCCATTACTTTTATAGCCTCACTAATAATCGCCCGTGGCTCCGTTCACATAAACGACGACAGTATTTCTATTGGCCAGATCTTTTGCTAATTTGATTGTTAAGAAAGGTTTCATAAGTTAATTTTAATTGATTTTCATTTTTGTTCACATTTTTGTGAAATTTTCCAAATTATGTTATTTGTGTTTCTATCAGTTATTATTTATTCACTAACATTTTACACTTTAAATGCGAATTTGCCTTTGATAACACTCCATAATCTAAGAAACACCGTTAAACAACAAATAAGCAGTTAGTCAGTTAAAATTATCGCATATGAATTCTTTTTTAACAGTTAAGTTCTTTTACTTTTTAAAGTTGACAATGTCTCATTTCTATCAATTCTATGTAATTAAAACACATAAAAAATGAACTGTTATTTTCGGCATTATATAGCATTACGACGCATCAAGGAATTCTAGAGAAGATTAATTTAATGCCAGGTGGTAGGGCATTTGCCCGACTGGATGGCTACCACCCCTGGTCTAAAGTATGTCGTCATAACAACCTTGAGTTGTGTTCCGGCATTAGTGACCAGGTTCCAGTGACCCTTAAGAGAGCAGCAGCGCATTTGTAGCACCTTTGGTGTTGCAAATGTCCATAGGCGATGGTAACCGCTTTCCATCGAGTGGGCCGTCTGCCTGTCTGTTGATCTCCTGCAATAAAAAAAATAAAAAAATAATAATTCTAAGAATATTATATTAAGAATTATTAAGTATAATTCTTACTTATATAATATTCCACATACTTATATGTTGATAAATAAATGAAATATATGTAAGTAACTGCATATCCTCTAATATTTATGTATACCACCTTTGACCAATATAATATGTTTTAATCCTGCCACAGGTTGTCTGGGAGAGATCGCTTCTTAGAGATAAGACCGCCCATTGTGCACATTTAGAATATTTTTAGGCTATAAGTTTTTCTGTGTTTCTGTAATGCTGTACAATAAAGTGTTATCTATCTATCTATCTATAATTCCTACAGACAAACATTGTAGAACTTCTAAATACCTTTCATCTTCTCAAAGCACCCACATATTCATCGTCATGTTATTGTTGTTCTTTCTTCGTATACGCAGTTAGACTATGAAACGCCCTGCTACATACGATCCGAGATAGTTCATCGAAGAGCAGCTTATTAAACAAAGTCAAAAACCACTAATAATAATAATATCAGCCCATAAATGTCCCACTGGTGGGCTCGGGTCTTCTATTATAGTGGGAACGAACAGTACTTATATACCCGCCACGCTTGTCCAAGGCGGCTTGGCAGGTTTGACACATCGGTTATTTCGATGTGCAGGTTGCATCACGATGTTTTCCTTCACCGTTGTTAGCACGTGGTAATTGCAAAAAGCACTAACTGTCTTAAATTATATTTATATTTTACATTACATTATATATGTATCATATGTATGCATTTTCTATAGTATATATTCTAATTTTGTAGTTATTTTTTTTTACATAGTTAAATCATAAAAATGTTTTAGTATATGTACACAACTCTGCCTTTTGTTTCTTCCCTTCTCGCTAGATTCATAGGTTTGCTGCAAAACTCTTTTAGGGTTCAGCTCACCTTTCTACATCGCCACTATTTTATAATTTTGTATGTAACTTTTTGTGTACAATAAAGAATAAAGAACAATACTAGTGTCGTCTCTTTCACACCAGAACTAACAAGCAAGGCAACACATTAAAGTACTGGAAGTATTGTTCCTAGTCCACTTCTATTATAGTAAACATTAACAATGAAAACAATGTCTCCAGTGCCAAAATCTTGTAAACACTTTTAGCGGATGTAAACGGAAAAGGTTCAATATTTTTTTACCATTCTATTTATCGGAAAAGGTTGAACTAGTTTAATGTCTATTGTCAAATATTTAACTTAGGTTTTCTATAAACACGGTGCTGCGTATTTCATATAGGTTTTAGGGTTGAATTATGACGAACATTCTTTTGTTAAAGTTTATGATCAAATTCAAAAGTTTTTGTTTAAAGAAATATAATTTAAGAATTAAGTATCCTTTCTATTCTATATACACCTCTTCGCAACGTATTGTTGCATGCCGACAAAAGTGGATGCACACCTGCCTGCCATATAACACAGTTTATAACCTTCCCGCATTTGGACTTCTTTTGTTTACATAGAAAAACAGTCTATTGTGTATTATACTAGTTTATGGCCGTTAGCAGGAATAATTACGCAGGTGTGCAGATTATGTTTTCTGGGAATTGCGCCGACACTTGCCAGGTAGACATATGGTATCGGTGCATTATAAAGCAATGGCCCAATGCAGAGAAGGGCAGTAATGCGACGATACTCACACAAATATGTACTAACACACACATACACACAACACACGGCGCGTGCGCACAGACCCACTAAACACACTCACGCACATACTAAAGGTACACGCTTCCGCACACACCAGCACTCGTAACATTCACTCACATAATACCGAATTATGTTTTAAGCGTATAAAAATCGAGGAAACAATAAACGTTAATTCAAAACCGGACATTGTAACAATTTATAGACACTGTAAACATATTTTTACAACGAGAATTTCGAAATAACACTGTTTTTACAGTGTCAGTTGACACGAGATTTGTTTCCACTGGGTAATTGCTTTATGAAAAACAATGGGCTTTTAAAGGGTTACCCGTTTTTTTCGGTACTTGTTTATTACCATCTGCTTTTAATATAGAAATTTGTGTTACGGATATTTGTTACCGTATAATTAAAGTGTTTAAGAATTTTATTTACTTATATGTTCACAATTAAGTGCCTGTTGGCCCGTTTTTAATATTCTGTAACCAAATGAAGAAATATAAGCTACTAGCATTCCCGGTAGACATTGTTCTGCCCTGAAAAATAAAAATGTAGGTCCCGATTCCAGCGTCACCTACCGGTTCCAATTTTGAATCTAAAATATCCAGGAGCCCACGCAAACACACACAAATAAATATATATATAATCTTTTTTTGTAGGAAAAATAAATTTCCAACAAATTAGCTATTTACATTTTTTTATAAATTCCATTGCTTCTAATAACAGCAAAAAAACTAGAAATTTGGTGAAAATCAACTTCAATGACGTGTACCAACTCACCAGTATAATTTATACTTTCGCCGCAGTAGTCACTATTGTAGACTGTTTAATCATTTTATATGGAAAATCCTTTCACGCTCAGGGAAAGTACTTATAACTATTATTAATGACTGTGTAACTTTCAGTGTTTTTTTGCCCAACATATACAACAAAACCGAGAAAAGGTATAGTCGAAGAACAATCACCCATAATATATATATATATATATATATATATATATATATATATATATATATATATATATATATATATATATATATATGGAAGCGAGAGTTGGGTATGGAAGAGAGAGCATGAAAGTAGAGTAAACGCGGTCGAGATGCCAGCACTGCGCAAAGTCTGCGGAGTGACGCTCGCGGACCGCGTTCTAAATACCGAAGTAAGAAAGAGAGTTGGTCTGAAAGAGAGTGTCGGGGTGAAGGTAAGGAAAGGAATGCTCCGGTGGTTCGGGCATGTGGAAAGAATGCATGATGAAAGAATGACTAAACAGATATACAATGCAAAAGTGGATGGGATGCAGAAGTCGTGGAAGGCCACGACACACCTTCCATGAACGTGATGTCAGGAGCCTTAAGAACAGAAGAGCGTGCATGACAAGAGTTATGAATGTCAAAGAAGCAAGTGAGGTGTGTAAGAATAAGCCTAAATGGCGCTCTGTTGTTCCTGCCTACCTCGCAAGGGAACTGGCGTGAAGTTATGTATATATATATATATCAATGTGTGTGTGTGTGTTAGCTTTTGCCCGCGACTTCGCTTGCGATGTATGAAATCCTCATTAAGTTTTTAGTAAAATAGAGCTACTTACTAGTGTTTGACCCGCGGCATAGCAGCAAAGAAAACTCTTGTAATTTAACTAAACAAATGTTGAACAAATTTCGAAATTATTATAGTCCCGTTTTGGTCTGTTTACGAAACCCTAAAAATGTTCAAAACACTACGATCACGAAATGCACATGCATTTCGCTTTGCTGTCATGCTTTATTCATCCAAATGGCCAACACTGGTAATCACATTCGCCGTGTCACGTATTTCATTCGTCGACACAAAGCCATTCAAATTTGCGGCAAAATTTAATTTTTGCGCGCTTTCAATAGAAGTGGTTAAAATCGGCCAAGTGTGAATCGTTTCGCAGGCAGTGAAGGATTCCTGGCAACAACAGTAAGTCTTTAGCCAAAAAAGAGCTATAAATTGAAGATACCTTCTTGGAAAACTACTAAATAATTCTTCTAGAGAAATACCATTAAATAGATATTTTTAAATATTTTCAACATAATTTACTGGGGGGGAATAACTCCTGAAACGTTTTAAATCACTCCAAATGATTAAAAAAATATATTTAAAGAACATCTTTATTCACACACCAATTATAAAATTACATATAATCGAATACAATACAAGAAAACTTATTTTTATTGTATTCTACCCATAGTCCCTCAAGACTATAAATACTGACTGACTGACTGAGCCTAGATCACCGTCTTCTATGGGTAAGGTGCCCAGAAATCTGGCTACGTTTCCTCGCTGGATCGCTATACTGATCCGTTGCCCGAGGTAAGCACCAGCCTTCTGATCACCTGAAAATTCAATGAGTTGTATTGATAAATTTTAGTAGAGGCTCATGGCCTCAGGACCCCACGGTCCAAGCGTCTCGACAGCAAACGGCACAAACATATAACTCTCACTAAGGGTTGCATACTTGCGCCGCTTGCGTGATTCAGCTGTTTCCGCCGCCGAACCGGCTGATCTAGGTTTACATTCATGGTAATTTTTAATATCACTTTAAGTTAATCGTCTTTAACACTCTCTGAGGGCAGCCCTCATTTGCGTTCATAGACTTAGATTGAAACTACTTTGATGTTCCATACCCTGTTATACGTAGTAAAGTATTTGTGCTATCAGCCCTTTCATACAGTTTGGCTATAAATACAGAAATCGAAACCCCTTTGACGTATATTACCGTGTAACGGGATCCTATCGGTTGGGATGAATCGATCATTAGCCATGATGGGGACCATTCAATCCCGTTCATTATGCTCCGTAATGTAGAATATTGGACGTAGATAATAAAAATGGATGTGACATTAATGATTTTGTTATGAGTTTTTTGTTTCGAATTGAAGGGTGATGTTATGCTGTGGAGAATTATTTTCAAAAATATTGGCTAGTGCGTGTCAGACCACGGACATTGAAGAGTTCTGTGGAAGCGAAAAATGTCCACTTTGTGCATGATATGGAAAATGAAAATCCAAATCTTGAAACTACTACTGACTACTTAACGGATCATCTTCAAATAAATTTTAGTTGAAAGTCCCTTAAGTTCTATCGTCATGACTCTTTCATAATTTTCTATTAATTTTCAATATCGAGGGATACAGTTTTTACGAATTAGCAAAAAAACATTTGCCCGCCTATTGACTTAAATATAAGACGCATGATTTTTCAAGATATGACTAACAATACAATACCCTTCTTTATATCGATGGTGAAAAGCATTTACGCATCCCCTGCGATCCCGGGGGTGATCAACGACAGGTGTATGATGCTTTCGGGAGGCGGCTCTGCACTCACCTTTCCTACGAAAGAAGTTGTGAGATAATTTTGTATAACCTCATTGTATAATGTCATAGACAAAATATTATAATATTCTAGTTGTATAGAACATAATTTTGAATTCAATACTTCAATAAAAAATTGAAAACTAAAAGCACAATCTTTTCTTCAAAGATTTTTCCAATAAATACCGACCGCTACCATTAAACCACTACACATTCAACCACTATCGATTAAACCACTGCTGCGTCTAGTGAGGCGCTGCCGGATCACACAAAAATATACATTTGTACAACCAACACCCGAATAGTTCTTTTAAATCTTATTTTACCTCTTATGTATGGCGGCCACCTTCAAATTTATTTATTTTTAAATTTTACTTCACTGTTGTTATAGTGACAAATAAAATGCACCTGGTAATTTGTATCGATATAGAGGGTCTATATTAATGTATGTCTTGGAATGTACAGTTTTTTTTTTCAATATCGACTGTTTCTGAGAAAAATAACTCTGTTATACAAAGACATAGATGAAGGAGTATGACGATTATAATAAAAACTAATGATGTGTGTTTGGGATACCTGGTTGGAACAAAGTCTTCTTAAAAGTCTTAAAAGTATCAAAACGTCTTATAAAGTGGTAATATGTATCGAACAGTATCCAGTAGTACTGCATGAGTTCAACAGACAGACAGAAGGCCCACCTGACGGCAAGCGGTTACCATTGTCTATTGAAATTTGTAACACCAAAGGTGTTACCAATGTGCTACCGCTCCATTTATCCGTGCAGGAACGGAGAAAGAATACAATTTCCTACGGCCGGGCGGCCTGTCGTAAGAGGCGACTAAACAACCCACAGCCAAGTGATAGGGCATTTGCCCGACTGGATGGCTACCGCCCCTGGTCTAGAGCATGCCGCCATAAGAACTTTAAGTTGTGTTCCGGCATTTTATCCGTGCAGGAACGGAGAAAGAATACAATTTCCTGCGGCCGGGCGGCCTGTCGTAAGAGGCGACAAAACAACCCACAGCCAGGTGGTAGGGCATTTGCCCGACTGGATGGCTACCGCCCCTGGTCTAGAGCATGCCGCCATAACAACTTTGAGTTGTGTTCTGGCATTAGTGACCAGGTTCCAGACTCGCTTAAGAGGGCAGCAGCGCATTTGTAACACATTTGGTGTTGCAAATGTCCATAGATAGGCGATGGTAACCGCTTTCCATCCAGTGGGCCGTCTGCCTGTCTGCTGAATTCCTGCTATAAAAAAAAGGGAGACTGGAACCTGGCCGCTTATGTCGGAACACAACTCAAGGTTGTTATGGTGGTATACTCTAAACCAGGGGTGGTAGCCATCCAGACGGGAAAATACCCTACCACCTGGCTGTGGGTTGTTTTGTCGCCTCTTACGACAGGCCGCCCGGCCGCAAGTAATTGTATTCTTTTTCCGTTCCTGCACGGGGATGGGATAAGATTAACCATGATACTGTAATGAACCCGAGATATACCTATATATCAGCTCCTTGGTGTTACAGATGTCCATGGGTGACGTCACCACTGATCAAGTGAACCGTTCGCCAGTTTGTCTACAAGTAAGCACAACGAAGTATTTTCATAAATTTTCACGACTAGTACACAATGCACATAATTAAAACTACATTATAACGGTTTAAGGCGAGGTATTTTGTTTGTTTTTTATTTTGACGTTTCGTACACTTTTCAGTAGCCGTGATCACCGAAGACAATGTTATCAAGTGTCTCACACTTTACATTTGATATCTTTGAAACAAAGCCTATTGTTACGAGTTACAGGACTCGAATTAAAATGCCGTTGGAATTATTATAGAGTTTATTAGAACTATACAAACTATATAACACAGGTACAAATATAACCGAACACAACCAGTGCAAACGTAATGCACGATTCAATAATACGCGCAAAGTCCGTTAGTAAATAGATCACCGAATGTACACAAGTCTCGCCTTGATCGTGGTTCTCGCTCGACTGCCGATATCTCCATTGGGCCATTGCTTTATACTGCACCGATACAATATGTCTGCCAGACCGAATTTCTTAGAATCAGATCGACACACCTGGCTAATGACTACCATAAAAGATTACAATACACAATGGGCCGTTTTTCTAAGTACACATTTTAAACACAAAGTAAGCAAAAGAAGACAGTCATAAATAGTTTCAATGTTATTAGCTCAAACGCCGGCGGGTAATAGATGTGCTTTGTCTACAGGTATGCAGGTGGCCCAAATTGTAACAATATTAAGATATCAAAGAAAAATACTTCGCATCATAATTGAAACTAAATTTTATTACATCTTAAAATAAATAGAGAAAAAAAGCCTTTGATGAAACATTAATTCCTTCAGAATATAATTACTAACAACATTTCTCGCAATATTTAAATAACTAAAAAATATTTTATCCTCATAAAATATTCTTCTAATTTGGTAAAATTAAAGGGACATTTTTGGTTCAATAAATTTGGGACTTTATGAATGAATTGCTATTGACTCGGGCTGAATTGTATTAGGGCTGGGATAATAATCGTGTTATATTTATTTTCATACTAAGGTGTTTTATATTTTTCAACACACTTGCTCATAAAGTGGCTCTATGGTCACCGCAATTAGGCACAGAATGACACCCATTATCAAACTGTGAGTAAAAAACATTATAACTCACTAGTGAGTTATAGATTTGTTTTTTTAATTTTATTGGTTGAGTTGCTTTGTTCTTAAAAAAGTTTTTATTAAAAAAAAAAGATCGTGTTCTATAGAACAAATAAATTAATGTTCCTATTGCTTGCTCATTACATGCAACTTCTTATTTAAATAGATAATTTTAACTCGTACGTGTTTAATAAATAAAACTTTCACTCATATATAACTTTTTTTTATCTACTAAATAAAATGAGTTTTTGTTGTTATTTTATTCACAAGTGTGTTGAAAAACGTCGTATGATACACGTGTGTATTGATGATTACCGTCCTCGGCTCTCTTAAGACCCTCGCCTACGGCTCGAGTCTCAATGGCGCCTCGGCGGTAATCACCAATGTTACACACTAGTACCATAATGTACTATTATATGGGTTCACTCGTGGCGCCATTGAGACTCGAGCCGTAGGCGAGGGTCTTAAGAGAGCCGAGGACGGCAATCATCAATACACACGTGTATCATACGACGTTTTATAACACACTTGTGAATAAAATGTGGGCTTCTCCCGCGATTTAAATTCACGCGCGTTTAGTGCTCAGCGCGACGCATAGTAATATCGGAGGCGTCAATGTGCGAGCGTGGCTCACCGCCGTATGTGCTCGCGCAGCGGCGGTCAAATATCGATGATCCACGACACACGCAGCCCAGTCGTACGCTTGCCTCGACAGCGCTATTGTGTTAGGTTATTATTGTTTGTATTTGTCGCGAGTTATATAGTTTTAGTTATCGAAAATAAACCAATATTGTGTAGTCAGATTATTTATTGTGTACCAAACCCCAAATTGGTGACCCCGCATTGGACATACAATGAGTCATAGTGACAGTAGCAGCGATTCACCTAACGCCGACGCGCACAGGTTAGTTAAACCACGGGAAGAACATATCACTAAGCGCCGGCCAGATAAGAAAATGTGCGCACCGACCGACGCAGCCGCGTCTACTAACCGGTTGGCGAACTTTAAGGTCCCGCCATTCTCACCAGAGGATCCGGATCTGTGGTTTGCCTTACTAGAAGCGCAGTTTGACAATTTTGGTATTAAGGACGACGCAGAGCAATTTCGCCAAGCTATTACTAACTTAGATATCTGCTACGCGAAGGCAGTTAAAGATGTCATTATCAATCCGCCAAAACAATTGAAATACGAAAAATTAAAATACGAACTCGTGCGACGCCTGACAACATCCCACGAAAATAAAGTGAGACAATTGCTAACACATGAAACGCTAGGAGGCAGAAAACCATCCCAATTTCTGAGACACCTCCAGGACCTCGCCGGACTAGATGTACCAGAGGATTTCTTAAAGTCCATTTGGAGCAGCCGCCTGCCGCAGGGTATTCAAACGGTTTTAGCTTCGCAACCCAGCCATTCCTTAGAGCAGTTGGCAGACCTGGCAGACAGGATCCAAGAAATCACCGCACCTGGGAATGTGGCCTCAACTTCTTCGGGTTGCCAACCATCTAGCGAGATCGCCGAATTACGGAAGATGGTCGAGCATCTCGCCACGAAATTGGACAATCTTACCCACTCTCAGCGTAACCGTGAACGATCTAGACCACGACGCCGTTCCACCTCACGCAACAGCAGGAGACGGTCTACTTCTAGTTATCGCAAGTACCCTATTTGCTGGTACCACTCTAAGTTTGGTGAACGAGCGCACAAATGCCAGACCCCGTGCGAATACAAACCTGCGGGAAACTTGAAGGGCAGTCGGTAATGGCGACGTACGATTGCCCCGCTTCGCCAGGTCGCCTCTTCGTTACTGACCGCGGCTCGAAAACTCAATTTTTGGTTGATGCCGGAAGCGACCTTTGTGTTTTCCGCGGACATTGCTTCGCGAACGCCGCGCAGCCTCTGAATACAAACTGAGCGCAGCCAACGGTTCCGAAATATACACATACGGTCATGTGCAACTAAACCTAGACTTCGGCCTGAGGCGTACTTTTCGTTGGCAATTTATAGTGGCTGACGTCACAAAGCCTATAATTGGTGTCGACTTTTTGTGTCATTTTCACTTGGTAGTGGACTGTAAGAATAAAAGACTAGTAGACAATATTACTTCTTTAGCAGCTCCGGCCGCTTTAGCATATAATTTAAGTAATGTTTATTCTGTGAAAGTGCCTACGGGAAATTCTTGTTACCACACCTTACTCGCACAGGAATTTTCTGAAATTACGCGACCAGCTGGTACACAACGCACGATACCTCACAACACTGTACACTTTATACGCACCACACCTGGTCCACCTACATCATGTGCACCTAGACGTTTAGCCCCGGACAAACTTAAAATAGCCAAACGAGAATTTGAAGCCATGTTAGCCAATGGCACAGCAAGGCCATCTGAGAGCCCTTGGTCGTCACCGCTGCACTTGGCGCCGAAAAAAGACAACGGGTGGCGCCCCTGCGGCGATTATCGGCAACTCAACGCTCGCACTATCGTTGATCGATATCCGATTAGACATATCCACGATTTCACACACAACCTCGCTGGATGTAACATCTTCAGCACAATCGATCTTGTGAAAGCGTATAATCAGATACCGATCAACGAAGACGATATACCAAAGACGGCAATCACAACTCCCTTTGGCATGTTTGAATTTCCATTCATGACGTTTGGTCTACGAAATGCAGGTCAGACATTCCAACGCTTCGTAGACGAAATAATGCGTGGACTTGATTTTGTCTACCCATATTTGGACGATTTTTTAATAGGAAGCCGGGATCAAGCCCAGCACCTAGACCACCTTCGACAAGTCTTCACTAGGCTCAAGAACTACGGCATGGTGATTAATGTATCCAAATGTGTTTTTGGCGCTTCCGAGGTAACTTTTTTAGGTTATCATGTCTCTAAAAGTGGAACCAAACCTTTGGATACGAAAGTACGTGCCATACTCGATTACCCCATACCCAAGGACGTCAAGACATTGAGAAGGTTTTTGGGCATGGCAAATTTTTATAGGCGATTTTTGCCACATGCCGCTCAAACACAGGCACCACTCAATGCCTTACTTAATGGAGCAGTTAAAGGTTCCACACCAATCACCCTAGCTGATGATGCTTTGAAGGCTTTCTTAGATACAAAAGAAAGCCTCGCCAAGGCAGCTCTTCTGGCACACCCGGATTGCCGATCACAGTTAGCATTGGTGACAGATGCATCGGACAAAGCTGTAGGAGCTGTTCTACAACAACGTTCCGAAGATGCTTGGCAACCTTTGGCATTTTTCTCCCGAAAACTGAGCCCGTCCCAGCAAAAATACTCTCCGTACGATCGTGAGCTTCTCGCGATCTATGAAGGTATCAAGTACTTTCGCCATATGTTAGAGGCACGTCATTTTACGGTTTATACGGACCACAAACCTATATCTTTTGCCTTCCATGAACGGAAGCAAAACTGCTCTCCAAGGCAGTTCAGACATTTGGACTATATTTCCCAATTCACGACCGACATAAGGCATATATCTGGCAAAGATAATGTCGTAGCAGATACCTTATCTCGTGTCCATGAACTGAGTAGTCCAATACGCTTGACTGAACTTGCCGAATCTCAAACAGATGATCCGGAATTGGCACAGTTCTTATCTGACGGCACATCCCTACGGCTTAAGAAAATGACTTATGCTGGAAGTTCGGTACCTTTGTACTGCGATGTCAGTACCCCGACTTTTAGACCCTTCGTCACCAAGCCATTCCGGAAACAACTTTTTAAAAGTCTACATAGTCTTAACCACCCAGGTCTATCTGCGACTGCAAATTTGATAGCCACTAGATTCGTTTGGCCTGGGGTTAGAAAGGACTGCAGAGACTGGGCACGTACATGTCTGCCCTGTCAACGTGCAAAGGTCAGTCGACATGTGTCTGCACCAGTAGGTACTTTCGATTTACCTCGCGCGCGCTTTAAGCAGGTACACATTGACCTAATAGGTCCCTTGCCCGTTTCGCAGGGATACAAGTATTGCCTCACAGCCATAGACCGGTTCACTCGGTGGCCTGAGGTGATGCCAATATCTGATATCACTGCGGAAACAGTAGCAAAGGCCTTAATCTCTGGCTGGATATCCCGATTTGGTTGCCCCACAGATATCGTCACAGATCGTGGTCGGCAATTCGAATCCACCTTGTTTCAATATCTGTCGAAAATTACCGGATTCCAGCACAAGAGAACAACAGCTTACCACCCCGCTTGTAATGGTCTTGTAGAACGTTTCCACAGACAGCTTAAAGCCGCCATCACATGCCACTGCGATCACAATTGGACAGAAGTCTTGCCTTTTATACTATTGGGAATCCGTAGTTCATTTAAGGACGACTTGCGGACTTCTTCTGCAGAATTATTGTATGGTGAGCCGTTGAGACTTCCTGGAGAATTTTTCAACCCGAGCACACCCTGCACATCTGACTTGTCAGATTTTACAGCGCGCTTACGCTCGTTTGCTGAGAAGTTAAAACCAACACCAGCTTCACGTCACAACAAAGAAAGCATATTTATTTTTAAAGAGTTGGCTACAGCAGAACATGTCTTCCTACGCGAAGACGCTGTGCGAGCCCCTCTTCAGCCTGCTTATACAGGCCCTCATAAAGTTATCGAGCGAGGTGATAAAGTTTTTAAAATCCTCATCAAAGGCAAACATGTCACTGTCACGATTGACCGCCTTAAACCTGCCTACATCCTTATGGATGATGAAGAAATATCGGACTTTCCAGTTGCTGCATCTCCTTTTCCGTCTTCCGAAAAGACTACACCAACCGACCAAGTCCCTGACGATCAAATACTAACACGACAGACTACACGAGCTGGTCGACGTATTCGATTCCCTGATTATTATCGACCCTAACCAGGTCTCTGGGGGGGAGTGATGTGGGCTTCTCCCGCGATTTAAATTCACGCGCGTTTAGTGCTCAGCGCGACGCATAGTAATATCGGAGGCGTCAATGTGCGAGCGTGGCTCACCGCCGTATGTGCTCGCGCAGCGGCGGTCAAATATCGATGATCCACGACACACGCAGCCCAGTCGTACGCTTGCCGAGTTATATAGTTTTAGTTCGACAGCGCATTTTATTTAGTAGATAAAAAAAGTTATATATGAGTGTGTTTACGAGTTATTATTGTTTAGGAACATTAATTTATTTGTCGCGAGTTATATAGTTTTAGTTACCGTCATTCTGTGCCTAAATAAACTTTATGAGCAAGTGTGTTGAAAAAATGAATATTGTGTAGTCAGATTATTTATTCGAGAACACAGAAGTCTTGGATTCTAACCCTGGTTGAAAATCTTCGGAAATGGCCGTTTTCTTATTTATTTTGGTCTTGGTCTTGAAACCAACATTTTCCGTTATATACCTATAACACAAACGTAACTTGCTTTAAACGTAACTTTAAATTATCAGAAAATGTGTGCTGTTTATCAATTTCTAACTACTATGGAAATTTTCCTAAAAAGGTACTATGATATTTAACGAAAATTCGTTTGAACAAGATTCATACAGACTAATGAGATATGGCGTAGTTCCGATTGAATGCTTTTTTAGAGTTCTGTAGCCAAAAACAAGAATAATTTAAATATACCAAAGAATATTATTTTATCCGACAACGAATATTTCATCAGAAATTTCTATTTTATTAGCAGCTGACATATTCTTCAAAATAATTAAGGACAGAAAGATAGAGAGACAATAAACCAATTTTAATTAACACTTGTTTAGGCTATGTAGTTTCAGGTAGTTTTCCAATGCATTCTAATTCATCAATTGTTATGCAAAATACTGAACACATTGAAAATGCTGAGGTTCTCCAAGGATTTTGCGAGACTGGAAAAAGTGAAAAGGTCCTTAAAGAACCTGTACAACCTGATACATTTGTAAATGGTCTCTTCGTCGCAAACTTTAGTAATAACTAAAATTATAATTTTTCAACCCAGTGATTGTAATCCATATTTGCACTTTGTAAACAATACATATTCGATAGAAAATCAAAGAACATTGTGTAACTTAACCTTAGTTTCTGAGGTAAGCCCAATAATTTGGCATCTACCTTGGGATAAATGGTAAACTACATGGAAATACTTATTTGTTTCAAATTATTTTATCAAGATTACAACTATTTCAGTTTGATATATCTTTCAGGATTGAATTAAACAAAATTTGTTTGTTTCTATTTATGTTCTTTATAACTAATTGTATTTGTTTTCTTGATATGTAAAAAGCGTTTTCAACGTTTGTTTAAATATTTAAATTTGCTTTCGTTCTTATTTATTTTCAATTTTTATTTGCCTATTAATAGTTTGTCAGAGAGTATTATTTTATTTGTTTTGGTTTGAAATTGTCTATTGATGTAACTTTAATTTATTTAATTTAATTGTAATGATTCAATGATGTATATGTAAAATCTTAAAAAATTTGTTCACGACAAAAAAGGTTTTATTTTATTTTAATTTTAATTCGAATAATTTAAATATATTATCTGTCATATTAAGAAAATTCATTCAAAATAATACATTATAATACAGAAAACCTTTATTTTATTAATTAATTCAATAATTCATTCCCTCTCCAACACCAGCATAGATTAAAAATAGTCATAGTTTGAGCAAACCATTATCCCCTATTTTTACCCCCTTAGGGGTTCAATTTTCAATAATCCTTTCTTAGTGTGCACCTACAGTATAGACAAAACCTGTATGCGAATTTTCACGATCCTAGTCGCAGTAGTTTGGGCTATGCGTTGATGTGTCAGCCAGTCATTGAGGATATGTATAGATTATAGGATAATATAATACATAGTATTTATTTTTTACTAATATCCTTTACTATTAATTTACAAAATGTCCCAACACTAAGTTTTAAACTGAGAATGAACAGCCTTTCAGTATCCATTGGGAAAACTAAGTGAAAATTCGTTAACTGATGAATTATCAAAACAGTGAACTCAAGAATTTCCTCAAAAAACTTCGGAGTGAAAGCTTTTATCCGTCTCTTTACTTTTCATATTGTTTTTAGTACGTGAATATTTTATTGACACTTATGAAAAGTTTTGTATTTTGTGGAATGTATACTTATTGGGGTACCATAGTGAAATATTTAAATAAAGAATCATTATGATTTAATTGTCAGTTTATCGGTCTGTTCTTCTATGCGTCACAATCAATTTTGCCCTGATGATGGAGTTTCATCTTAGATAATGTAACAGAGATAGGCCATTTCACGCGAATGTGACGATGACTGTAATTCGTTATATGTGATGCTATATTTTTTTTAAATGTTAACTACGTTACATATTGACAGATAACGTATGTATATTATATATACACTAATGTAGCTACTCGATAACAGCGTTATTCTTAACGCATTCGGCCACAGTCAATATTTTTAACATAATTTCAGATGTGGCCCCACCATAGGGTGACTTACTATTTATTATACTTAGTCTGACCATAAATACTGTTACAATTAAAAAGAAACAAAATATTACATTTGAATTTGGAATCTGTCATTTTTATATGATTGTTCATTGTGTTTTCTCATTTTGACGCCTATATATTGTACAACATTTTGCGATATTAAAATGGATTGGGGCGATAAAGAGAACCGAATCGCTGTGATTGCATTACACAAAGTAGGTTATGATTTATGGTCAGTTTTAGAGAGTACGGCTTGCTCTAAGCGCCATGATAATTTGGAGTCCCTAAAACAATCCATTGTTACGACACGACACCTTCTTATGCACGTTAATCGAAGGCAAATTGGAAGCAAGGAGAGGGAAGGGAAGACCAAGACGAGCATTCATGGATCAAATAAAAGAAAAAGTGGGTGTCGTGTCTTACATAGAAGTAAAACAACTAGCCCATAATAGAGAAGATTGGAGGAGGCTCCACCGACAAGAGCATAGCTCTTAAATGATAGATAGATAGAAAACAATCCATACGATTGACAGTGAAAAATTTTCCCACGGAAAGAGTGCGTGCTTCTATTGATAACTGGCCTCAACGTTTAATTAAGACTGTATTACAGCCAATGGAGACCACTTCGAATAAGCTTTTTATATTTTAAATTGTTTTATATTTATGTATTAAACTAACACACTGTAAATGTTATTTGCAATAGAAAAAAATATCTTTGTTACAATATTTATGACAAGACTAGGTATATTGAAGCGTCTGCAATACATGTAAAAGATGAATATATATATATATCTCTCTCTCTCTTTTGTAGAATGTCATAAAATATGGAAATGCATCTTCCTGACAAATAGCAAAAAAGCAACTAAATTGGATATCTTTGACTGATGCCAATCTAGCACGAAAAGACACATCTCACTAAACAACTTACAATTTGCAACACACACAATTTAGATATGTTTAGAAATAATCAATATTCTATAATTTATTGATTATTAGGTTAGTTTACCTACTTTAATGGATGGTTGTGTAGTGGAACACTTACAAGCTAATAGATGGCGCTGTGCAATAATTAAGGTCACACACGTTTCCCGAAACATACAAATAATATACACAAATTTTCAATTGTAACAGATAGACCTAGGCCTGCGAAGAACAACATTAGCCTCGCTGGAAGATCTTCCTTTGAGACGGAGGAGCATTCCATCTCGCTCCTCCACCCTCTACGGGGGCACCCCCTTCAGTTGTGTGAACTAAACCTTAGCCGGAATAGGTTACTGGAATGCACACTGCACAGGCTTCTTTTCGATTCCTGACATGGTAAATTTCCTAAACGATCTTTCCGTTATTTTACTATGGTCTGGGTGGGTGTCTGCGATCGGCCTCAGAGTGGTCCGTTGTGTATTACCCATAACACAAACGTAAGTTGCTTAGCTTGGGGATATACAATCTGTGTATTTGTTTGCCGATTATTTTAAAAAAATATCACCAATATTACACATTAAAAAATAAAACTACACATCAAAACATTATCCCACAGATAATCTACAATATTATAAAGTTCTAAACTTGTCGTGTCTGTTCATTATAGCTATAAAAAAAACAAATGGCACAGACTGTATAAACAACGGAGAACACGATGCAATTTTTTTCGATTTCTTGCCTGTTTGTTCGGGATTCACGTAAAAACTACTAGTCCGATTTCGATATGGTTTTCGCTGATCGCCAGAAAATTCTTAGACTTAAAATCTGCACTACTTTTTATCCTGGGAATCCCGTGGAAATTTTTCTGGGAATGATTTAAAATGACCAGATAAAAAAATTTAATTCTAATGTGATTTTTTCACTAATCAATGGCAAATTTTATGTAATAAAATGTGTCATATTTTTTATTCCGGAAATGTTCCCGGGAGCGGTTTTTAGTGGTTCGGGTGCATAACAATTAGCTTATTCCGACATAGTTTCCACTAAAACGATAGCCTAGATTCTTTTTTTAAATCCTGTGATACTCGGTGTCCCGGGAATCCCAAGGGCATATCCTAGTACTTACATAAAACGTTAACCTTCATATTCCTGTCAAGAACTCCTAAAAAACTTATATTAATTCATTTGTATATATTTGACCAGGGCCGACTTTACCCTAGGGTGCAAGGGGTACGTGCACCTCTAAGGGCGCAGAAACCTAGGGGGTTGCAGGTCTATCATCTCACCTACCACGCTTAATCAGCTAGTATTCAAAATTACTCAACAAATATTCGCAATAATAGATAATAGACATACTGTTAGAATGGTGATTCGTGATTGGGTCCTTTTATAAGTAGAACACACACTTTTCATAACAATACCTTTGATGACCTCGTGACCAGAAACGCTGGTTCGTATTTCGTGCAACCAACGCAAATTTCTTCTAGGCAACTTAACTTAAGCAATATTTTATACTAATCTAGCGATGTAGTTAGTGCAGAACATTAGATAGTAAATAACATAAATACATACTTAAACTATTTTTTTAGTTAAATACACATACTTACACTGCTTTATAAATTAAATACATATTGCGGGCGCAATGCGATGGCCGGGAGAAGGCAAAGGGATGTGGAAGATGAAGGCAGGGAAGAGTGACTTACCTCGCCACCAGTCCACCGCCACACTGCAAACGTCCCCCGGGGGTTCACACACCCACTAGGATTTGCTTAAATTAACGTTATTTAAATTCAATTAAAATGCTTTTCTTTTATATTGTTACAACCTAGACGCCGACAAAGACAAATTCCACGTACAGATTTGTAGAAGAACATTTATTCCCCGTCGGCATTTCAACGAATTGTAATTCTTTTATGATCGTCTTGTTTTGTTTACTTATTGATTGGCATACGTTTCTAGAGAACAACCCATTGTTTTATTGAACTGGTTTATGAATCATTAGCCAGCTGTTGCGGAATAAGTCGACTACGATACGGGCACATTTGTATCTGTGAGGAATAAAACAACAGCTTGATGGAGAGAGACGGCAGTTATGCTTCGACTACGATACGGGCGTGTCGTGTGTACATTCGGGAATCTAACAATGATGGATTTTGCGTGTTTTATTAAATTACGACCTTCTGCATTACGTTTGGATTTGTTTTGTTCGTTTATATTTGTACCTGTGTTATACGTGTTTGTATAGTTCTAATGAACTCTACAGTAATTCTAACGGCATTTTAATTCGAGTCCTGCTAACTCGTAACATTATTGTGTTCCAACTATATTATTTACTATATATAGCGGTGACAGCACTGACACGAAGATGAATGTTTGTCTTGTTTTGCGCATTCTTGGTTTGAATGTTTATTCTTTTCTTGATGGCGAGGACGGGGAGGACGAATTTATAAAGGGATGTTCCTCGGCGCAGGCGCATATACTTCACAACTAAGATAGTTAATTGTCCGTTTTTATACCTTATCAACAGTTCATTTGCCTGACTATCGGCTAAAATTCAACCAATGATAAGGCAAACGAATGAATAGTAAGATATAATAATTATTAATAAATATAATAAAGATATAATAATAATAATAATTCAACTTTGCTGTTGCAAATGTTCATAGGCGATGGTAACCGCTTTTCATCAAGTGGGCCGTCTGCCTGTCTGCTGATCTCCTGCAATAAAAAAAAATAAAAAAAAATACCATGAAGATACTGGTTAGAAGGCGGCCCTGTCTCTAATGCTTAAGTATTATTAAAACCCCAAGCTGCTTTATTGGTAACTTGCTGTCACTGTCAATTAGCTGTCATTCTATGAAATTATAATGAATAAGTCTTAGTTATCTATTGTATTCAGTTCTAGAAAATTATTTCGAACAAAATAATTGATTTCTAAGTTTGTAGATACAAGAAAATATTTAATTTAGATTCTCCTAAGATTACAAATTTGGTCTGTGAGTTTATTTAATTGACTTTTCTTTGTTAAAGGTAGGCTATTACAGACCCGCCATTTGACAATATCAGCCGTCATTTGCACCAAGGCTATCGACATGTTTATACATCTGTCTTTATGTTTCACAATTGGATATTTGATTTTTTTTTTATAAATGGGAAGATACTAATTAACTTTTTAATTATAGCTAAAAAATAAAGAAAAACCAGTTTTTTGTAACATAAAAATCGATTCAAATGCCCAATTACGTTCCTCGGCAATCATTGGATCTAATACATTAGCAGTATGTATGTCTATGCCGACATATAGTGTTTTAGTGAAATATAGATATGTATCGCAGGGAATTCCTGAAATTCAAAACAAATAAAAAAGTATTTCATTATGATACATGTGTGTACCATAGGCATACGTGACATAAAAGTATAAAGTAAAAAAATTCAAACAAAAAAAAATGTTTTCTATACATATATATATATTGAATTCGGTGCGAAGTAACATATAAAAATACTATTTCCATTATTCCTCGCACTCTAAAGCCAACTAATTAATCTTTATCTCTCAAATATCGAACACAATACAACTACACTATGATTATTACTCTATTTTTTGTATAAATCAATACACCTAATATATATTGTTACAACCTAGGCGCCGATAAAGACAAAAGATATAATATAAATATATAAATATATAGACATAAGATAAATGCACATTTTATTACCTGTTGTCATTTGAACTAATTGTAATCCTTATCTTATTTTGTTCACTTATTTAATGGCAAACGTTTCTAATTACTGTGGAGAATAGCCTATTGTCCTATTGTACTCGCTCGTTAGTATAATTAGCCAGGTGTTGCGGATTCTTTTGCATTTATGAAGTATAAAACGACGGCCAGATGGAGAGAGGAGTCAGTCAAGCTACGACTACGATACAGGCGTGACGTGTGTACATTCGGGAATCTAATAGTGACGGACTTTGCGCGTTTTATTTACGACCTTCTGCATTACGTTTGGATTTGTTGTGTTCGGCTATATTTGTATCTGTGTTATACGTGTTTGTATAGTTCTAATAAACTATATAGTAATTCTAATGGCATTTTAATTCGAGTCCCGCTAAACTCGTAACAATATGTATGTGTACAATATATTGTACACATACATATTTTTATTATTTTTATGTATAATTGACTTCCCATTTGAAAGTATATATTCTGTTTTACTTCTTTATCTTAGTTATATTGCAAAACCTAAATGTGTCATAAACTTTTCTAATCCATCCTGGAAGAAATTGTTTTTAGTGATAAGACTGCCTATTGTTTTCTATACTTATCTAATGTTATGCAGTAAAATATATTCTACTCTACAACAAAAAAATATATCAAAATGTAGACATTTTTATGCTTTACTTGGCCCCAACTTCAAGATGTAACAAATAATAGGTTTTCACTTAATCTTTAAGTCTTTATTGCTAGACATTTTTATTGAACTATCAAGTGAAAAATTATTTAAAAAACGAAGTTGGTGTATATTATAAAAAATGTTTTCAATGAAAATTGTTACAATTTTTAAGAATAATCAATATTAGTTTATTTTTAAAGTCCATTATTATTCTGCAATTAACGTGATTTCAAACAGTAACATTAAAATAAATCTCTACCACTTATATAAAATGGGGAGGTCTTGGAAAAATAATCTTGTAAGTATAAATTATTTTTCAACACACTTGCTCATAAAGTGGCTCTATGGTCACCGCAATTAGGCACAGAATGACACCCATAATCAAACTGTGAGTAAAAAAAATTATAACTCACTAGTGAGTTATAGATTTTTTTTAAATTTTATTGGTTGAGTTGCTTTGTTCTTAAAAAAGTTTTTATTAAAAAAAAAAGATCGTGTTCTATAGAACAAATAAATTAATGTTCCTATTGCTTGCTCATTTCATGCAACTTCTTATTTAAATAGATAATTTTAACTCGTACGTGTTTTTAACTCAAATAAAACTAAATAAAATGAGTTTTTGTTGTTATTTTATTCACAAGTGTGTTGAAAAACGTCGTATGATACACGTGTGTATTGATGATTACCGTCCTCGGCTCTCTTAAGACCCTCGCCTACGGCTCGAGTCTCAATGGCGCCTCGGCGGTAATCACCAATGTTACACACTAGTACCATAATGTACTATTTCAACAGTTATAGATTTTTATTTTTATTTTATTGGTTGAGTTGCTTTGTTCTTAAAAAAGTTTTTATTAAAAAAAAAAAATCGTGTTCTATAGAACAAATAAATTAATGTTCCTATTACTTGCTCAATTCATGCAACTTCTTATTCAAATAGATAATTTTAACTCGTACGTGTTTAATAAATAAAACTTTCACTCATATATAACTTTTTTTATCTACTATATAAAATGAGTTTTTGTTGTTATTTTATTCACAAGTGTGTTGAAAAACGTCGTATGATACACGTGTGTATTGATGATTACCGTCCTCGGCTCTCTTAAGACCCTCGCCTACGGCTCGAGTCTCAATGGCGCCTCGGCGGTAATCACCAATGTTACACACTAGTACCATAATGTACTATTAAGCACCAGCACTAGAAAAGATTGTCCTGAAATTATTGTAACATAATCAGGGATAGTGGATCACGTACTATCTTAGTTATTGGAAAACAGGAGCGTAAGACCGCTTGCCGTAAGCCTCGCCTCTGTTGCTCTCAGACTTGTTTAACGTACGGTTTAACAAAGTTTTCACAGACTACACAATATAGTAGACAGTCCAGTTTATAATTTTTCTTTTTTGAACACCTTTAGGGTCTTTATCTTTACTCACTTACTTTATCAGAGGTATATTGAGATGTTATGTTGCTAAGGTTAAAGCACATAATGAGATTGAATTAAAAAAAACTTAAACATCATTATACTTATTATGATCAAATCACAAACATTTAGATAAAAAATAATTAAAATATACTTTAAACAGCATGTTTTGCATGATGAATTTATTGAAAGTAGATTAAACAAGAAATATGTGACTATGGGAAACAAATGTGGTATTTATGTATTTATACCATACCATACATATACATTTGTATACATGGAGAGTATGAATTTTTTAAATAATCAAGGATTTGAAAGTTGAGTAAGTATTTTTCAATGTTTTAATCTAAAATTTATTAATAGAACGTAACATACCGATCATATGCTCTTTTTTATTGTCTATAATTTTATTATACTTTATTTGAATATATGTATATCCATTACAAGTATAAATCTTTTTCAAAAATATAAAACTAGGGTTTAAATAATTTAAATAGTAGACTCTAAGAAAGTTTTGTATAAAACAACAAATCATATGCCCTAACAGTATCGAGGGTAAACTGGTAACAAAGAGCGAGAAAGAAGTGACCTATGACGCCACATAGTATTTTAAAATATTAAACAGATACATTTTACTGAGTAATTGAATATAATTCTTTCATAGTAGTATTAAATAATTTAATAGTTTAATAACTTAAATGCAATAATTTAGTAACTAATTAATTTAATTTAGCAATTGTTATTGTTTAAGTTGTTTTTATTTATTAACAATTAGAATCCTAATTAATTTAAAAAAGAAGCTTATAAATATTTATTATGAAATTATTTTTAATAAATATTTATTATGAAATATTTATTAAAAATAATTTCTAGAAAGAAATTTGTAGAAAAATCTTTGATGCCATCCACGACCAGAAGGCTGGTTTATACTTAGCATAATGCACAAAGAATTAACATTGCCATCTAGTATGAGAATATAGCCAGTCTGGACATATTTCCCTCTGGCGTCGATGTTATACATAGTCTTTAATTAGCTTATACTTTTATTTATATTATCCGTTGTATATCACCCGGAACAGAAGCGTAACTTGCTTAGCTTGGGGATATACGATGTGTTTGTCTGCCGATTATTACTATTATTATTTTAGTACAGTTTTATTGTAATATGTTTCTACTTCATGTTAAATAAAAGTAAATATAATTAATTCTTGTCTACAGGTACATAAGTCTACATTCAATCTTCACAAGCGAAGCGCTGTGGGTTGGGGGACAGCCAAAACGCCGCTCTAGGGGATTAAACATCCCCCGACGTTTTATACTTTTCCCAAATCAAACCTGCGACCGCCAGATTTGTACGAAAATGCATTTTGTGTTGTTTACTAATACACACCTTTTAAAGTGACAATGAAAGGATTTCAAAAATCAGCCAAGTGCCTATATATGCGCACACATTGAACATTTCCATCGTGCTTTTTTTTGTTACAACCCTAACAGAAAGTGCTATACTGCTAACTTATTTATTTCGTTTTGAGATTCCGTCAAAATATTTATATATTTATCAAATAATAAATATTTATAAAAATTATATATTCATCGCACAAAAGAAATGTTTACTTTCCATCTGTTATTTGGGTCCCCAGAGACAGTGGCAAGACTCATTTCCAATCATTAAAAATTTTAACCTTGCCCTGTCTGTATATATATGAGATTGCACTGTTCGTTAAAATAAACCCCCATCTATTTAAAAAAAAACCGCCACGACATGAAAATTTGAAAAAAAAGAGAATCAAATGTATTCTGTGTTAATAGATATAATACGGCACTGTTGGATAAGAGTGTTTACGACATGGCACCTGCAATATTTAAAAAACTATCAAAACCGTTAAAAACAATAACGAAAGACTAAAGAAATTATTAATAAACAAGTCATATTATTCTACAAACGAATTCTTTAATGACAAAGTTAAAACATAATATCAATACATAATTAAAAATAATATTTTAATTAAAGACATTAAATAATTGACATACATAGATTAAAATAATAATTTAAAAAAAACAACAGATATAAATAAAGGTAAATTAATAAATAAAGGTAATAAATATTATCCAAGTTACATAAAACGTACCTACTTAATAAAATAAATAGGAACTAATTATTTAAATAATGACGATTAAGATCCTGCTTCCTTGCACACCATTGAAACTGGTAAAATGTACTGAACCATGTATTTCTAGGCATACAACTACATTTATGCAAGAATAAATATTTCATTTTATCCGTGCAGGAACGGAGAAAGAATACAATTTCCTGCGGCCCGGCGGCCTGTCGTAAGAGGCGACTTAACAACCCACAGCCAGGTGGTAGGGCATTTGCCCGACTGGATGGCTACCACCCCTAGTCTAAAGTATGTCGCCATAACAACCTTGAGTTGTGTTCCGGCATTAGTGACCAGGTTCCAGTTTCCCTTAAGAGAGCAGCAGCGCATTTGTAGCACCTTTGGTGTTGCAAATGTCCATAGGCGATGGTAACCGCTTCCATCAAGTGGGCTGTCTGCCTGTCTGCTGAACTCCTGCAATAAAAAAATAAAAAAATTCATTGCATTTCAATATGATGTTTTTAGCAGAGTCTCTTTGGATGGTAATCTATGGTATGGTACCAAGGGCCGATTTTTTAAACATCAGATATAACTTATCAGTCGAATAAATTATCACCAGACTAGTTTCAAAAATAAAACAATTCAACTGTTTTTTTCAAGAAACTGTCATTTTTTAATTTTCCCATGTTGTGTTTAGTTGTTATCGAATAACTTTTAGCTGGTGATTGAAAAACCGGCCCTAAACAAAATATTATTTCTTATGACATACATACATATTGTTTTATTTTTGATATTTTTACAATGTATAATTAGTTCATTAGCTTCCAACTAAAACGACTGCGCTAATATAATATCTCTAGAAGAATTGCCGCTTCATTTTTACTTTATTAAATTGTCGTCATAATTCTATAATATCATTATTGATGTAAACAAGCTTTGTTCGATTCGAATTGCTTTATTTCAGAAAACGGCGGACTTAAAATAACAAGTCAAAGAAGATGAATGCTGTAACGGAATGATCATCGAAAATTAATTGAATCCTATGATTTAGGTATGACAAGCTGTCGTTACAGTGAAAACGGAAGCAGTAAGTAAACTCTCATCCAAGATGCCGAAAACAGATGGTTCATTGATGTATTTCTTTTAATAGGAATGAAAGCATTGTACACATACATACATAACTTCACGCCAGTTTCCTTGCGGGGTAGGCACGAACAACAGAGTGCCATTTACGCTTATTCTTACACACCTCACTTGCCTCTTTGACATTCATAACTCTTGTCATGCAAGCTCGTCTGTTCTTAAGGCTCCTGACATCACCTTCTGCTAGTACACGATCAATTTGATCATGGAAGGTGTGTCGTGGCCTTCCACGACTTCTGCATCCATCCACTTTTGCATTGTATATCTGTTTAGTCATTCTTTCATCATGCATTCTTTCCACATGCCCGAACCACCGGAGCATTCCTTTTCTTACCTTCACCCCGACACTCTCTTTCAGACCAACTCTCTTTCTTACTTCGGTATTACGAACGCGGTCCGCGAGCGTCACTCCGCAGATTTTGCGCAGTGCTCGCATCTCGACCGCGTTTACTCTACTTTCATGCTCTTTCTTCCATACCCAACTCTCGCTTTCATACGTGAGCGTAGGTACCAGCACCGCGTTGTGTACGGCGAGCTGGGCCTTCTGGCTGAGGTTCTTAGCGCCTAGAAGTTTACCTAACGCTCCATTTAAACTATTCCCCAAATTCACTCTTCTTTCTATATCAGCGGTGTACCTTCCATCCCTGCTAAAAGCACATCCAAGATATACAAACTCATTCACTTGCTCCAGCATAACATCATCGACCATTATCCTTGCATTCGTTCTGGTTTCTTCTCTTTCAAACACCATAACCTTTGTTTTCTTCGCATTCAAATGTAAGCCTCTCGCCTGACAGTCATCTTTCATCATTGTGACTAGTGTTTGCAGTTCTGATGGCGATTCGGCTAAAAGCACGGCATCATCCGCATAAAGCAAGGTGCTTACAACTAGATCACTCATCCGCACCCCAACATCCATCAATCTTATTCTCTGGAGACAATCGTCCAGGTATAGGATGAACAGCAAAGCCGACAGCACGCAGCCCTGGCGGACGCCAATATTGACGTCAAACCAGGGCGACAGGCTGCCTTCCACTCGCACGTATGCCATACAGTCCTCGTAAGTGGACTGCACAGCACGCATCAATTGGCCATTAATCCCATATCCGGGCAATATGTCCCAGAGGTCCTTCCGCACAACCCTGTCAAATGCTTTCTCTAGATCCACAAAACCGCAGAAAACCTTCCGGCCCATAGACAGCTGCTTCTCTACGATATTGCGGAGAGAGAAAACTTGATCCATACATCCCCTTCCATTTCTGAAACCACGTTGTGCATCCCACAGTAATCCATCGGATACAACTCTCATTCTCTTTTCAATAATCTTCGCATACACTTTAGATGCTGTGCTGATCAAACTGATGGCCCTGTAGCTGGCGCACTCCATACGTGACCCCTTGCCTTTATACAAGGGCACGATGACAGCGCGCCTCCAGTCCTTGGGAACCTTTCCCGTCCTCCAGCACAAGTTACATAAGGACAGGAAAGCGTCCCGGACGCAGGTTCCACCATATTTGATCATCTCAGCAGACACACTATCGATTCCTACTGCCTTTCCATTTTTCAGACTTCCTATCGACCATTCGATCTCTTCCAAAGTGATCTCGGATGCTGACTCCTCGGAGTCGGTCACAGACTCAGTCGTGGTGCCAGCATCCGGGATATTATCATACATTCCTCTAAAATATTCACTCCATCGCGCTAATACCTCTTGTGGGTTAGCAAGAACGTGCTTTAGATTTTATTCTTTCCATTCTGGAAGCTGACGAACAACCCCGAGACTTCTTAACCTCTCTCCAAAAGAGTTTGGTATTCGCCTCGAAGTTCTCCGTCAGCTTCTCTTCTTCTTTCAATTTTATTCTTTCACGCTTCTCTTTCACTAAAGCTTTGGTTTCATTCTTGCAGAGGCGATAAATTTCTTTCTTCATCTCATACTGTCATTCTGTTGCAAGGAAGCAACATAATCCAGCCAGGCTTTTCTCTTTCTCTCTACGCTGGATTTAACATCCGCGTCCCACCATTCATCACCTTTCGTTGTTATGTGCCTCTTCGCGCATCCACATGCTTCTTTTGCGCTTTCCACTATACTTTCTTTCATACTATTCCAGTCATTATCCACATCTAAGTCGGAGAAGTCCGCTTTTGCAAGCCTTTCTTCGACTAGGCGCGCATACATACTCCTTACACTAACATCTTCCAATTTTTCACACTTTATCCTTTCAAGCTCCCCGAAATTGGTACGCACTCGCCAGTGTCTCCACTTCTTGAAAAGGCCCACAAACCGGCTTATCACCAGGTAGTGGTCCGTTTCAAGAGTGGGGCCTCTGTAGGCTCTTGTATCCATTATTGTGTTTCGGAGGCGACTATAAATTAAAATCAGATCAATCATACTTTTCTGATCATTCATTCTCCATGTATACGTGTGAATATCCTTATTTGAAAAATAAACGAATTTAATAATTGTTAAAAAAAAGGTTTCATATATGACTTTTTAAATGCTTATTTAAGTATAATTCAATTTTTTGATAATAAATAAAGCCAAAAAATATTCTAAATACCAAAAAATACTTTGAGATCTTTTACCAGAAAAATATAATAAGCATTAATAAAATGAAACATGAACCAAATAAGGAAAGACAAAAGTTACAATGGTTTTAACTGTTTTAGCCTTGACTGCACTTCAAAATTATATTCAAAGATCAAATATATATAGTAAATGATCACTAAATCGTAACTAACAAATTAATGCGTTATTATTATCAAAATAAAACACTTTAAATGGGATTTTAATATTGGTTGTTATTCACTATTTTTGGCAGTAAAAAATCTTTTTTGACGTTATATTTTACTATATCTGATGATCAGTTAAACATAATCCAAATGAAGCATTGTCTACTTTAAAAAATTATCGAATGAATGAATGAATAAATACATTAATTGTCATTTATGGTATATATATATGTATAGCTTTCAGTTATTTTTCATTTTAATTTATTTTTCATATATTGCAAATAGGTTTCGAAAAAATAGCTCAAACGTGTAGATGGATATGATAAGATTATAAAGGTTTATTCTGCTATGGAAAACTAAAAAAGAAACATTAAAAATTTAATAAAATTACTGGTTATACTGACATTCTTTAATTACGTATTTGTTAAAATTCAGCCCGTATTTATAGCTGCCAAACGCAAGTCCTGACGAATGGTTTCATTAAGAAACAAAACGATTATAACAGTTTTAGCTAAGCTGACGATTAGTTCAGTCAATTTGCTTAGTAAACAAATTAATCTGTATAATTATGAGATAACCACATGGTTATCTCATAATTTAATATAGTGCTGATATCAGCATTATATTAAAAATAAGCATAAAAAAATATTTGTTATGGGAAATGGGATAATAGTCGTAATTGGATTATAAACTATGTAATACAATAAAACCAATTAACAATTATTAGTTTTAATAAAACTACGTTTTAAGGTGCTTAAGTCCGGTATTTTGTTTGATTTTTATTCCGATGTTTCAGACACTTCAGTATCCGTGATCACGGAAGACAAACATGTCAAGTGTGAATGAGTAATGTTCAAGTTATTCTTAGCAGATTATAAGCAGAATACTAGTCCTAGTGACTGTCTTTTAAGGGTAAGGTGCCCAGAGTGGTACGCTACGTTACTTCGCTAGATTGGCCTACTGATCTGTAGTCCAAGCACCAACCCGTTACCTGAAGAACCGATTAAGCATTTTGAGAGCTCTGTATTATATATAGCTCGTGGCCTCACGACCCCTCGGTCTAAGTATATGAATTAATTAATATTGCGAAATGTTTTTAAGTATAATAAATTTAATTCACAGTTGGCGGAAGTGTTAAAAAAGGTAAGCACCTCAAATAAACATGCATGTATGAAGAGATGAGAAAGTAAAGGAAGTGAAAATTGTTTATCAGGATCGTCACAAGTGGAGATCCATAGTCTTTGCCTACAACCACGGGACACAGGCGTGAAAGTATGTATGTAATTTACGGTTAACATGCCATGACAGCCTCTGTGGTCAAGTAGGTTAAGCCTTTGCCTACTTCTTCACTGCAACGTAGAGGCTCCTCATGCGATTCGTGGTATGGTAAATTTCGTAAACGAACTCTCCGTTATTTACTACGGTCTGAGTCTCTGGGATCAGTCCCAGAATTGTCCATAAAACAAACGCAACTTGATTAACTTGGAGATATATAATGTGTGTGTTTGTCTGCTGATTGTTAAAAAAAATACTTGAGTATATATTTTATCGCGTTTCAACCTTCATTGAATGTGGACTGTCACGCATTTGGCTGATTTTATTATTAAATATCATCATACTAACCGTGCGCAGAAGGTTTGCAGATAGCCTCATGAATGCACTCGTCGATGGTTAGTAGGGTTGACAAAAAAGGTTACCTACATAAATAGTTGTTGCAAGAAATGTATTATTTTAATTTATTATTGTATATACTTTACATAAGTATATACAATAATAGTAAGTAATAAAATACAATAATAGTAAGTAGTCATCGACAAACCTTTTGCGCGCGGCTTATATAGTTACATATTATTATGTATAAAAATTACAAGAACTAATTTCTTAATTGCTTCATTTTATGTTATTTGCGTATAATAATTATATTAGGCAAAAAAATATTTTTAACATACTTTCTTGTAATCAATACGTCTGTATTTTCGATAGAATAAACGAGTATTCAAAGAGTATTCAATAATTTATATTCCATAATAGGAAATTGGTACTTGGGGTCTCATTGCGACATGATAAAGATTCTCTTGGTATCTTGGCATCTCGTTATCAGCCGGGCTGAAAAAAAGAAAAAATAAGAATAAAAAGCAAAATACACAAAAACAACATCTTCCGACAATATATTTCGAGCAATAACAGAAAATAAACTATAGAGAGTATCAAAAAATAATCAATTGCATTATAAAATCTGTAAATACCTGCTAGATCAATCTAAAAATCTATCTATTATTTAATACGGAACCATGCTTTTCAAGTCGTGCCGACCTCATATCAATTTCAAATCTATAATACATTACACGTTATACTTCTTCTCTGTCTGCCTAATTGTATGTATGTGTATCTATCTCTCTCCCTAAAATTTACTGGTATACCTAGACGATATCGCCACGACTTTGGCCGACGCTATGCTTTTCAACGGACGTGTTTCGCGATAATACTTTACAAGTGTCCGTGGAGTTACAAACAAAATGGCGACCGAAGCATGAACTTCAAAACCATTGTAAATAAAGAATTAAAATAACTGCCTTCTGGTGTCAAGCGGATTCTTCGGGGATTTTGAGTGTAAGTCAATATATGGTATAATTAGAGTTTACCCCGGGGCTGCGCCGCAGGTCAACCACTAGTCCGTGCCTCTTGTTTGAAGAGGTTACATTGTATTAAATTTTTATGTTACAGCTATTTACCCCGGAAGATTGCCTTCATTTTATATCGCAAACTATCCCATCTCCGGGATGAAAAGTATCTGTGCCAATTTTCGCTATTAATACTACATATATACACCAAAATGACCAAATCGACCACATCGATCACATCGACCAAATCCACCAAAATGACCATATTAGCCAAAATGACGAAAATGCCAAATCACAAAATAAAAACCTACCCTACTTTCTGGGATAATGGGATAAGTTTGGGGATAGTTCTGTTGTTTTCTTACATAGGACGTAATTGATAGAAGTTTGTAGATGTAAATTGTTTTTTGCTAAAGTTATGTTAATGAAATGATTGTGCTAAAATCAATGAGTTTTGACGAGTGCCCGAGTACTACATGACCAACAAAATTAGATGAACGCGTGGAATGCGGCCTTTCCGCCCGCATACGACCGTAGATTCCGCGTACCTCCTAGTACCGTTCGCAGCTTCAATAAGTTAGCACGTATTTCGCTCGTAATTTCAGTACTTAATTGCTTTGCTATAATATTTTTGTTGGTTGTTAAGTTTTTTTTTCTTTTGTTTGTTATTTTGTTAAGTTTTTATTGTATTGTTTTGCGTTGACGACATTTGAAGTGAGTAAAAAAATTAGACTATAAAATTAAAATTAATGACTATAATCATCTTGGTATTCTTAGATTTTTTTGCAATTAATACCCGATACGGTCTGGCATTCGTCTACTTGGCTTGGTCGGATAATACGGCTGTTTCTAGCCCGAACACAAGTATAAGAAATGCTACCTCGTTCGGCGTTAGTGAAAGACCAGCAATTTTGCTGAAGCTTCTGTTAAATACATAGCTCCAGCTTTCGGCTAATGCTTATCCTTTGAAAATTATTTCATAGAGAAATAGAACCTGACAAATCCTATTTTAAAACTTTTACTTTATTATAAAACTTTATTACCCGTGGGGGTGATCCTTCCATGATATATGTCTTCGTATTATATCGAAACCTCTTTCCTTTGGAGGACTGTGGCAAATGTCTGACATATTAGTTCTTCGTCTGTAATAATATAACATTTCAGTGAGACTGGTGGAAATTTTGAAAATGATAGATAGATTGATAGCTCTTAATTGTACACCATTACAGAAAAAACTTGAAACGGTTTTATAGCTATATGAGGCGATCTCTTTCAGACAATTCGTGGTGAGAATATTTTTGTTTTTTTACTTTTATTTATTTCAATCAATTACAATGTCATAACCTTACCCTGTTGTGTTATATATAATGTAGAAATTGACGTGTAACTTCGTTGTGAATAAAAGATTTCTGATTTCTGTTAGTAATAATACACTTCAATGCAATTTCTTCGAATTTTCCTAAGGGACACGTGAGAATATCTAAATGTATATTCACTTTTTTTTATTGCATAATGGAAAGCGGTTACCATCGCCTATGGACATTTGTTACACCAAAGGTGCTAACAACGTGTTGCTGCTCTCTTAAGGGAAACTGGAACCTGCCACAAATACCGGAACACAACTCAAAGTTATTATGGCGGTATACTGTAGACCAGGGATGATAATCATCTAGACGGGCAAATACGCCACCACCTGGCTGTGGGTTGTTTTGTGGCTCCTTACGACAGGCCACCCGGCCGCAGGAAATTGTATTATTTGCCCGTTCCTCCACGGATAAAAACTTCCTCACTTCGCAAATCTGGTTTCAGTACCCGAAGAGCCCTGATTAGAAGTGCTTGTAGAAGCACATTAGTCCTACTGGCCGCTACTGCAAACAACTTGTGTTGTCCACCGCGGGTATGGTTGTCAGGTATATAGAAGTTTATACTCATCAAAAAGCTGGGATTAGATGTCAAAGTCCGTAACAATTTTAAATTAGATTGGTGACGGCGATGGTGGTTAGGTTAAATATATGATGTTATATTATGATGTTAACTATAGTATACTTTTGTTGCGAAAAGCAGACAACCGACGAACGGCCCACCTGAAGGAAGCAGATTTACGTAATTTGGTTGATCCGTGTAATATCAACATTGGCAATGATAAAACTTACGTTTCATTAGGAGATTCATTGATAACGCAATCAAGAAATATTCCATTGCATTGAGTGCTTGTAAACAGGTAAGGGCCGGTGCACTCGCCCTTGCTTGGTAACACTCGAAACACTGAAGCAACACCTATGAGGATCTCTTGGCTACCTCTCCAGGTTACTATTGGACTGCCGTGGTCATTCTAGAGAAATCGAGTAAATCACTTATTACCCGAGTCTCATTTCAAGAATGAAATAGACAAAAATAATTTATTTGAAGAAATGGTTATAAGTTTTACACAGCATAAAAAGTTAAAAACAAAATCTGTCGCATTTTTAGGAAACGAGATTTACAATCTGCTTATTGCTGTGCAGATTATAGCAGACGCAACGCTAATTTTCAGTGTCAATCTCATTTCTTCTTCAACAATCTAATCATATTAAAAAATGTAAATATTTATGTAATTTAATAAAATTGTCTCATTATAATGATATAGTATTACTACCAGCCCCTGAAAAACGCTTACTGGATGCAGGCGTCTGAAATTGGGAAAATGTCAAAATAGCTACACTTATCCAAGTTGTTTAACAGATTTCAATTGTCGGTAAACGCAACATACATTTTTTTTTTTCACTATCAGCACGTGGTAATTTTAATAATATACACATTAGGTTTGAAGTTCAAAGTAGTTCGAACTTTGAACTATTGTGAACTTAGCAGTGGATACCCACGTCATTTGAATGAATGACAAAAAATTAATACATACCTGACAAATCCCGGCAGCTTTCCTAGACTCCTCCATATAAACTATTACAGGTTTACGTTTTCTCTTAGATGTTATTAATTCATAATTTTCATGTTCTTCTTGCCCAACGTCTGCCTCTTCTGCTTCATAATCTTCTTCTACCTTAGGGATATTTTTCTTTTTAGTTTTCCTTTTTTTCTTTCTGGTAGATAAAACTTGTTCTTCAACTTCATCATCGTACTCTATCTCAGGAACGCGAGTTGTTGTTCTCCTTTTCATTTTTTTCTTTGATGGGGGTACAACAGGCTCTTTTATTTCATATTCATATTGTTTTTCTTCTGGCTTGATTTTTTTCTGTATACTTTTAAATGTTGTAATATTTTTATATTTATTGACTTCGTTCTCTTCTTGCAGGTCACACTTCAGAAAATGAAATACATCATTATACTTTTTGTACCTTTACTACGAATAAAAAATCATTTTATCACTATGAAAGTAAAATTATTGTTATAAACAGTGCAGACGGTTATTTTTAAAAAGAGTGATAAATTACAAACTAGCATTTAAATAGCCATATTTAAAATCAAAGTTTTATTTTTTAAACCATTAATTTCACATTCAATACGATTTATACTTACTTCTTTACCAGGAAAACCCTGCAATTTTTGTTGTGCAGTGACACATCCATCTAACAAAACAGGCTTAATCTTCTCTATTATTTCTCCTTTATCATCAATATTACCGTCACCGTTAACGCATATCATATATTTATCTATCAGCGTATCTAAATTTTCATAATTGTCCTTACACTCCTTTTTCGTGACTACTAAAGCTGAAGCTACTTTCAATGATTCAGCATTATAAACATTACTGTCGGTTGGCTAAAAACATAAATATGAAATAATTATCCGAATCGATTCTTAAACTAGGAATATACCAACCGTAGATAGTGTGGGTACGAATGTAAAAAAACCCAGGAATAAAGTCAAACCTAGACCAGGATTATACAACTTTCAAGTTATTGAAATATTTTAAACTTGTTACGGTATGAATATAAATAGGTGAACATCGCAATTATAAATGCCAACATTTTGTCGGTTTCAAATATTTTCTCTTGTATATGTAATGTTATATCCGCCTCTTATCTCTCGTTGTCGAGGTATATAAGAGCAAAATGTCTTCTACCGATAAACCTATCTATTTGGACATATTTTTCTTGTCTGTGGGCTTATTATCCTCTATACTATATTTGTTTATAATATTAGAAAATCATAGATTACTAAATATAAGTTAATTGACTCAGAATGTTACAATATCAACAGCTACATAAGTGTAGTTAATTACAATGTTCTAGCTTCTGAAGAAATTTACATCATTTCTTCTTTCGCTAATTAGTTAGGCACAACACCTTATAGCTGTGAAGATCTCACTGCACTTAAGTCGCAATGATCCTTGTATCATTTTTCACTTCTTTAAGGTTAATTTTTTATATTATAGCTTTATAAGTATCTTTCCATTTCAAGTACTATTTTGATAACAATTATGAATGATCTAGCACTAGTGTAAAAAAATCTAGTTGCCGCCAATGTTGCGCGGTGGAGAATTGCTAGACAAACAAGAAAAATTGCCCCTAAGACTACTTTTAAATAAATAAAGTTATTTACAGCTCTCCATTTAGTCGCATGGCCCCATCCCATAATCAAAACGTCTGTACCAGGCTCTTGATATTTGAATTCGTAATTAATATCAATTTGTGTGGGTTTGTAAGAACACGCTGTCTCGTACCGGGCATCATTGAAATCAAATTCAGACTCCACTCTTACAGCAGCGATGTCTATTGTCGCCCATTTCGCGATATTAGCGTAATCAAATTCGTAAGCTAGAAATATGAAGATAAAAATGTTGTATAAAATAGTTAACCGTAACAATAAACAGTACCTTTAAACACGTATTTAATTTTAAGTATAAAACCAACTAGATACCTTACATAATAATGCAAAGAAAACACAATGAACAAAAATAAAAAAATATCTCGAATAAACAAACACATTTTAAATTAGTTGGTTCTGTGGTTAGGTTTTACTCATAGTAAATGTTGTTTTAAACTACGCTTAATTTAATTTTTGCTGCAGTTTTACAGCATTATAGTATAGCAGTTTGAAAACGTTTCTTTAAAATTGCACTTATTGTTTAAATGGAGTTTGCTAACTTGAAATGTTTCATAAGTTGACTAAAACATTTATACGTCAATAAATAGTGTAATTGGTTGCTAAACAAACACAAGTTTATGTATAGTTACATACATTTTGGTACACACGTAAAGACGACTCTCTTCTTCATATCTTTGGTACAGGGGTCTTTGTTTAATGTATCAAAGAGCACCATTTTCTTATATCCAGCTATAGCGTACATGTGCTGAACGTCCTCAACACAAGCAGCTGAAGTAACTATGAACCACTTATTCACTATAGCTCCGCCGCATAGCCATTCATCGTATCTATGTTTTGATGGTTCTGCTCTAATTTTGTATATGATATTTACACAGCCGAACGTATTAATATAAAATATATATTCGGATTTAAAGAGATTAAATTCTGTACATTTTCGTGACTAATTTTCCTTGTGTCTAATGTGACATCACAGTTGTCAATTATAAAAACATGCAATCTTGCCTGCCAGGCAGTAGGCGAACAGGTTTGTTTCGCCACACCACCCCCCCACGGAGACAAAAAGAAGAACTTAAAAAAAAAAAAACTAATTATTACAACAGTAAAAAAACTTAATAACTAACAGGCACAGCAACAGATGAAGGGCCTACGAACCAAATGGTAACTTGAACGTGACTGTTCTACCAGACCGAGTTGTGTAGGGTTTCTTGTTGTCTGTGGTGTTCTGTTGTTGGGTGGGAGGTGAAGGTGGAGATGGAGATGCGACTGTGACCGAAAATGGAGAGTCGTCAACCACTTGGTACGCGGGTTTGACACGGTCCATGCTGACAACCGCATTCCTGTCTCCGATGGCGATTGTTAAAGTTTTGTCCTTCCGGCTAAGAACCCTGTATGGACCTTTATACGGAGGCTGGAGACTATGGCGAACGGTGTCGTCGCGCAACCAAACATGAGAAGCATTGTTTATGTCCTTGAAAATGAAAGTAGACTTCTGCCCATGACGTGAGCCAGGAACAGGCTTCAGCTGTGCCATGTGGCGGCGAAGCTGGGATACGAAGACGGAAGCGTCCACAGTTGGGTTTGGAGTCTGCGAAGGAGCAAGAAATTCTCCGGGTAGGCACAGGGGTTCCCCGTACACTAACTCGGCGGAAGAAGCTTGTAGGTCCTCCTTTAGCGCAGAACGCATGCCGAGGAGCACTATGGGTAATGATAAAACCCAGGACTCTTGGTGGCACATAATTGCGGCTTTAAGTTGCCGATGCATGCGCTCAACAAGGCCATTCGCACACGGGTGATAACTCGTGGTACGAACGCGCTTGATAGAGCATAATTGCAGTAAAGCTCGAAAAAGAGCAGATTCGAACTGGCGGCCTTGATCAGTGGTAATAATTTGAGGCACGCCATAGCGAGCTATCCACTCCCTGAAGAAGGTCTCGGCCACTTCCTCAGCTGTGATTCCAACCATAGGCCAGGCTTCAGGCCACCTGGTGAACCTATCGACAGCAGTAAGGCAGTATTGAAAGCCCTTGCTATGTGGAAGAGGGCCAACTATGTCCACATGGACATGGCGGAAACGCTGAGTGGGTGTGGTAAAAGTACCAACCGGAGTGGAAATATGCCGGGTAACCTTGCAGCGTTGGCAATCGAGGCAAGAACGCGTCCACTCTCGACAGTTCTTGTTTATCGACGGCCAAACATAGCGGTCAGTAACCAGTTTTGTGGTCGCTCGTATGCCCGGATGGCTTAAATTGTGAAGCCTATTGAAAATAGCACGGCGCAAGTCACGAGGGATAAAAGGACGAGCCTTACCTCTTGAGGTGTCGCATATTATTGCGAACTTTGTACCAGGAATGCTAACCTTAGCTAACTTGAGACTGGAACCTTCAGTCAACAACTTGGCTAACTCTTCATCAGACTCCTGTGACTTGGCTAAAGTGTCATATTCCTCCTCCAATGTTATAGCTTCAACGCGAGACATTGCATCCGCAACCACATTATCCTGACCTTTAATATGTAAAATGTCAGTGGTAAATTGAGAGATGAATGAAAGTTGGTTTAGCTGTGGAGGAGGTAATTTTTCGCGCCTCTGAAGGAATGCATATATTAAGGGCTTATGATCAGTGTAGATCGTCACATGCTGTGCCTCCAAAACATGTCGAAAATGCTGAACAGCCTCGTACACCGCAAGAAGCTCACGGTAATACGCAGGCCACGTTGTCTGGCGAGGGGTAAGCTTCTTGCTAAAGAAAGCAAGAGGCTGCCAGACATCTCCAACACGTTGTTGGAGACAAGCACCGACATGGCTACAAGATGCGTCTGTGAATAAGCCTAATTTTGCAGTGGGATCTGGATGGGCTAAAAGAGTGATATTGACAAGATGGTCTTTGCAGTTCTGGAAAGCCTGAATAGTGTCAGTAGTCCAAGGAACTGGTTTGGGACCCTTTAACTGAGAATCAGCCAGCATGTTGATCAAAGGGGCTTGTAGCTCAGCAGCCTTCGGGATAAAACGGCGGTAAAAATTTAGCATGCCGAGGAACCTGCGCAAGCCCTCAACCGTCTTCGGTAGGGGAAACTCCCGCAAAGCTTGAATCCTTTCAGCTGGTGGTCGAATGCCATCTTTAGAAATCCAATGCCCAAGAAATTTAACTTCATCAGCGCCAAAAACACATTTAGATGAATTGATAACTACCCCATAATCAGACAGGCGTTTGAAGAGAACGCGAAGGTGTTCAGCGTGATCCTGGGGATTACGGGAGAACACCAAAATGTCATCAACGTATGGGAAACAAAAATTTAAACCACGCACAACCTCGTCTATAAACCTTTGGAAGGTCTGCCCAGCATTTCGAAGTCCAAATGTCATATACGGGAACTCAAATAACCCGAATGGAGTGGTGATGGCCGTTTTGCAGATGTCATCCGGATGAACGGGGATTTGCTGGTATGCCTTGACCAGGTCTAACACCGAAAAGATGGTAGAACCAGCCAAGTCTTGGCCAAAGTCACCTATGTGACGGACAGGATAAGAGTCTGGGATGGTGCGGGCGTTTAAAGCACGATAATCCCCACAGGGCCTCCAACCATTCTCACCCTTCTTTGCCAGGTGCAAAGGCGAGGACCAAGGGCTTTTGGACGGTCGTGCTGTACCGCAGGCCAGCATGTCCTCGAATTCCTTTTTCGCAACCTGAAGTTTTTGCGCAGCGAGGCGGCGAGGGCGGCATGCAAGAGGTGGACCATCTGTGGTGAGGATGTGGTGTACGGTTGTGTGTTTGACAACCCTATTAACACCAGGGGGTCGTGTAATATCCGGGAATTCTTTCAGGAGATCTAAATAGGTGGAATTGCCGCTTATTATAGTTTTAATACTTGTTTGAGAAGTGTCCGCGACGATAGCGGTGACAGACAAACGTGTGGTGCCATCTAACAGACGCTGGTTGCGGCAATCTGGCAGTAAATTAAAATATGCCAAAAAGTCAGAGCCGATTATTGGCGTGTTTACGTCGGCTACCACGAAATTCCACCTGAAATCCCGGCGTAACCCTAAATTTAAACAAAGAGATATAGAGCCGTATGTTTTTATGGGACTTCCGTTAGCCGCGGAAACATCAAAATTGGAAGAAGCTATGTGTCTTCCTTTGAGTAGAGTACGCGGGTAACAACTAATGTCGGAACCAGTGTCAATCAGAAATCGACTGTTGGTCCCAGACAAGTCAGTCACAAATAAACGACGGCCAGGTGCAGCACAATCAGTCGCCGTCACTACTGATTGTGAATCGCGTTTAAATTTTGAACCGGTTTCCAATTGCAAGGAGGCATGCATTTACTGGCTTTATCTGCAAATTTTTTATGATACCAGCATATGCGGTTGCTGGATGGAGAGGAGGAGCGCGATCTGTTTTTAGAGCGAGAACGTGAATTAGCCGGCGAGTGGCCAGTAAAAGTGTCAAATCGTTGGGTTAACGCCTCTATCTGTCTCTTTAAATCATCGAGTTCTGACGAAGATGAGGAAACGGCGTGCACCAATGAGGATGAAGAACACGAAGGAGAAGGTGCTTCAACGATGGCATCAGCTATTTCAGCTACCTTTTCCAGCGGCAA
Source organism: Dendrolimus kikuchii (assembly GCA_019925095.2). Lineage (NCBI taxonomy): Eukaryota > Metazoa > Arthropoda > Insecta > Lepidoptera > Lasiocampidae > Dendrolimus > Dendrolimus kikuchii. The sequence goes on along the minus strand of CM034412.1, from coordinate 9,306,854 downwards.
ATCACGCTGAGCTATTAAAATACGTTGTACCTCGCCAGGCAGTCGACGCATCCACAGCTCCCTTATAATACCATCGTCAGACAGGGAAGTGCCAGCCATCGAACGCAAGTGACGTAAGAAAACGGAAGGCTTGCGGTCCCCAAGCTGTATCTCACTCAGCAAGTTCCGAACGCGTTGTTCCTTAGACGCTGAAAACCGTGCAATTAATTCTGTTTTAAGATGCTCATATTTATTTTCAAGAGGTGGGTGAGCTATAATGTCCTCGACTACATCGGCTGTCTGTGAATCAAGCATGGACAAAACGTGGCCATACTTGGTGGCATCCTGCGTAATGCCAGCAATGCTAAATTGAGCCTCAGCTTGTGCGAACCAGATTGTTGGTTTATCATGCCAAAACGCTGAAAGCTTGACAGAAACGCCGTGAACTGAAGCGGGAAAGGACTGTGGAACCTGTTTCATTAATAGATCCAATTTAATTTGTAAATCCTTCACCTGTTGCTGAAGAAATTCCTCGTGAGACATAGTGGAAGATAAATATAACAAAGCAAATTATAAAATTAAAATTAACAGAAACAGGATGAAATTAAAAATTAAAAGTACAATTTACCTACCTCAAATTGAGAAATAAATATGTACAAGGTTAACTATTTACATAACAATATCAACGAATGAACATAGTTAAAATTTAAGAAAAATCCAATTTGGTATACGATGCACCTTATAGTCGTCCGTATGCGATCCCCCTTATTTTTAAATAAACGAAAGATCGCTGGAATCACCGTCGAAATTATCCGCTGCGGGCTGTGAATATTATGCTGGAGCGATTCCAATTCAGATGGCCACGCCTGAAGATGGAGTCGAGGCTGAGGGTACACTGCTGAGACCGTCCCAAATATCCTCGCATGAAGATTATTCGCCTTCCAAACTCCGTCCCAAATGGTAATAGTGTTGGGCCACGACGGATGTAGAATTCCAAATTTTATGTATTTAAAATTTTGTGCTCAAATTCTCGGGGTCACCATTAATGACGGGTCGTTGCAGTAATAAATAACCCGTTCATTTTCAGAGTAAATATTTTTGTATATGATATTTACACAGCCGAACGTATTAATATAAAATATATATTCGGATTTAAAGAGATTAAATTCTGTACATTTTCGTGACTAATGTGACATCACAGTTGTCAAATATAAAAACATTCAATCTTGCCTGCCAGGCAGTAGGCGAACAGGTTTGTTTCGCCATAACACGTTGCGAAGCGGAGTACATAGAGCAAGAAGTAGATTTAATTTTCAAATTATACGCTCAGACGAATATAAGTATAGACGGAATTAAATGAAGTAAATAAAGCATGTAGTATACAAGTGGTTTGCATATGTGTAGGTAATAGTAATGAATCAACTGGAAATTATTCCAACTTGATCCGTACTAATTCGATTATTTAATACTAATTTCTCGTAACGCTCTGCAGCGCAACTGACTTCCTATTCCAAAATAGGCTTTCTTTAGCCGTCTTCACCTAGAGATCTCGGGGTTCTGTCTATCCATTTTGATCGTCGGAGCTTATACAACTGTCTCTACCTATAACTTTCAATATTTTCTTTAATAGAACTTAAAAAAAGCTTATAAATTTGAATTGAATATATATTAGGTCTGCGTTCTCCGTAAGATTCTGGGTCTAACAAAGAGAGAGGATGGTAGCTGGAGGGTCCGAACCAACCTCGAAATTGAGAACCTCGTGGCCGAGCCTAACATAATAGGAGAAATAAAAGCTCACCGCCTCCGCTGGCTCGGTCACGTACAACGGATGGGAGAGGATCGCAGCGTGAGGAAAGCATATTTGGGACGGCCGGTAGGTCGGCATCCGGTCGGCCGTCCCAAATATCGCTGGAAGGACAGAGTGGAGGCTGACCTGTCGGAGCTAGGAGCCAATAATTGGCAAGAAACCGCACAGGACAGAGAAAAGTGGCATGCTCTCGTTTCGGAGGCCAAGACCCACTTGGGTCGCTGAGCCAACGGAGTAAGTAAGTAGATAATATTAGGTCTGCAAAATATATTACCGCATAAGTTTTGTCCTTAGTGACATCTTTACCTTCCCTGACTCTGCGAAAGCTGTAACAAACTACAAAATATTGTTTGAAATTACTTTTACTATATTTAAGCATTTATATAAGACTAGGATATTCTCTATAATTTAGTGCATAAAATTCGGTATCAATTATGTTTCATGGAAGCCCATCGCATTTAAAAAATATAAATAGGTGTTTGTCTACACTATTTATAAAATAAATAATATAGAAAACCATGAAACGTAACAAAAAAATATATTTGAAAGATGTAATCAAATTTTAAGTTAAAATAGACTTTACATAAAAAAATGTTATAGTTAAAATCTGTAATATTATAGAATTCTAAACATCCCTATCTGTACATTAAAACTATATATATATATATATAACACAACTGGAATAGACTACAAACGATGAAGAACACGATGCATTTTTTTTAGATCTCTTGTCTGGTCGTCGGTTTGTCTGTTTGTTCAGAATTCACGTAAAAACTACTGAGCCGAAGTCGATGCGATTTTCGCTAGTCGACAGCAAATTTCTACACTTAAAATCTGCGCTGTTTTTTATCATGGGAATCCAGTGGGTTTTTTTTGGAAATGATTTAAAACGGCCACTGTAACCTCCAGCTAATAAAACAGGAGTCTTTTTTTCTCGAAAAGAAACGGTACGCGGACGTACGTAGGCAACTATAGAAACGCATATATCGTGGCGCGACGCGGACCGAATACTGTTTTGGGATGCGCGGGCGACTGAAAAAAAATCAAATTTAAAAATGATTTTTTCACTGTTTGATAGCAAATTTTATGTAATAAAATGCGTGATTATTCTTTATCCCAGCAATACCTTGGGAATTTTCCCGGGAGCGGTTCGAAGTAGTTCGGGTGCATAAAAAATAGCTTCATTCTTTTTTTAAACGCTGCGATACTTCATGCCCCGGGAAACCCGCAGAAATTTCAAGTAAAGCATGGGCGAAGTCGCGGGCATATCCTGCTATATATATATATATATATATATATATATATATATATATATATATATATATATATATATATATATTTCAATGTGTGTGTTCGACTTTTGGTCGAAGATGCGTCCAGAGTGTGCCACAGACTACTCCAGCCCGTGACTCTGGTGATGGCCCTCGACGAGAGCCTTAGAAAACATAAAAGTAATGATGCAACATTATGTCTTGTACTAGACTGACTTTGTATACTTACAAATAAAAAATTGCACAAAACCAATCAAAGTGAGTTTTATCTTTAACATTTCATTAAACAATAAAACAGCATATAACTAGTCAAAACGCATTTTAGAATAGTACAATATAATGAGAAATGTTACGGTCGAAATGACTCTATAATCGTTTACAAAGTTAATAGGTATATTCAGAAAGAAATAGTACTAAACTTTACTCCATACATGTGAAATGCACAAATTATGTACGTACAAAGGAAGGTACGAGCGCGGAGACCTAGAAGGCGTAACCAAATCACTTCGTACCTTCATACATATCCATAATCTTCTAGTTTTAAAAATTACCAACTCGATTACTGAAAAAATAGAAACCGCCTATTGAAATTTAGGGACTATACCGATTTGCTATTTTAAAAAATAAAAAAAAACTTCGTTTAAAAAAATCGACTTCAAAACCTAGTAATTTTTAAAAAATATAGTAATTTTTATGTTTTACTTTGCACCGACTTCAAGATGTTTTAGATAATATATATTAATAACAATAGCTTTAGAAATAAGTTATTTTATACTTTTTAGTTTTTTAGTTTTTGAAGTCGGTTTTTTAAACGAAGTTTTTTTATTTTATTTGTTACTTTTTAGTGTCTAGCTATGGATGGGTACACCTACGAAAAGTGCCGCGCCGCGCTCCTTAAAAAAGATAGGTCCCAAGAAACGGGAACAAAAAAATGTTCGTAAAATGAAAAGTACTGGGCCAAACTATATTAAATTTTTAGGGGACCAAATGGCAACTATTCCGCATCAAACTAAATAAGAATCACGTAAATCGGATCATAAATATCAGAGTAATCGGTGTACATATGGAACGGAATGGAATTTTTTTCATAAAAAATATTTTTTAAATGAAAACTACTGGGCCAAACTATGTCAAATTTTTAGGGGACCAAATGAAAGCTATTCCGCGTCGAAAAAAAAAGAATCACGTAAATCGGATCATAAATCTCGGAGTAATCGGTGTACATATGGAACGGAATGGAATTTTTTTCATAAAAAATGTCTTTAAAATTAAAAATACGGAGCCAAACTATGTCAAATTTTTAAGGGACCAAATGGAAGCTATTCCGCGTCGAACAAAAAAAGAATCACGTAAATCGGATCATAAATCTCGGAATAATCGGTGAACATACATAAAAAAAAGATCCCGACGAATTGAGAACCGCCTCCTTTTTTTGAAGTCGTTTAAAAATTAGTAAGGGGGACGCGGACTGATTTTTGTACCCCGGCGCCCAATATTATGTTTGAAGGTGTTTTAAGGAACTTTCCAGAAGTTTCGTATTGCAAATGTCTATAGATATTTTTTCCTGGGGAAATCCGATTGAGGACCATCAGCAGCGCGGGGAATCGCGGCCAGTATGTGGGATTCTCCTCGTCGGGGTGGCAGTAGCATCCCCCTAGGAATGCTATTACTACGCCACGGTACTACCCATTAAAATCCCTGGCTGATCGTCGAGTGTCCGTTGTCCCGGCTGTAGGCTCGCTTGCGCATTCACCAGCCCGGGCGGACGAGGGCTGGCCCCTTTGCGGGTTGGCCTCTCCGGCATTTGTAAGCCGGAGATTTGGGTCTCTCCGGCTTTCTCGGGGGCGCGTGGAACGGTTCCTTCCCTCTGACCTTTCTGTGCGGGGGATCCGGTTTCCGGCTAGATGTCGTCGTTAATGACTCTTCGTCCCCGCCGCCGGTTCTCGCGGGAGGGGATCGTGGTGATCTGCTCCTTTTCTCGCTCCGCCGCTGCCTTCGCGGACATTACAATCTCGGAGAAGCAGGCGGCTGCGTCCCACGCATCGACGCTCCCGACCATAGCCTTCATCAAGGTCGGGAGGGACAAATTCGCCCCGGTGGCCGTAACGAGATCACGGCACTGCTCTTCCCAAGCTGAACACATCTAAAGGTTATGCAGCGCTGTGTTTTGGTCGCCGCCGACACAATGGTGGCATCCCGACGTCTACTCACGCCCTATTCGGTACCAATACTTCCCGAAGCAACCGTACGCCGAAGTGCTGTAAATGTCTATTTATAGACATTTGCAATACTAAAAATACCAATGTGCTGCCAGCCTCGAACGAGGAACTGGAACCTAGCCAATAATGCCGGAACTCAGTGTAAGGTTGTTATGGGTGCAGATCATTTTGTAGCCTCTTACGACGGCTAGCTCCACCATAGGAATTTAGTATTCTTTCTCTGTTCCCATAGGTGGGCATTTAACTCGTTAATCCGTTAATCGTTAATTAACGAAGTTAATATTTCGAGTAACGGAATGACTTTTAAGTTAACTTTAAAATATGTTAACGGACTCGTTAACTTACGTTAAATTTCCGAAAGTCCGTTAATCGTTAATCCAGCAACAACTCTTTAAAGAGCAAAGTTCAAGTCTCGTCAAAATGTAGTTAGTATCGTTTCATCTAAGATGTAAGTGGTCTATGTAGCAATTCGTCTAAATAGCAATTGGTCATTATATTACTATCAAATCGTCTTAAAATTAGTTCGTCTAATTAGTGTTTCGTCCAGAACGCAACTAGTCTATCTTAATAAAATAAATTCTAAACCTTATCCAAATGAATAAAAAACATTGTATGTCAACATGGCTATATTAAACACTCTAATTAATTATACCCGTCTTTTTTTTTTATTCTAACCTGTTAACTTCGAGAACCAACAGTTTTTAAAAGAAGATGCAATTTTTATCACGTGTTAACGGATTAACGATTAACGTTAACTTGCGTTAAATTTTCTGAAATGTAACGCTTTAACTTTTAACAAAGTTAACTTTTTCAGTAACGGATTAGCGATTAACGAAGTTAACTATTTGATTAACGGTGCCCAGCTATGTCTGTTCCTGCATGCATAGCCTGTTTGTTTTTCTACAGCAATAAAATACTACGATGAGTAATTTCTAAGATCGAGTTCAATTAAATACCTTTTTCAATGCTCGACGAAAACGAGCAATCTTTTTCAGTTTCAGTAACAAAGATACATTTTCAATACAATGACGTATAAAAAAACTCGCTTGAATATTTATGTGCCAGACTTCCAAATGGATAAGCATTAAGTGATAAAGTTCGTTTGCATAATATAAAAGAGAAAATTCAAATGTTACTCAAAAACAACATTTATTAATTATTAAACACTTTATTTATACTTTTCTACCACTCAATAGGAGGTTCCGTTATATATTTACATATTTCAGAATTTCTTCTTGTTCTGAAAAAATATACTTCAACTAATGATTTTAACAATATTTTTAGACGATTCCTGTGCCAATGGATAGTTATTTCAATTTATTGCGGCCTGTCGATTTTTCGGACGTATTAACTATATTGCTCTAGTTTCATCAAAATTCGTCTAGAGTTAAGCGTGAAAGAATATTTGCCCGAACCCAAGTTTGGTTTTTATATCTGATAATAATTAGTTGCGTGCAGGTTTGCTGCATGTGAGGAGGGTTACATCCATCAATAATCTACGAGGACATCATTAGACGTTGGATTATTATTTTGTGTTCCATAAAACTTTTCTTTTCTTTCTTTAGGACGACGAATATTCCGCTTCTTATAGCCATTCCACATTCTCGCAAGGACCTCACTAAAACCTCGCGAGGACACCAGAATCCGTTCCACTGTCTCACTCTCGCTTTTCTCCGATTTTCACAAAGTTCATGCGAGAGTGTAGAGGGCCCTTCGGGACCACTATACGGAAACTAGATACGAGTCGCAATCCTAAGAAGCAAGAGAGAGAGAAAACATTTTAAAAACAATACTAACCTAACTTCTACGAATCAGGTAATAAATTGTGATACGCATATAGTACTGGTGAAAAGGAAGGTCCAACACATTCCATGTTGTTCACGAGGAAAGCGTTCATAACACTAAAAAGATGTAATCTAACCCCAACCCAACCTATTACTGGTCCACCTTAATCATTCTGTAATAAAGAAAAATTTATAAATTAAGAATCAGTCTACGCATTATTATGAGTTTCGTAGAGGTAACGATTTCTTCTGTTTCTCCGTGCAGGAACGGAAATAGAATACTAATTCCTGCGGCCAAGCGGCCTGTCGTAAGAGGTGACAAAACAACTCACAGCCAGGGGGTGGGGCATTTGCCCGACTGGATGGCTACCGGCTACCACCCCTGGTCTAGAGTATGCCGCCATAACAACTTTGGATTGTGTTCCGGCGGCATCAGTGGCCATGTTCCAGTTTCTCCTTCAAGGCCGGCAGCACATTGGCAGCACTTCTGGTATTGCTAATGTCCATAGGCGACGGTAACCACTTTCCATCGCAGTTGGGTCGTCTGACTGTTTGCTGTGCTTCAACTATAAAAAAAAAATATTTTTTAATTTGACTACAGAAATCAAAAAACCTTTTTTGCTTATGACGTCATATGTAAGTACGCTCGTACAAAATGTATGAGGTTGTGAGGTTTTGTAAAATGATAAATTTGGCTGTACGCCTTATTATTCTGAATTTTCGACGACATAGCATAAGAGTAGACGGAACACTTTACGTATTTGAAAGCGAAATATTTTTGTTACATACATGATATTTTTTTTTTACAAAAATTTACGTAAAATACTGTCTTCTATGTTAAAATTACGTAAGCTATGAGACGAAGTTTAAATTCCTTATAAAAAGAAAGATATTGCTAAAACAGTCCGATAAAAAAACATAATTACATTCTTGTGTCTATAGTTTTATATTTAATATGTTTGTATCCACACCAGGAGGCCGTGTAACGCCGCAAATATGTGTCCATTGGTAATGGGTACATATTTGTGGCTTCCGGGGTTAAAACCCTGGGGCCGTGGGGGCCTAGAGCTCATCACCTCTATCGAGACCTCTCAACGCGTCTAATTGTGGTCTCGCGTGACCAAAAGGCTGGCTTGCACCTAGGGCAACGCATAAGCGTTGCCATCCAACGTGGAAATGCGGCCAGCATTTTGGGAACGCTCCCCGCCGACAGCAACCTGGAGTCTATTTTTTATTTATAGATTATTATTTCGTATGTATAGTTATATTTATAGTATAGTTTTAGTTTTTATGTTTGTTCAAAAGTAATGATTTAATGTTTAAATTAAACCCAATTTTCAATCAGTTAATTTTTGTCTTTCAATTTTGATGAATCAACGAAACTGTTCCATATAAACAAAACAGAATTTCATTGTAAAAAGAATTTCGTTGAATCCGTCTAATGTCAGCATAATAGTCAGCTACAAATGGAACGTCCTGTTCCATTTGTAGCTCATAACGCCCAAAATGTTCCCTTAGTCTTTCCACCTGGCGACCGCGGTCGTTGTGGTCGTGGCGAAAACGTCACTAATGACGTCATCATTTTCGATCATATAACGCTCGCAACGACCCCTTGACATGTCAAGGGGTGGGTCGAATAGCCGTTCCACTTGGGTTTACAATTGTAACGCCGGCAAGCAAGTGGAACGGGATGAATCGCGGTCGTGAACGTGGTCGTTGTGGGTCCCTAACGGAACGTAGCCAGTGTGTTGATGATTTTGACATCCACAGCAGCACGTCAAAAAAAGGTAAGTATTAAAAAATAATAAGATTTTTTTATCTGCTCCCTGTTAAAATTGGATATGTTATATAATATCGATGGAGTTCTAGATACGACTTGTCAATTTAACCTGAATTATTGTACCTCGCTTTACAAAGTAAATAAAAGCACTTCAGTATAACGTTGAAAATCGTGATTGTAATTTCACGGTCAATTTAACAATCTTTGATAGACTTCAAATGTATGTTTTTATAATCTTAAACGGAAAAATGTTTTTTCTACTTGGTGTTTTTAATTTAATTTTCTCTGGTTTTGATTCAAACTGTTAAGTTTTTTTTTTTGAACATGAAAGCAGAATTAGGAATAAAAATATTTCTTCAACACATTTACGAAACCTGTAAACATTTTTCGAAAGTTAAAAATTTCGCACCATACAATAGAATGTGCGGTTCCATAGGTACTCTCATCAAGTACCTGCTGACCGCAGCATACTCCGTTGTATAGAGCCATGCGTATCCTTTACGGATTAATTTTAAATTCCATAAAAAAATATAAGAATTCCACCAAGGAGTTTCACATTACGAGAATAAATAAGATGAATAATCGAACCTCCTTGAGAGCATTTTTAATCAATATATTTGTCTCACTTTAATACTAAAACGAAAATGAGAGAAAACATATAGTTCTAATTTTCACCACGCGCACGTGACATTATTTCCAAATGCGCGCCATTTTCATATTAGAAACGTCAAAGATTGTTTAATGAAAACTTAGTTTCATTGCCTATTGTTTTGGTTTACGTGTTATACGTCTGCTCGTTTATAAAAACCAACTTACTGCACTAGTATCATAAAAAAACTATAATGATACCTTCATGGTTAATTCTACTTTCTCTGTTTAAGAACACCATTAATGACGGCTTTTGATGGAATCAAACAAACCCGTACATTCATAATATAAATATATTTTTCCATGTACTATGTACCATAGTTAATAATTTGTACCAAGGGTGGTTGGTACACACTGGTGCAATCGGGCATGAAAACAATACGCACGCGCCGTTGCATACGAGCGATATCAGCCTTTTAATAATACAAACGCTCAATAGTCAACGGCCAACCGCCAACTTTAAAAAAATCACTGCGGAACGAAACCGAACCTTTGTATGCGCAACAACTTTTTACTAAATAATATTGTATATTTGCAAAATTTGAAATACACGCATTATCAGACCTAAAGGTGCTTCATTGAAGACTTCCTACGCTTCACTACTGAAGGCTTTGGCTACTAACTCACTACTTGATTGTTTTGGCTACCCAAAACAATTAAAAATGAACGGTGGTTTAAATAAAACACATTTATTATTTGTAATTTTTTTCTTTCTTGTACATATATTAAACTTAATTATAGTTTGTGGAGCGTAACGAAGAATATCTGGTGAAAAGTTTGTTTAGACCGATTAACTTTATATGGTAAGCAGTAAAAGATTGTCCGAAACTGTTATTCATAAACACATTAGTAGGTACTAAAACGCTCCAAAACTCAGCTCGCTCTCTCTTGCCTAACATCAGGTGACATCTGCTTATTTGCCTCCTTCAGGCAATAAAAAAGGCACAATTTTTACACATTCATGACTGATACATGTCTACTTCTTGAGGTCCAATCAAAGTGACATAGCTTACGAAGGGTAGTCCTGTGCTGGGTCCTTGTTTTCCGCAACTCAAATCCCAACTGCAGCAGCTTGACTAGTCGAAATGAATAATAGCTATGACATAGCGGGGTACAGAAAGTACGTGAACGCAATAGAGATAGATGTAAATAATTCTACAAGAACGAAGAAACAGAAAGTAGTCAAAACATGTGTACCTAGAAGTAAGTAGGTCTTAATTTTTAGTGCGATTTATTCTTCTTTACAAAATATCGATCTACATTTTCTAGACAGAGTCAAGTATTTATGACATTTTCAACTTTTAAAATTATCTTCAAGTAAAAACTTCAGCCAAATTTTAGATCTTTCGCTAACACCAAACAAGGGAGTTTTATAGAATTTTGAACGGGCAAATTTCACGTTGAGATTTTCAACACAAAAATACCATTCTTGCTTCTAAATTATCAATATTCTACTATTTGTCACGTTTAACTAATAATATGAAATTTTTGAAAGTAAAATTATACCTTACTTTTAGTAGGACAAAAAATCCAGTAACACAAACTACAACACTGTTATGTATTTCGCCGTATATACTAACCGTGAGATTGTTGAAAGATTTTGAATGGATAGAAAAAATAAGTAAGCATTATATAAACGACGTATCCATTCTGCCTTTGTAGGTAAGTGACATTAACGCTAAACGAATATAACAGAAAATAATAATAAAAAATTTATTTGATTCAAAAATAAGTAACAAACTTAGAATGATGATGACATGAAAGACGTACAAATTTGCGGTATTAGAAACTAAATTCTTAATTGTGATTCTACAAGCTCCACAACTAGTATGAACTATATCTTTGGAGCTACTAGAATTCTCTGCAAATTGTCTACTTATAAAATAACAAAAGTTAGTGCTTACTAAACGAGTGCCTATGTGAATGTTTGTGCACGTTGAGTGAATCGTGTGTTTACTCTCCAATCCGTAAAAAAATCTGTTTCGTTATAATTGAAAGTTAATAGCCATATTTCAATTTGTGTAAATGTATGGGAATGACATATATCGGTACGCTAAGTATTGTCATATCCAAGAAGCTTTTGGTCATACCCATACATTTTTATTCTATGCGTTTGGCGATAATACCACTTGTGTGCAGTACGGATGAGTTTAATCCGTTCATAACTTACCGACTGACGGTTTATAGATTATAAAAATTAGATTTTTAAGCCGCAAAGAAATTACCGCAGGCGGCTAACGGACGCGACTAACAGTTTGATTAGCACTTTACAATATGGCACTCATATATATACATTTAAGGCTGATTTACACTGATCCAGCTACTAACTTGAAGAGCGAACCGAGTTCAAAATATGCAACAGCGCTGTACACACATATACTACAAATCAATTTACACGATGTCAGTATTGCGTAAGTCAGCACTGGCTTCATTCGAATTTGAAGTAGCTAGAGCAATGTAAATCAGCTTTCACGTATTATCTAGCAAAATATGATATTCTTATCAATACGATAATCATTGATAACTTCGGCAGTACATATACTAAAATTGAAACGATAACAACCAATAAGAGGTAATTTGTTTATGGTATTCAATTTTATAGAAAAATAAAAATGAATGACAATATATTTTCGCTCACGTTCTACACAACAGATGTGAGTCCACCATCTCGTGCTACTATAATTGTAGTGCGTTTGCTGAAACTTAGATGTATCATCTCAGAAGTAAACCTTCCAAGAAGAGAACACTACACCGAAGATTTCTTAAAGTTAAACCCGCTTCATACAGTGCCAGTGCTGCAAGACGATGACCTAGTAATAACTGATAGTCATGCAATTATCACATACTTAGTATCAAAATACGGTGGCGAGGAACACGAGAATTTGTACCCTAAGGAATTAAAAAAACGTGCTATGGTCGATCAGCGTCTGTATTTCGATGCTTCTGTTTTGTTTCCTCGTTTGAAAACAGTTATTTACAATGTTAGTACCCGTGGTGAGAAACTAAGTCAAGATCAGAAAGCTGATATTATTGAATGCTACGAAGTAATGAATAAGTATTTAGATAAACAACCATATTTGGCAGCTGATCATATTACTTTAGCTGATATATCATGTGTAACGACACTATCTTCGCTGGCTTGTATTGTGCCTGTTGCTATCCATTACAAGAACCTTCGTGGGTGGTGGAGTCGCCTTAGAGAAGAAGAATGGTACAAAACCCAAAACGAACCTGGTTTGCTAATGTTTAAAGGATTTATTAGACATTTTTTGAAATAAATTAACTAAGGATTAACAGTTTTGTTTTTATAGTCTATAATATAATAAATCTGTTGGGGGTGTCGGGTTTGTGGAATGAGTTTAAGAACGCGAATACCAGTTAGACATAGACTAACCTACCTTAACTCACTGTTCTGGTCACTGGTCGCGACTTTCGACCGCCCTTCACGGCTTTCTTATTTAAAATCGATATTATTGACATATCTACCGCGAATTATAATTTAATTAACATCGCCTATGGACATTTGTAACACTAAAGGTGCTACCACTACACAACTCAAGGTTTTTATAGCGACATACATACATTTTATCCGTGCAGGAGCGGAGAAAAAACACAATTTCCTGCGGCCGGGCGGCCTGTCGTAAGAGGTGACAAAACAACCCACAGCCAGGTGTTAGGGCATTTGCCCGACTGGGGCTACCACCCCTGGTCTACAGTATGTCGCCATAACAACCTTGAGTTGTGTTCCGGCATTAGTGACCAGGCCCCAGTCTCCCTTAAGAGAATAGCAGCGCATTTGTACGACCTCTGGTGTTGCAAATGTCCATAGGCAATGGTAACCGCTTTCCATCAAATGGGTCGTCTGCGTGTCTGCTGAACTCCTGCAATACCTGAACCCTACCGCCTGGCTGTGTGCTGTTTTGTCGCCTCTTATGACAGGTAGTCGCCGGCCGTAGGAAATTGTATTCTTTCTCCGTTCCTGCACGCATAGAATTTAGGGAAGTATTTGATGACCTTTAGGGTGGAGGATCGAGGTAGAATTCTCAATGCTCCTCCACTTTAAAGAGAACATCTTCCCCGCCAAGGCTAGTGATTGCCTTGTATCTACCACTGCTTTAAACTATAATTTGGGAACATTTAAATAAAACCAATGGTATATGCTAATATAAGATTTATTTACACGATTATAGTACGCAACGTTATATCAATTAACAATAAAAAATTATTGAAAATAGTTTATCGTTACTGTCTGTTTATTACAAGATATACGATACAAAAGGCTATATTTATTTAAAATATCAAATATAAACAATTTCATGATTGGACCTAAAGCGTAATTTTATTTCGTATCGAATAAATGTCTGACAATATTGAAAAGTTGGCAATATAAAATGGCAATAAAGACGTTTCAACTCCATTATGATGTACTTGAAATCTGCTAGGATATAACTGTCGCTCTTCAAATTAAACAGAAAAGGTTGTGCGGTAGCCGATTACCCGCCTATTGCCCACCCTTCTATTATTAAAACACTTTTTGGTGTCAACCCTAACACGTACTCACCATGTTCAAGTTGAAGATATTTCGAAAAAATGTCAGATAGCAGGTGGAGGATCATCGACTATCCTCCCTCTCTCTAACAATTGAATTAATAATATGTATAAAATGTTGATAAAATTAAGGTGCCTATACACCATCTTAATGTTGAAACATAAACGTGGCACGTATTGAAAATACCATCAACCAAAATTAGTTAGTTAGAACAATATCCGTTCGCGCAAAACTTAAATGCGTCTCGTCAGAAGTTAGTTCTGTGACTTTGCGCAAGTCTAGTCAAGTCTTATCGTTTATTACACCAGTTTTTGGTGCGACATAGATAACATGGGAGTCAACATTGCCGGCAGAACAAGAGCGCAATACTCTCCTCAGCTCTGTACGTTATAATTGTGTTGTGCACAATGACATATGTATACTTCATGGACGCATATAAGTTTTGTTTTGTGGTTGTTTTTTGTATTCTGTAGCCAAATGACAAAATCAGTGGACATAAGTCTCTTCTATAAAACCAATGCGCGTTAGCAGAGGTTTTTTCTTTAACAACAGACGATAGTAACAAATAATAGTTTTAATTTTCTTCCTGCAGATGGATAAACACTAAGGAAAAATAATTTTTAGCTAGACTTGTTGCTGGGGAGTTTCTTGCCGCTTCTCCTTGAACAGCGACAACACATTGCCAAGCGGTGTACATAGAATAATAAATTGATTCAATTTCAACTTATATGACCTTCAAACATGTTCTCCGATTCAACTTAGGTTGATTTAAAAACCTTTGATTAGAACCGATGATAAGCTTACAGTTAAAATAAAATCAACGACATAAAGTTTGGCGCAACCCGTACTTTATTCGATACGACAGAAAAGCACGCATCTAACACACGTAGCGTCATAAACGGGCACGCGAAACAACTGAACAAATAACATTTACAAAATTTACATAAAAAATTATAACGTTTTCTCTAGCTATATTTACTTATATAAAAATCCTTAAACATTAAAAACATTATCTAAGTCTAATGCCACTGCTTCACCTGGGATGACCTAAGTGTTGTGATTGTCACGCAGATGTATACTTGTCGTCACGAAGTCCTGCAGACGCGGCGCTGCAATCGCCGTACATAATCCTGCCAGAGTAATTACCTGCTTATCCGTAAATCGATGTAGGTAATCACTGAACAATAAACATTAAATATTCCATTACTAAAGTTGTAAATTTATTTCCTGGCTACTTCACAAACAACATTCTATTAAATAGCGGAGCCTGAAACATGTAAATTTATTCCCCCAACTACATTACATCACACTTAGTTACTGTTTTCCATGGGACTTGTTTCACGGCGCGACCTCTATTTCGAACGTTATTTAAGATTATTCGTTAATGACAGACAGACAACTCATGTAACTAATGTAGCTATTTTTTTAACGCTTATAAGTCGCATTAGATCACAGTCACAATACTAACGCAGGTGGAGCAGGGGCGTATAAAAGAACTTTTATTGTTACGATATTAAAGTATCTGAATTTGTTAACGTTAAAATGGTGTTTACTCCTTTGAAATATATAGTTTTTATTTTCATAAAAATATATTTTATTGAAACGATTTACATAATTATGTCTGCCAAAACTACTTTATAATTAATATAGGTGTAAAACGAGAATGATGTTGTCTCCTAATTGGCCGGTTGTTACATCTTACTATTCATTCACTTGCCTTAACATCAGTTGAATTTCAGACATTACTTGGTATGGAGCATATGCTAAATTTTAACCGATAGTAAGGCAAATTAAATATTAGTAAGATATAGGAACCGACCATTAATGGGATCCAACTTACTCTAAAATAAACAGCGTTGCAGTTAACAAGTGTCATAAAAATTACAAAAAACAAGTGGTCATGTGCGAGTCGAACTCTAAACTGAAATTTTCGTCTATAAATTACAGCTTAAAAGGCTTATTCGGTCCTTACTTCAAAGAGATCGATTTATTTTCAAAATTTTAATTATCGAACATTACGATTAAAGTCGCTTCTAACAGTCGACAGCCGCATACGTGTTTGCTGGTCTTTAACACGTTACTTTTTGATATTAAAAAAATCAACTTTTATTTTACACTTGAATACACAAAACATGTAAATGAAACTTGGCTTAACGTCGTGAAGGATGGCATACATCCCACAATAAGGGATATCGAAGACTGAGCAAAGTGAAAGAAGTAGAAAAGCGGACCCCAGGTTTCAAGACAGACGCTCCGAACGCAACCGGTATTAAATGCTAGGAAAATGATGAGATACACAAAACTTCTAATCTAGCGTTAGTAGCTCCAGAGATATTGAGTTGTGACAAACAGGTCTGAAACCATAAAGGTTTTTTATTTTAACCTCGGAACTCTAAAAAGTGATTGTCGATTAACTGACCACAACGCCATCTATATCGGAGTAGTCGGATCTTATGCATTTACTAAAACAGACGGTAATCTTGTTGCATAAAAATCTACAAAAATTTGTCACTATTATATTAGTATTACCACAGCAATATAATGTAATAATAATAATAGGCTTAATTCTCATAAATTTATTGTTGAGATTAATATATGACACAAACAAACACTAACAGTTTATTTCAACAACGAAATACATATAATACTTGACCAGCGATTTTAATAAAATTCACAAAAAAATATTCAACTTAATCATAAGGGTATACCTTCGCTGATATGCTATATCACTCCCACGACTAAGACCCCCACCCTGCCACAAATGCGAGTGAGATAGCGAGCGCACTATTTTCAATCACCTAATGGTATCTCACTCTCACGATTGTGACATGAGTGCAAGTGCGAGCGAGATAGCACGAGCGAATAATTTGTAATACAGATGCGTCATAAGCATAGTTATAATCAAGGGAAGAAA
Source organism: Dendrolimus kikuchii (assembly GCA_019925095.2). Classification (NCBI taxonomy): domain Eukaryota; kingdom Metazoa; phylum Arthropoda; class Insecta; order Lepidoptera; family Lasiocampidae; genus Dendrolimus; species Dendrolimus kikuchii. The sequence continues at coordinate 9,289,903 of CM034412.1, read as the reverse complement.
ACAAATTTCTATCCGTCCTTTTTATACTTAACGTTTCGTAGTGAGCAAGTGTGTGTGGAGCCTAAAGTGAATCCGCACTTGAACGAGTCGAAGTTATAATCTTATCAATACACAAATGTGATAGTTGTCTGTAATCAATAATAGGGTAATTGACAATCAAGCCAGTTGGGTTTTTGACGGCCACATCAACTGACACTTTTTATCATCGCAAAAAAACGTCACAGCCTCCTTGATTTTGTATCAGAATACTGGCTTATGACGTCACAATTTTAACGAGTCAAATAGCTTATTCATTATTGTTTAAAGTATAATTAAAATTACTTTTATAATAAACTCTTGAAAATAATATCATAAGATATTTTGACGCCTGTTCTTTTATATGAGTACTATTTTAGAATTTATTATAATATGAGTCAAATACCCAATTGAGTAGTCTTCGCGGCCTAACCTCAGTTTTGTATTAGAGTGAGTGCACACAGATGGTGTAGCGTGAGATACGGCTTGTGGTGCAGCGCGTCCCGCGTATCGTATGTACCGGATTATATGCACTTCATAGAGTGAACTGAGACACTTCTAATGACTCACTCATTAGTGAGTTATGGATGAGTCCCTCGCGTTACCATTTCACGCTTTCTTTTATAGTTTTAAATATTTATCTCATTCGGTCTAAGAATGTGTTTTACAAAACTTCAACAAGAGAACAATGACTGGGTCTAATCATGTGAAACTGGTTCACAACTATAGCAGTGACGAGGCAACACGTCATATATAGACATCCAAACACTATCACATTTATATACCAGTACAGTTTATTATTCTATTACACTATTCGTGTACATTATACCCACATTCACGGCAGCAAGAAGGAAAGTGTGCAGCACGAGTATTTTAACGCAACTTATTTGATTGATGACAGCTCACTTACTTCGCCACCTTACTTACCTCGCTTGTTGCTTTAGAAATAGATAAAAAATATACGAGACAGAATATAGAATGAGAACAACAAATTCAATCAAAATTGCCCCTAGTGTGTATTCACCTTTAAAAAAATATTTTCACACCATTCCGCCTCTTTGCTCGAATCACAACAAAAATGATTTTACTCATTATACAATAGCGACCAGGAAAATGGTTAAGAAAGTGGGCAGCGCATTAATCGAGGGATGAAACGCGACATATTGATGATGTTTTATGTTTCAAACTTATTATAAGCAACCTGGTTTGCTATAGAATTCATATATTCTTTGTTTTCAAATATAGTACATAGCTTACCAATGACGGGCTTTTAAGCTCATTTGAAAGATTAAACTCTTTGTTTTTCCAAATATCGCTTAAAGCAAATAAAATTTCATCTCTCGACAGTCTCCAGATAGTTCTGGATTTCTCCAATTTAATAAATTTATTATACCCGAAAAACGCGACATTCAGATCTCGTCAGTAGTACAGATACATTTTGATGATCGACTCGAATTTCCACATCGTAGAGACAAAATCTTATATCTACCCCCAGTTTTGACCCTAAACAAAAAATTGGGGGCGAAGAGATTTCCCAATCTGGAGACCTACTCCCCTATATATTCAACGTATTTCGTTTACATACTCGCGCTGCCCAATTCCCTCGCCAATTGCCTGTCGTCGAAACGGGCATATTGTAAATTTAAGGCATTAGAATCGATTATTACAAAATCACAATAAAATAAATCAAATTTCTTCTAAAAGAGAACCGATCACAACAACTCGCATCATTTAGAGAGCTACTTAACGAAATTTGGAAACGCCTTACATATTCATATTTTCTTTATCAGTCATCAATGGAAAAATATACATTATACAATATTTTTTTCTAATATTTACTTTAAAAACTATCATAATCAACAATCTAGGATTACCACTAAAACCATAGAAAAATATTAGGAAAAATAATCGCCTATAAAAAAAAATTACTCGGAGAACGCCTAAAACTCTTACATTTCCAGAAATCTTTCTCTTGCGTTTTGATATTGCAAAGAACGACTTTCACAAACACTTGATTAATATAAAACAACTTCGCCCGCAACCTCGTCGTGAAAAGTTTTTTTAACTATCCCACGGGAACTCTTTAATTTTTCGGGATCAAAAGTATCCTACATTTTAACCAGAGATATAAGCAACCACCATACAAAATTCCATTTAAATCGGTCCAGTCGTTTCGGATATTAGCCCGTACAAACAGAGAAACAAAAAATTTGAAAAAAATCTAAATTAGTTCTATTTCACTTCTTACATCCCCCTGACTCGGTTTTTAGCAATTTTTTTTCATTGTACAAAAATTCGACATCTACAGTTTTATTATATGTATAGATATTTTTAATTTGTAAAACATATTTTTATTTTTTTTGAGTAAGGTGTTCTAAACATATTTTTTAATAATACATGAACTACATAGAAAATATTTTGTTTCTTAAACATCATTGGTTCGATCTCCTTAAGGCAATTTTGGGGCATAATCCTGTTTAAATGTAAAGACCGATTTAGTTTGAAAATAGGTTTAAAATAATAAAAATGTTGAATACAATTCCAGCAATATTTTTCTATCTATATCAAAATGTAAGAGAAGTTGTGATGCCCCCTGGAAATTTTGGATATCGGAGCTTACTCCGAGGTATGTTTTTAACTGGGAGATTAAAATACCTAGTATTGTTCTATGCTTAAAACTATATCAGAATTAAAAGAGTTTTGGAATAACAGGTATAACATGAATATCACCTTAATAATATTGTTTTAGAAAAAAAATATGGACGACTAACAATAATTCAAAGGATTTTTGTTTTTTACCACTATTTTGTTACTGAACAGTCATAAAATATATAAACGAGTCTATTCATTATCGAATTATGAATTTATCTGTTTGTTATCTATTCATGAATTTATTTATCTATTCATGGAGTTCTTTGTTTGTTATCGATTTACGAATTTATTTGTTTGTTATCTATTTATGAATTTATTTATTTGTTATCCATTTATAAATTTATTTGTTTGTTATTGATTTACAAATTTAAAAAAATGTTATCTATTTATGAATTTATATATTTGTTATCGATTTACGAATTTATTTGTTTGTTATGGAATTATGAATTTACCTGTTTGTTTTCTATTTGTGAATTTATTTATTTGTTATCCATTTATAAAGTTCTTCATTATCGATATACGAATTTATTAGTTTGTTATCTATTTATGAATTTATTTATTTGTTATTGATTAATGAAATAATTTGTTTCTTATCGACTTATGAATTTATTTGTTTGTTATCTATTTATGCATTTATTTATTTGTTATCAATTTATTAATTTATTTGTTTGTTATGGAATTATGAATTTACCTGTGAATTTATTTATTTTTTATCCACTTATAAAGTTCTTTGTTATCGATTTACGAATTAATTGTTTGTTATCTATTTATTTATTTGCTATTGATTTATGAAGTAATTTGTTTCTTATCAATTTTTGAATTTATTTGTTTGTTATAAATTTACGAATTTAAAAAAATATTAACGATTTATGAATTTATTTATTTGTTATCGATTTATGAATTTATTTGTTTGTTATCGACTTAAGAATTTATTTGTATATCTATTTACGAATTTATTTATTTGTTACCGATTTATGATTTTACTAGCTTTTACACGCGTTAACGTTATTCCACGGATACGTACATTTTTCCGGAATAAAAAGTAGGTTATGTGCTATTCTAGACCTTCCCTATGCCAAATGTCATCCAGATGCGTCCAGGCGTTTTGGCGTGACTGAGTAACAAACGCCCATCGAAACTTTTGCAATTATAATGTTGGTATAGATTTGTTTGTTATCTATTTATGTATTCATTTGTTTGCTATTGAATTGGATCAACTATATTTTTAATTAAACATAAATATTAGTTCGCACATGGAAGAATACTTAGAACGACAATGGACCAATAAAAAAGCTACTCTGCAAAGCTCTAAATTTTTCATGATCAGATGGCGCCAGCGATTATTGTTCTCTCGTTTATGACCTTTTGTTATTTAAAACTAATTTCTTAATATAAAATCAATCCAAAACCACAAAAAAGTTTATTAAAATTAAAGTGTTGATTGATTAAGCTGATATTAAAACAATTTCCTTATTTCAATTTTGAAGAACTAAGTAATTCATATAAATATAAACCTTAACCATTCAGTGTAATCTAACACCGTCGTCCTTTCAACCTGTGCCTTTCAACCAAATGATTCAATTGGTTGATCCGTGTAATATCAACATTAGGGTCCGATTTTTCAGTTATCAAATATCTATCTATCTGTAAACTAACGGCTGGTTTCTATATCTTACTAACCGTTCATTTACCTATCGGTTAAAATTTGACATAAGCTCCATACAAGTTATGTCAAAATTCAACCGACGGTGAGACAAGTGGATGAATAGTAAGATATAGGATATATCTAAAAGCAGTATTTAAAAAGTAGATAACAATAACTAGTTTACAATTTTACTGAATGCAAAATTTAAACAATATTTTTATTTGTATTTTATTCTTTGAATAGATTGAATCTACTCGCTGAAAAATCAGACTATAGTCTAAAAACATGTTTTAAATAATAAAACGTCATAAACGGTAAAATGATAACCTAAAGCGACATCTAGTGATGAATCTTTTCATTGACACTTCTTTGTTTAGGCTCCAGAACTTTCAGCATTGATTTTGCCAATGTCACATCTACACTTTCCAGAGTTTAAAAATGTTACAAGCCAATTACCATTACAAATATTCAGCCATAAACAACGAAATAGTGGTAAAAATCATCAGAGGCGGCAAGTGTTTGGTATTTTCACCGATGACTCGATGTCTGAGGCCTACAATTGTTCGCAATAGAACGGAAACACTCCTCACACACACGAACAGGTTTCAGTTGACCGTAACGCGGTAACGGTATAGAGTTCGAACTGCACGACGCGCAGAACACTTTGCCTGAAATTCAGAAAACAAATATTTAAAAAAAAACATTAAAGTCACGAAGTGAACGAAACTTGAAAGTGTTCTCTGTCTTTCTGGAGTTTTATTTTAATAATATATATAGAATATTGATAGTTTTAGAATAAATGTACTTTATTGTACAGAAATGTTACATAAAATAAGGAACATACACAAACTATAGGTAGCGGCACAAATCGACATGAGAGTCGCAGTGTGCTTTAAAATAGTAGATTGTTACAAGGTTTAGTTGTGTTACAGGTGTCTTGGTATTATGAATTTTACACCCTAGTCTGTTTAAATAGGAAAATAAAACATGTTATTTTATTTGCCCGTGGTGGCGCTGCGTTCGCCCCTTCCCTTTTTTACTATGTGTAGAATATATAAGACTGAGATATTCGTAAAATTCGTATGGTGTTACTAGTGCCTTCCCATAACACTATTGAAGTTCAATAATAATTGGGTGACATATAACGGACTTCTCTGGGGCCAAATACAGACATCCAGACTAACTAACTAACTAAATAAGTTAATTTACAAAAACGCTCAACAGTATTTAGCAACTGGACTACGATAAGGTACTGATTAAGGCAAAAGAATGATTTATAAGATATAGGAACCCATAAGAGATGACGTTGATTTACCGCAATTTCTGCAATGGTGCCTCCGCCGGAACGCGGAGAAATGCGCGGAGCATCGCATACAGTTCGGAGCGCATATATCCGGGACCCACTCCGGCGCACGCTCGATGCGTTCTTCCCTGTAAAAAAAAGTAAATTCAAAAAATTTTTTCGGCAAAACTGGCAGACAAGCAGACAGGCCACCTGATGGAAAGCGGTTACCATCGCCTATGGACGTTTGTAAGAATAAAGTTACTACCAACATGCTGCCGCTCTCTAATGCGAGTCTGGAACCTGGCCACTAACGCCGGAACACAATTCAAGGCTGTTATGGTGGCATGACCTTGACCAAGACCCCAATTATGCTATTACAATGAGCGCGTTCCTTTAGTAGCTCACAACGCCCAAAATGCTCTGTCAGCCGTTCCACCTGGCAACCGCGGTCGTTATGGTCGTGGCGAAAACGTCACTAAGGACAACATAATTTTTGATCACGCAACGCTCACTATGACCCATGTCAATAGGTGGGTCAAATAATCGCTCCACTAAAGTTCCTGATTGTAACGCCCGCAAGCAAGTGGAACGGGAAAAATCGCGGTCATGAACGTGGTCGCTATGAGTCCCTTCTAGAATGTAGCCTAACTCGTCAAGATCGACGAACACTATCGTCACAATTGTGGGTTTGCCTGATATCAGTATTCTTTTAATTCCTATGGCATCCCCGTGGCACGATACTACCTTTATAAATATTTATTAGCGAAAACTCGCGAAATGTTTAAAATTTTTGGTAACTTAAATATCTATTTCGAGTAACGCCAATTCTGCTAACGGTAATACCGATTCTTATTACCTATTATTCCGCCGCGACGATATCGAGAAGATATTCTAGATCTAGTAGAATACGAATTTTTGTCACCATTGCAATGGAATAGTTCTTTGAATAACTTCGCAACGCCAAGATATTGAAATAGCAGAATCGAGCCCCAGGGGTGGTAGCCATCCAGATGAGAAAATACCTACCTCCTGGCTGTAGTTTGTTTTATCGGCTTTGACGACAAGCCGCCCCAACACAGGCGATTGTATTTATTCTCCTTTCCTATACATTTCCCGTCACCTATAGGCATTTTTGCAACATGAGAAGCGAAACCAACGCGTTGCCAGCCTTTAGAATAAAATAGGAGGGATGGAATAAACGGAACTTATAAATGTAAGAAGATTACTAAGAAATGACAATCATCCAATAAAAAACTGTTATTCTTTAAGACGAACCCCAGATACAACGCCACACACACACACACACACACGTTTGTTTTTATTGAAGTGAAACTTCAATATAAACGGGGGGTCTTAGGATTTTTCTGTCACGAAAAAGCGTTACGGCCGCGTGGAGGAGCGGCATAAATTTAGACTAGACGTGGTGAGAGGCGGCATAATTTTAGAGTAGACTATGGATGCGTCTTTTGGTTCCGGATCGAATTCAGTTTTATTGTTTGATAAAATAAAATATGTTTAAATAAAAAATGCATTCATTAAAATGTACCTAACCTAACCAAATCATAATTTGCAGTAAACATGCGAAAAATCGAAATGTATGCTGGGACACATAGTAGAAGTGAAACTTCAACAGACAAGTGGAAAAACGAATGGTAATGGATAAGTTTGCAAAATGAATCGCAACAAAATTTTAACTTGAAGTTTTACGGGCAGGTTTTCAAATTGGACAAGTACATTAACAATTTGCCCGTAAAACTTCAAGTAAAAATTTTGTTACGATTCGTTTTGCCACTTATCCATTGCTATTTGTTTTTCCACTTGTCCGTTGGAGTTTTTATAGAAAATCTCAATTACTTTCAATCAGCAATATTATTCAAAACATATTTTAAATCAAAATAAAAAATATCTTGCATGTCCTAAAAAGTTTCTGTTTCATGAATTTACTGTAGTGTACCATCTTGCCATCCCCAATCCGAATTCGAATGGGATTGAATCCGAAGTACTGCTATCCTATATATACTTCCTCAACCATATATACTACGATCAAGACAGGGGATGTTTTATGACGTCTACCGAACCCTTCATAGTTCGTGGACTGATGCGCATTTGCCCAACTTTTTAGTAAAATGACCGCATAACTTTAGGGATATTTTACCTCAGGGTTAGTGTTGCAGCGGCGCTGGATTTGTGATAAGCGAACTGTATTAATTTTACAGGAAAAAGGAGTGTGGGACAATTTGGATGGGAATTTGAGAATGAGCACGCACATAACTGGTTATAGGGGGCATGAGATGCAGCTGCTCCTCACTTTCATTTCCTCTTCACAAATGCACTTGCCAGTTTATTTTCTTATATTTAATTTGATGTGTGTGTATTTATTTTATTTTATATTATGCCAAAAATGACCGCAATGCAAAAAAATCATCAAAAAACCTATCTACTTTCTGAGATAACCTTTACATAAATCTATCCCATTAACCGGGATAAAATGATCCCTTGTCCACCCTCGATATTAAAATTACATATACGAGTATTCCAAATTTAAGGCAAATCGATCGAGTAGTTTTTTCGTAAAAGCATAACAAACAAAGAGACAAATATATTTTTATCCCGAAAACTATCCCATTTTCGGGATAAAAAGTATCCTATGTTCATCTTCGGCATCGAAGACATATATACACTGAGTTTCAACCAAATGAGTCTGGTAGTTTTCTGTGAAAACGGAACAGACAGATAGACAGAGTTATTTTTACATTTATAATATTAATAAGAATATGTTTATTATATTTTATAATTGCGGTGCGGGCGGGTTATTTACAATATATACACAACCAGCTGTCCCGGCAGACGTTGTTCTGCCCTGAAGAAATAAAATTTAGAACCCGATTCCAGCGCCACCTACCGGGTCCAAATGTGAGCTATCCTATCTTTCAAGTCGGATCAAACTGCACACGGTGTGCAAATTTGATTAAAATCGCTCTAGTAGTTTAGGAGTCCATCGCGGACAAACAACGTGACATGTAATTTATATATATTAAGATTATTTGTTGCGAGCTCTATATATTTTATGTCATGTTATTTACAAGGCGGAGAGAATTTAATTTATTTGATGACATGACAATGAATGACTGACGCGCGGGCGAAAAAGGGAATACGCGGCCAGATTTAAATGAAGAATTTAAATATGTTAGAAGAAAAGTATGAATAGGCCAAAAGAAGGTTTAAAGGTAAAGTTAGTTTACATTGTTAGCAATGCATTACACAAACACACCTGTATGTGAGGTCGCCCGTCGACACCGACGCCTGTATATTGACGGCGTTGTCGAGGGACTTCCGCCTCGCCTCGCCCGCCGGAGGCTGCTCGTTGGCGAGCGACGCCGCGTTCAACGTGTTCCGTCTCGCCAGCCTCGACCCGGATTCGGATGGGACGGAATCCGAAGCACTGCTGTCCGCGTATACCTCCTCGGCTGAATAAACACTGTCGTATGAGCTCCCTGAAATGTCAATATAAAATGTGTTATATTTAAATTAATATGCAAAATGTTACATTTAAGCTAATATACAAAGTGTTAGATTTTAAGATAAAGTACAAAGTGTTACATTTAAGGTAATATAAAAACTTTTATATTCAAGGTAATTTACAAAGTGTTATTTTTAAGGTAACATAAAAGTGTTACATTCAAGGTAATTTACAATGTTACATTTAAGGTAATATACAAAGTGTTACATTTAAGGTAATATAAAAGGTGTTACATTTAAGGTAATGTACAAAGGGTTACACAGTTCTACACAATTATTAATTCCGATCGGTAGTTTTCGTTTGCGCAGAAAAATGCAGTCCGATTTCCGATATGTAAATGATCTATATTAAACTTAATTCGCAAGTGGCAGTGTTACTTGCTATGCACTCTTAGCTCTGTTCCACTTACACGATTCGTACACTGTCGAGCGCTACTAAAATTGCTTATACTGCGCAGGTAAATCGGGGGCAATTATTAATTGTGTAAAACTGTGTATTTAAGTTACAAGTGTTACATTTCCGTTATTACACAAAGTGTAACATTTAAGTTAATATACAAAGTGTTAAATTAAATAAGTGGTTCAGAACCTTTTCGAAACAAATTTAAAACACAAAATTTCTTATGACTGAGTACCATAGAAACAACAAAGTTTTGACTTAAATTTTGACACTTACTTTGTATTCACAAACACTACAATTTAATTGATGGATACAGATTTTAAAATGTTATACTAACTTTTAAAGAAGCCTAAACTTTGAAGTCTAAACTCACCATTCTGTATCACTTGGTCCTCGGTCGCCTCGTACTCTATGGTCGGGTGCTTCTCGGCGTCCTCTTTCGGCGGCGATGGCGGCGGTTCCGGCGGTTCTGGCGATTGGTTCATCAGGAACACAGACTTCAGTATGTTCCTCAGATCAGCCGCAAAATTCGTCTGAAGCTGATCAGCTACGCCCGCTATGCACACGAATAGACGGTGGATGAGATCTTCGCTAGACCTGGAATTTCGAAAACGAAACTCGGTTCTTCAAATCAATTCATTTTATAAAAAGATTTGGCTAGCCTAAAAAATGTTAATTTGACATAGACTGATATAGACCGATTACAAATACTTAGTAACATATTTTTTGTTATTTTCTTTGATTAGTACTTAATTAATATTTTCTTAAGTTTTCGCGACTTGTATACATAATTAAAAACTGCGATTTAACGGTTTTAAGCGCGGTATTAATTTGATTTTTGTTATTAAGACGTTTCCGACGTCTTCCGTGATCACGGCCACTGAAAAGTAGCCGAAACGTCGGAATAACAAAAATCAAATAAATTACCGCGCTTAAAACCGTTAAAACGTAGTTTTATTAATACTTAATTAAATAATAGCTCAAAAGAAATTAAATTGCAAGCCGTGTTCGCCTGTGAGAAGTTTTCACATCGCATCATTAACATATAGTCATAAGTTCATTGTTATACTTGATCAAATATAAAAAACGGTTGGTGATCCATTGTTAGATAAATAAATAAAACATACGGCATATACATAAATTCAAGAACATATTTAAGTTTTGCTCTTACTATAAGTAGGTATATAATTCCAATAATAATGACAAGCGTAACAATAAAACTTTAGGATTTTGACTTGAGATAAATATAACAAAGAAACTCACTTGAATTTGCACCTAGCTTGTTGCCTGGCAGCCAACTCTTGCGCCTGCAATGCCAAAGCAATCTGCTCGTCGTCTGCGCACTCCGATGTACAACAAGACATACCACTGAAAATACATAACAATCAATAAAATACTTTATTATTTTAGGTTGTTTCAGTTTGAACATGAATAATGAAATTTAAATATATTACATTTCTAAGTCATCCAAAAAGACATTGAAGACATTACTCAACTTTTGCATTTTTTTATGAGCCACCGTAAGTTTGTTATGCGATTTTCATGTCAATTGTGAACCGATTTTCAATTTTATTTAATTCGAAATTGCATATTCCTCAGGTGATCCCATTGTCACCAAGTCAGGCTCTGATGAGTGGATTCCAGGGAAATAAAGAGCAACCCCCGTCGTAAAGCATCTACACTCACAGAAAGGCAAACATGTATACATATGCGTGCACATAGTGAACTTTGTTCAGGCGCTTAATATATTATTTCAAAGCTATTCAAGTGTTTGTGCAACTATAAAGATAACAAAAACACACAGACTTCAAATCAAAAAGCCAAAAATAAATATTTTCTACAACATCTTGAACTTGGCTCCAAGTAAAACATAAAAAACAACATAATTGCAAAATGCACCGACTCCAAGATGTTATACATTTTTTTTTTCTTAAGTTTGAAGTCGGTTTGATTTTAGTTATTTTTTAAACTATAAATTAAAGAAAGACTTCTATAAACATGTCGAATTTGATATCTATATCCTGCATAGTACATATCTGAGATATCCCAGATAATGAGCTGTAAACAGTCTAATGATGAATAAATAATTAAAGACGTGAATGGACGAAGGAGTTATCCCTTTAAGACGGTACCACCACTTTGTTCTCGAGTGTCACACGCGGAAAATTGGGAAGCACCACAAATTTGTGGTCAAATACAGATAATTGACACCAACTTTGAACTTATGCTTTCTCCCTCTAATTACATAGAATTTGTATTAGAGTAAAAGAGACGATATAATTCTCTTGGTTTTGGCGCGGCAATTTCGATGGCTGCTTTGGACAAAAATAATATTAACTTTGTACCCTCAAATGGATTAAAACAATACTATTTAATTAGAATTTTAGTCACGACGATTTTTCCACGACGGAAAAATAATAACAAAAACATCCCTACTATCAATTTTCTCAATATTTACTCATTGCAACATGTATCCATTAATCGATTCATGTCTCCAAGTCTGTTTATCACACTTGAAATTTCTCGAACATAAAACTTATCAGTGTTTAAAGAAAAACTATGATTATGCCGAACAAAAGTAGTATCCTATGTAGGAAAAGAAACAAATATTTAAAAGATCTACATAAATCTCCATCAATTGGGTAAAATCGGAGTACCAGGGAAATAAGTTTTCCACACACTCACCTCTCTTCAACTAAATGATCCAAATTCAATCTCAAAGGAGTGCTTTGATTTCGCGTCGACCGATTATCCAATATCACAATGCGCGGCGACCACATTTTGCCTTTCTTCGTCTTACTCTTATAATTCACTTTCCGATTCTTTTTTCTATTATTTTCTCTACTCTGAGACGGTCCTTCACTACAATTATTGTCATCTTCAGCTAAATGTTTCTTCATTTCGGAAACATGATGTCTACTTAACTTGTTTAAAACTACTTCGATAGTTCTCAATTCCTCATCTGGAGCGATCAGACCCCAATCTTGTAAAACCCTTCTTTCTTCACTATCCATATTTCTTGCTTCATTTAAACCACCTTCATCAGAACTCAACCTATTAATAACATTATCGACCATAGTACTAGATGATCCTGCTTCGTTCTTTATTGTATGATCTTCTGAATAATTAATGTTTACAGTTACATCATTATTCACATCTGAAAAGGAACTTTCTAATGTATTGTTCTCTTTTTCATCATCTCTTTCACAAACAGGACTTTTCAATACTCTATTCTGTTGCATATAATGATTTTCTTTTACATCTTTCATTTGATCGGTGTCTGGAGATCTATCTAAACTTGTATTTTCAGTGCTGACTCCTGAATCCACTGGTGATTCATGATCACTTTCATATCCCAACATAAATTTCACTCTTTCATCGTCCCTATCTAAAGACATTTTAGCCGAATGAAAACTGGTACTGTCATCAATTACTTCATTATCAATAAAATTTTGTCCAAATTCTTCATTTGTTAGCAATGATGTTAAGTTTGCATTCGCTATCGATATATTAGTATTAACAATTCCAGCATCTATGTTGTCAGGTATTATTAGAGGGAGATCAGCATTTAGTATTGCACCAGTTAAATCGTGCGATTCGCCTTCTTGATTAAAAACTGCGGAATTATTGTGAGAAAGTGACGATAAAACAACAGGTTCATGACTTATTGCATTTGGTATTAAATATCCATGACTTGTTGATGGCATACAACTTAATTGCTCGTTTCTAGGACCAGAGAGACCAAAAGCTTCTGAATCCTCAGTTGATACTAAAGTAGGCATATCATTAGTTGAGAATGAATGCAAGTGATCAATAATATCGACATCAGCAGTCACTATTGATGATAGTCTATCGGCTATTTCCGTCACTTGTTCATTTAGAGATGTGACCAAATCTTGATCAGGTATTTGTCGATTGTCGTTTGAAGTGGATGCTGATACAGCATTAATAACCAAAGGATCGAACATCATGAGACCATTTGTCGATAAATTTCTTAATGAAGCAAGATCACTACTATCTGCTTTACTAACTTTTCTTGCTCGATCAACATCACTTTGGAATGTGTCTGTACTATCAGTTAAAAAGTGCCGTGAGTCCCGTTTCTTTTCATTATCAATATTTCTTGCATTGATATTATCATTTTGGAATGTTTCTGTGCTGGCCGTGTCAGTAGAACTGTGTCGGGAATCTCGTTTCTTTTCAATGTTGATATTTCTTGTCCTATCAATATCGCTTTGGAATGTGTCGGAGCTTGCTGTATCTGAGGAATATAGTCTCGATGTTCGGTTTTTGTCTTCTTGATCAGATTCTTGATTATCCGTTGTTTCGACATCTTCGCTAAGCCGTCGAAGACCGTCAATTATGGGCGTCATAACCTCTATATTGTCAGGTAAATAATCACTTTCAGTAATCATTGGTTCGCTGGAGCTGTAATGCAGAAAGAAAAAAACATTTTTAAACCAACAGCTTGTATTTATTTTTATTTTAATAATTCAATCAATCATGTCTACAACATAATTCACAATAATAATATAATTAAATAACAAGTTGTGTAAGTGTTACTCGTTAAATAAAAACATTTGTTTGATTATTTTTATTTTTATCAAAACACAGAAACATGCTAAGTGTGACAATCTTAGTACTAATATTACTAAAATAATTAGTTTATCTTGTAAGATGTCATTAGTTCCTATTCAACGTAATTTCACTTATGTGACATGTGGAGACTTATTGAATAACAATTAGTCCTGGTACACTATTTAAATATTAACTTGAAAACAAACATATAGGGGTTGATTTAAGTTGAGTGGTGACTGGTGTGTCTATATTGGTTTCCCGCGTTAGATTGGGAGACACACCATTGGCTCATAGCTCAATCGCCGTGACCGGAGTATAAAATAAGACGGTGCGATGTTGTACACTTGTAGTATACTGCTTTCTTTCTTGTTACTATTTTAACTTAGACCTAGATATGCAGAAATCTTATCGTCTATATGATGTGCACATCAGTATGCTAATTATTATTAAATATTATATTTACGTGTTTATGAGATTGGAAATTTTTGATGATACAAACAGATGCCCAATCTTATCGACAGCTCTAACAGCGATATCTATTAACTGTATTATATAGCATCGCTTTCATGCATTGACTATAATCTTTCAGTGTGCTAAATTATACATCAATAAATTGCCGCCATCTTCCGTTCCATTACGACTATGCTTATCGTACTTATCGCAGTAGTGTTTGTTACTGCTCGTCTTTACGAGTCAGTCGGCTATCGACCGACTTGTACGACAACCCACACATCTTTCTGCCACGAATTGCCTATGAGTGGGGTTATACCGCGCCGCGTGTGTACACATAAAATCGAAGGCCGCAAGGAGACAAGCCAGAATAGTTGCTGCAAGGCCCACGACTTGGTGACCAGCACGCATAGTTACTGCAGCCCAGAGGCACGAACGGCTGGGCGTAACTATGTTCTAAATCTCAGCCTTTCCAACACAAACAAAAGCGCAGGGTCGACAGGGAGGAGGGGTTTTTTAGTGGGTATTGGGGTTGCTCGCTCGTGCAGCAACGCTCGGAGTCTTCCACACTATTTTGTGACGTCGATCGCGGACGGAGCACTGCCAAGAGCATACTATTGCTGCAGAGTTATCGCCCCCGACCGACGCGTGTCGTTCCCCTAGCAACGACCCAGTTTGTGCGTAAATCGGTTAAGCACTTTCCCTCGCCTCAAAAAAAAAAAAAAAAGGCCAGAGGCACGCAGTTTAGCGTTCCTTCTATCCTCTACCAGCAATCCTACCACTGCCAGTTTGGATACGAGTTCAGTAACTAATACTGGGCTGCCGCGTTGACAATGATATTTGTTAGTATAAAAAGCGAAAATATTGGCAAAAATTAAATGCGTCCTTGAAGTTCGCACAGAACATAATTATTATTATTATGAGGTTCGTGAGGTGGTATGTACAGTGCTGAGAGTGTAGTGCTCTCGCTCGGCCCCTGTACGGACCGCATAGGTACTATCATTTCACCACTTATCATCATCATCAGATCATTTTCACTATTCACAAACATTGATATTTAACAGGACCTAAGCAAACATCGGAACTAAGTTCTCTTGAAGTGCATTTAGGTTTTGCGCATATTATAGAATGATTCATGACTTCTTCTGATCAACAGTACAAATGTAGGATATAGAGGTGTTTAGTTACATTTTTTAAGAATGGTTAACATACCTTTGTTGGGTGTACAAATCCCTGCAGGAGGCGTGGTCTGCGTAAAATTTAGACGCAAACTCTCCTATATCCGGATATGGACACGACGTGTCGTTCAATGTTTCAGATTCTGAAAAATAATTGAGATTCATGTTTTTATTCAAAATAACTTACATTGGAGTACATTTTTTGAAGGGCCATATACATCTCTTTTCTTTCACTTACTCCCAATTATTTGGGGTCGACACAATATATTTTTAACTTTCACACTCATCTATTTTGACATACACCCTCTATCACACCACAAATCATCATATCATCCTTCACACAATCCATTCTTCTCATTTTTACCTTTACATTTGTACCCATCAATGTTGACGTTCTCCCCTCCTCATTACTCATTACATCATACCACCTTAGACTTTTCCTCTCAATTCTGAAAGTTTAAGTAAGTTAAAATACATAAGTCATAAGGTAGTATATAAGTTAAAATTTATATATACTTCCTATTTTATGTACATTGCTTTGTTATGTGTTATCGTTGTTTAATCAGAAGAAGTGGTAAGAAAATCCCCAGTGATATGTCTAGGGATTTAATATTTTTTTATATATTTATATAGATTAGATTTTTTTTTAATAAATACAGAATAATAATACATCCTTCATAAAGTTTTTTATAATAATAGAAGCCCATAAATGTGGAAATTATTCCCGCAGGAATTTTTCTGGGTCTGATTTAAAAAAATCGAATTACAATGTATTTTTTTAAATAATTGATAGCAAATTTTATGTAATAATACAATGTGTGATATTGTTTGTCCCGGGAATCTCGCGAGTCGATTGTAGTTATCCGGGTGCATAAATATTAGCTGATTCCGACACAGTTTTCACCAAAAGCGGCAGGTCCTAGTATCCATATACCTATGTATCCGTGACATAGAAAACTGCAAGAGAGTCACTTATGAGCTTACCAGCAGGTAAATCCAAAGTAGCGAGACTAGTGGCATCCTCGTTGGTGCATAGAAGTCTTTCCAGGGCCATCAACTCGCGGCGATCCAGGGTCCATAGGAGAGAGCGGATTTTGTGCAAAAGTGTTCGGAAGGGGCGGAACATGTCGGACATTTCCTCTGAAATATACAATTAAACAAATTTATAAAATTTATAATATATGTAGTTTAAGTATGTGTATTTATGATATACCTAATAATCTGCACAACCTACACCGCCAGATTAAACTATTCCTTAAGTTAGGTTACCTGGAAGAAGCCTTTAAGCGATAACGCCGCCTATTGTTTCTACCATGACAATATTGTAATTGTGTATTTTTGAAATTGTATATTTGTTGAGCAATAAAGTGTTATTTATCTATCTATTAAACTCACTTAAGCCAGTATTGAGGGTATTTTCCGTTTCTCGCCTCAAAGCCAGTTGCATATTTGTTTAATCTATTTTTTTTTAAGTTACGAAAATGTGACTTATTGTTTAGTAAGACTAAAAATATTGTCCTTCGAATAATCGTACTTTTAACTCGGTAAGATCAAAACTTTGAGAGCTATAACGTTATTTGTACACACATAAGGAATATTTAAATACAAAAACCAAAATGATTGCCACATACAGAGGAGGTTGATTGGACCGCAGTCTATGGTGTAGGTAGACCATAGACTGCGGCTTTTTAGTATATTAAAATACTTGTATTATAAGTAACAACAATAACACTAGGCCGAGGCTGGACATTACACTATAATCAAGCAGAAAGGCGATAGATACGCTTTCATACATTCTTGGACCTAGAGTGTAAAAAAGAGTGATTTTAAAATTTCTTTTTATTATGTTGACTTTCTTTTCAATTGTAATGGATTCAGTTATTTTGAATGAATCAATTGTGTAGTTCTTACTTCATTTTATTAATTGTTGAAATTCATTGATATATCTTGATTATGGTAATCGATAACTTTTTTATATGTGACCTTATATTTAATATTTCTCATCTTCCAGGTAGAATTTAGGGCTGATGCATTTTATTATATAATAGAAAAATATAACGCAGTTTTTAAGCCATATCTCAACACATTACGTTTCCTGTTTTAACGCAAAATCTACGAACGTGCGCCGCTTTTACATCAAAGAGGAGACCAGGGTAAAAATGAAAGTTATAAATATGCTGGAATTGTTGAATAAATATAATATTGAAGCGTTCATTAATTTTTGCATTAAAATAGGAAGGGCAGTCATAAATAAAAATAAGTAACTCAATGTGTATATATATATATATATATCTGTAGATAAACATATAAAACAGGCAATGTAATATAATTGTTACAGCCTGGAGTAAGAAAATTAGATGATAGAATTAATAGATGGATGGACAAATAGAAAGGTATATAGAAAAACCAGAAAAGATAAAATCAGAAAGAATACAATACAAAGAAAAATAAAATTCTGACACTAAACAGTCGCAGGGAGTCTAATTTAATTAAAATAAAAAAATACATTACATTTCTTTGGCCCAAAAGCACCTGCCTCGTTTGCAACTTACCCAAAGGTTTGTCTATGCTCAATGGTCCACTCGAATATATGAGCAGACCACTGACAATAGCTAAACGAGGTACTGCGAACATCAATGCCGGGTCGTACGAGTCCACCTGCAAAATAACATTTCATTAATATAAAATCAATTTGTAATTCCAACGAAGTATAAAATTCACATAAAAAATATTATTTAATGCGTTTATTTTGGAGATATTGGAGAATAAGCGGGGCAATAAACTCCCCAGCAATATATGTTTTCATCTACATATTTTAACGTGGTAGAGCTATGCTGGAATTATTATCTTGATTACAGCTATAAGGACCGGCTTAATCAGTGTGGTCTGTTATCTGTGCAGAGAAAACTACCCACAGCTAGGTGGTAGGGTATTTACCCGTCTGAACGGCTACCACCCCTGGTGTAGAATATGCCGTCATAACAACTTTGAGTTGTGTTTCGGTATTAGCGGTCAGGTTCCAGTCTCCCTTAAGAGGGCAGCAGCGCATTTGTAACGCCTTTGGTGTTGCAAATGTCCATAGGCGATGATAACTGCTTTCCATCAGATGGGGCCGTCTTCCTCTCTGCTAAACTTATTCAATAACAAGTAATAAGCTTTTTTAAAAAGGTTTTTAAATACAAGCTTTTGAGATCCTAGATATCATGTAGCATCTGAGTGCTAGCCAAGACAAGTAAAACGAGCCCAAACACGACGGGTCTATCTTGTTTAGTAAATGAGTTCCTTATGGCCATCTTCCGCCTCCATCATCAGATCAGCTCCATGGTCACGCGATATACATATGCGTACAAAATTTCAGCTCAACCGGAAACCGGGAAGTTTGTCAAATTTAACTTGCAAGATTCCATCCGAACTTACATACATACATAGGTACATCCATTGCAAGTTAAATAAAAGATTGTAAAAAATATATAAAAAGGGTAAGGTAAGATATAGAAGACGGAAGGTAACACTAACCTGTTCCTGAGTAAGCAGATTCTGTTTCAGAGCTCGCCTCAGGCTCTCCGAGTACAGCACGCATATCAGCTGCTGAGCTTCGAACTCGTGGGGCGTCTTCACGTTCACCATGGCACTCACGTAACACAGTTCGAACTCGGCAAACAACCTGCAAAATCAAAATTTCAAATTAATATAGCTAGTACATCACATTTCATTACAGGGACTCCTTCCACAATCAAGGTAAATAGAGTTTAATAATCCCATACTGCACTACCTTTACACAATTACCAAAACTGTATTTAATACATATTTACAGACTTATAGTTAAGTATCATTAGTGGTCGCCCGTGGTCGAAATTCGACCATAATAATTAATGTCAAAGACTATACTTCTATAATTACAGATTTTGCCAAGGCTACACTGTTAATTTGACTTGAACAATAAACAAAAGAATATATATGCGTGTGTGTGTCAATTACATGGTAGTGTGTGTAATGTTTTTTTATTGATTTAATGTATTTTTTATGCATAATATGCTCCTTCTCTATATAAACTATAAGTGTGCGAAATTTCATACTCCTCCGTTCGCGCAATTTTCGTAAAAAAGGGTGCAAAGTTTTACTTCACGTATCAATATATAGTTGTCCGCAGTTTACTTGAGTATTGTAGCCCAGTTTGAAACCTATCTTACACTGTTCATGGACAGAGATTTGTTTTTTTATTTTTATTGCAGGAGTGCAGCAGACAGGCAGACGGCCCACTTGATGGAAAGCGGTTACCATCGCCATGGACATTTGCAATACCAAAGGTGCTACAAATGCGCTGCTGCTCTCTTAAAAGAGACTGGAACCTGGTCACTAATGCCGGAACACAACTCAAGGTTGTTATGGTGGCATACTCTAGACCAGGGGTGGTAGCCATCCAGTCGGGAAAATGCCCAACCACTTGGCTGTGGGTTGTTTCTCCGTTCCTGCACGGATGTAAGATTAGAAAAACTACAAAAACAGTTTATTGACAGTCTTACAAACGCTAATTATCGCTGCCGTAGTCTAAATAATTACGATTCCAGATTGGAATACTACAAAGCAGTACCACTGCATTTGCAACGCAAGACTGCTGATATTGTTTTTTTATAAACTCTTAAACAGCAAAATGGACAGCCCCGAACTTCTCGACTAACTAAAATACGCTGTACCACGAGCTGGATGCCGTTTGCATAATCGTAAAACACTCGCTCTACCGGCATGTCGCACTGTGTACTGTCAACACTCACCACTCTACCGTCTTTGTACTGCCTACAATAATATCTGCCATAAGCTCGATATTTTCAATGCATTAATTAAATTTAAGCACGTCAAGAAGTTTCACACTCTTTGTTAATTATTTATTGTAACTTCATTATTTGTTTATTTATTTTCTTTCTTTTTAAATTGTATGTACACGAATGTTAATTCATAATGCATAGTGTGTTCGCATCAAGAAGGCCATCCAGCAACCATACTCTCTGTCTTCTAGATATGTTTAAAAGTACGTAAGCTGAGTTGGCCAGTTTGCGAACCAAAGTAAAAAAAAAAAAAAAAAGATCGGGGTCGTTTTACGTATTTTCAATACATTTACTCAAAAAATGCATTTACAAAGCCTGTATATATTGTTCGAAAGTTAAAAATTACGCACCACACAATGGAATGTACGGTAAAATAGGTACTTAGGTGAAAAAAAAAGTCCATGAAGGAGTTTCACGTTACGAAAGTACATAAGCTGAATAATCGAACCTCCTTGGAAGCGCTTTTGATCAATACATATATAGAAAATGAGACGAAAGATTGTAGTTCTAATTAATTTTCACCACGCGCACGTGGCGCCATTTACAAATGCTCGCTATTTTCATATTAGAAATGCCAAATATTGTTGCGACTTTCCGAGTTCGTGGCGGGGTTATATTCGTCTACTCGTTTGTAAAAATCACCTTAACGCACTAGTATCATAACAGGTAAGTTGTATTAAAACAAATATATAAGATCCTATTACGAACATTAATGCGCAGTTATCTAAAGACACCAATGCAACTACTTATACTATGTAGTGCACTTTGCTCATATCACTATCATAAATTAAATTGTGTCCAGTTTCGATCGTAACGTTGAATAATAAATAAGTTCGTTGATAGTCAAATTAATTGAGACAATTATAATCTTACACAACGCAGAAGCCTCCTAGATTTTGTACGAGAATAGCAAGTTATGACGTCATAACTTAAACGACTGTTTAAACGCATCAAAGTTATTTTTAACATAATCTGACAACAGATGATATTTTAGCACCACTATATGAAAATTATTTTAGAATTTATTGCAACATTTCTCATGTACACTTGTACAACATTAATACAATCTATTAATAAGTAAATTCCTACCAGTAGTAATAGAAAATTGAATTCTTATTCGAAGTACTTTACATACATAAATAACATAATGGATGTAATAGACAAGCATGCTTAATTTTCAGCCACATTAAGTTACATCATGAACAAAAGGGAATCTACTCAATATACGTATATCTATATTTTTTAAACACACACCACCAACTTCATGAATCACAAAAGTCACTAAAAGAACAAAAATAAATATTTTCTACAACAAATTAAATTGTTATAGAAATTACTTATTTGTTGCTTTGTATAAGTTTCAAGTCGGTGTCAAGTTAAATATAGGCTCAAATAAAACAATAACTAATACTGTCACTTTCTAAGCTGAAGTGGGTATAAAAGGTGGACTTGGCAAACAACTCGCGGTATCACGCGACGGTTGAATGGTTCATTATAATTGTATAAAAGAAGGCAACCTTGTAAATTATTGCGTTACTTATAAATATGCATAAATTAGGTAAAAATAGATTAGCAAAAAGTTATAAATCGTCCAAATCGACTGTTTGCTCTTTTTAGACTGCGAGGCTGACAAACAGGCAGACAGCCCAGCTCATAGGAAATAGTCACCGCCGCCTATAGACATTTCCAACTAGACATTATCATTATATTAATACGTGAAGCAAAGACTTTGTACCCCATTTTAACGAAAATTGCGCGGACGGAGGAGTATGAAATTTCGCACACTTATCTATACTAATATTATAAAGAGGTAAAATTTGTGAGTTTGTGACGTTGTAGGGGGCAATCTCTGGATCTACCAAACTGATTTAAAAAATTCTTTTACTGTTCGAAATCTACGTTAACAGGGAGTGTCATAG
Source organism: Dendrolimus kikuchii (assembly GCA_019925095.2). Lineage (NCBI taxonomy): Eukaryota > Metazoa > Arthropoda > Insecta > Lepidoptera > Lasiocampidae > Dendrolimus > Dendrolimus kikuchii. The sequence continues at coordinate 9,267,439 of CM034412.1, read as the reverse complement.
GCTATATAACATAACGCTATATACCACAGAAGCGGGACAGAGCGCGGTTGAAACCGCGCCGGCCCGCTAGCAGTTTATATAGAGAAGGAGTGCAAAATGATAATATTTTTTAAAAATTATGGATAAAAAATACATTAGAGCAATAAAAAAACATTACACACACACACTACAATGTATTTGACACACAAACACGCATATATACTCTTTTGTTTATTGTTAAAGTCAAATTTGTAGCCTTGGCGAAATCTGTGATTATAGAAGTATATAGTCTTTGACAACAGAACCTAATAATGTTCAAACTTATAATTTAAATTAATTATAGTCGAATTTCGACCACTGGGCGACCACTAGTACTATTAACAAGACATTATACTATAACGTTATAAGCAAGTTATAGGATAATGTCTTCTTAATAGTACTAGTACTAGTTAAAGCAGTCCAGCCGGTAGGCAGAAATCAGGTCCGCAGCTGGAGAGCTTTGGTTAATTACCAGAAGACTCAATTAAGTTTTGAAAATATTTAATATTTATAGGTATTTATTGCTGATCGACAATGCGATTGGCGATTGACGTCAATGAATTCTCGACTCGGCAATAAATGCACATAGTAAATATAACAGTTTGCAATAGCAGGGTTGAAAGTAACGCGTTATAGTGGTCAGCCTTTAGGATGGAATAAAGAGAATGAGATAAAGGGATCAGACAGGAGGAATGGGACGGAAAGTATGGTATATGGGATTGGAAGGCGTTAAGTGGGGCATCCGAATTATCACACCGCACGAAACACGATTGGCATAAAGCGAACCACTTCACGACGATATTCTGTGAGAAAGTATCAGACCGATCGAATAGGCCCTAAGAACTGTAATTAATCATTGCAATAATTCTTTAATCTGTTTAGTATGATCGTGTTTCCTAAACACAGAATATTATCAATATGAAATTGAAGCCTGAGAAAAAATACTACTCGCTGCGGCTCAGCGCCCCGTTGCAAAAGGCGACATAATAACTCACAGCCAGGTGATAGGATAGTGCATTTACTCGTCTGGATGACAACCACTCCTAATCTAGAGTATTCCGCCATAATCTTGAGTTATATTCCGGCAATAGTGGCCAGAGCCTATGGATGTTTGCAACAGCAAATGTGCTGCCGGCTTCGAAGGGGGGACTAGAACCTGTAGGTTTTATTGCAGCTCTTACGACAGGCCGGCTGGTCGAAAGAATTAGTATTCTCTCAGTACCTGCATTGCTCCATTTCTTCTATGTAGTGAATAGAAAGACTGAAAATGTTCTCTACAATACCTGTCAAATATCCTCAGGCTCTCGTGCAGCATGTCGTCGTGCTGCGACAGAGCGAGTCCCCGCGGGCGGAGACACTGCTCCCTGAGCAGCGAGCGAACTGTTTCGAGGCTTCGGGTGAGCGCCTTAGCTAGAGGACGCATCGCTGCCGATTCCTCCTCGCGATTCATTATCGACGAACCGGCAGCAAGGCACTGGAATGAAAGCAGACATTATTAAAAGTATCTGGTAGGGCAATTGAAGAGATCTCTATCAGCGGTAAGATCCGACTATAATAGTATATGCACATAATATTTCCAGGGCCGTCTTTACCCGGGGATGCAAGGCTTGAATGGCGCCCGGGCGCAGGGACCTAGGGGAAGCCAGATGATCTCCTTATACCTACACATTTCATGCGACGGACAGACGAACATAAGGAGTCTTAAGGTTTCAGTTTTTACAAAAATGTCTACTGCAGCCTAAACATAGAATATATTTTTTAATGTCGGTAAGGAGGCACATACTGATTTTCGCACTTCGGCGCCCGATATGATGAATATGCCGTCCTTGTGACGGACCTTTCTATTTCAGAATAACGGACGAAATGATCGCCTTACTTTTTCATGATTGCAGAGGCTTCGCGTTTGACCATTGCCTCGCCTGATTTTGAGTGATGACGAGTCACTTGTGACTTGAAGACTGGACAGAATTTATGTCTCAGGAAAATCAGATCCCGAATAGACATTTTTTTTAGTAACTTACCTCGGCCCCGAACCAGAGTTGCCCAGCCAAGTTGTCCTGCAAGACGTCTTCAGGAAACTTCACCCGGAACCCGCGCGCCACCCTCTCATCACCGAGCAGTTGATCCATTATTTGGCTGGTGATGTTCAGCACTCGATCCTGGAAATATAATGAAACAATTCCTGTGAAAAATGTAGTCAATCAAACAAAGCATCGACCTAATATTTTAGGAAGGAATTATATCGTTTTTTAAAGAAAGAATTTTAAATTTTACTTTTTTAGATATATTTTATATTTACTGCTTCGTCAAGTCTTCTTATCGACATATGGCAGCGCTTGAAGACCAAACTCTTCGAGCAGTGCGTCCTCCCTGTTCTATCTATGAGGCCAAGAAATGATTGACTGCAGGATTGATCCACAAGCTCTAAACTTGAGCTCCATAGCACGTTGGGTAACTACCCAATGTGCTATGGAGCGAGCTTTATTGAAAGTGTCTTTTACGGACAGAATCAGAAATGAGAATATAAGTAAGATGACTAAATTAACCGATATAGCTCATAAAATTAGCAAGTTGGAGTGGCACTAGGCCGGTCATGTCTGTCTCAGGACCGATGGCCGGTGGAGCAGACGAGTCCTGAAGTAGAAACCAAGTCTCGGTACGCGTAGTGTCGGACTTACAACCTGTGCAAGGTCGCCAGTGGGCGCTGGATGAGGAAGGCGGACTGCTATTGGCTGATGACGAATTTATATTTACTGTAATCGAGCTGTGACTGCGATTTCTTTTGCGCAGAATTGATACTTATTTGGCCAATTTATAATTACAACCTATGTATTATTCTGATTGTATGTATAGGATTTTGTCTTTCCATTTAGACAACTTACAGGGTTTACCTATAAATAAAAAGTCAAGTCCCGCGCCCACAAAGTAGCGAACATAGTCATTCATAAGAACCCGCTGTCTGTGAATGACATAAATATTTGATAAAAATAAAGATAACAATTTTGATAAGAATATTGTTGTTAAATTGAATAAATAATTTTGTAAAGCATACAATTAACCACAATGCGTGTACATAAATTACTTTGTGTGTTTTCTTAATTATAGTAATTAAGTATTAAAAATAAAAGATGTACCTAACTGTGCATAGGACTTATTAAGACAACACTATAACTTATGTCAAAACAGAAAGTTTTATTGTGGTTTAATTCGTAAATTTCTTCGCAGATACTTTTTGTTTTGCTTAAATTTTAAAATAAATAAACAACACAATAAAATAAGTTTTCACATAATCATAATCCTATTGTATTGCCTAGAAAATATTGTGAATATGGTTTGTTAGTGTAATTGCATATTTTGTTGTGCAATAAAGTGTTATCTCTCTCTCTCTCTCATAATCATTTAAGCCAGCGTTAAATCCCGATTGCATTGCAATAAAAACCGGCTTAGAGCTCGGAGGCTAAAAGCGAAAAAAAATTATGGTTTCATCTAACCCTTTAGAGTATTAGAACTTTTTTTATTTATTCATAATTACATGGCTTTGTCGCTTAATTAACCATGCTGCCCTATTAAAACTTTATTGAGATACTTTCTCATGGGACGATTGGATTGATTGATCATTCTTAATATTCTTAGTGTTGAAATAAAGTCTCATAATCCGTCTATCATAATCTACAATTATGATGGTATTTTAAACAGTCGTAGCCTGAAGATGAAGTATGATCGCAAATTCCTGACTATATAAGCCTTTGAAGTTATATAAACTTCGTCACGTGCTCTGGTCCCAGAAGCTCCCCGATTTGACGGGTTGCATCGAGATGTAGCGGCTAACTGCCTATGTCATATCTCGTACTACCTCAGGTAGATGCGGAAGGACGCTAGTAGATTTAGTGAGTAGTCTGGCGGCATGCATCCGACAACTCCTTGCTCTGCGAAGGTGTGTACAGAACCTGCCCCCGGGAGCCACACATACCTCTCGTAGACCTCCCCGGGGTCTGAAGGGATGCATTAATGCATGAGCTCCTTCCCGCGGTTTTCCCAGAGCGCTACAATATGGGGCTCTTCAAAAAGGGCGTAAACAGATATTTAAAGTCTCAACGAGGTAGGCAATGCATCGGCTCCCTTAATGTTGCAGATGTCCATGGACGACGGTAGCCATTTGCAATCAAGTGGACCCGTCTGCCAGTTTGCCTATAAGCAAACATTAAAAAAAATGCATTCCCAGCGACATAAAAAAATATATAAGCTTCATACAAGCACACGACCGGCTCAAAGTAGGTACAGGGCGGACACTAACCAGAATTGGTTTAATGTAGACGGTATTAATAATAACGGCAGACAAACACGCATATTGTATATCCTCGACCTAAGCCAGTTACGCTTGGCCATATGCCACATTGGGACCGATCCCCGACACCCAGAACATAGTAAATAGCGGAAAATTCGTTTAGAAATGTACCATGCCAAGAATACAGACCGGAGCCTCTGCGATGTAGTGAGGTGGGCCGGTAAAGGCTTAGCCTGCTCAACCACAGAGGCCGTCGTAATAATTGCTTCTTCCATAACTATAGGTTGCACATGATTAGCGTTTATATTATAATATATATATATTAGACAATATTATTATTGTGCAATATTCACTTATCTAAATCGCATTAAATTAGATAAATACAGATATGAAAGCCCTGTTGATCTCTGATAAAATAGTGTATAGCGATTTTTCGAGAAACTAGTTACGGTGACTTAGTATAATTATATATATATATTTAATTGCAGGAGTTCAGCAAACAGGCAGACAGCCCACTTGATGGAAAGCGGTTACCATCGCCTATGGACACTAGCAACACCAAAGGTGCTACAAATGCGCTGCAGCTCTCTTAAGGGAGACTGGAACCTGGTCACTAATGCCGGAACACAACACAAGGTTGTTATGGCGACATACTCTAGACCAGGGGTGGTCGCCATCCAATAGAGCAAATACCCTACCACCTGTCTGTGGGTTGTTTTGTCGCCTCTTACGACAGGCCGCGAAATTGTATTGTTTCTCCGTTCCTGCAGGGATAAAATGTTTACGTGATCGAGTCCATATGTTCCTGTGGAGCTCGGGCTATTATAAGAAAACCGCAAGTATAGCCTCCGCCACAATTATTGAAAAATACAATAAACCATACTTATACCTTATGATGGGAACCGGTTAAATATTAACCGCTTTTTAAACGTTAGAATCGGTTTTATTCAAATACTAGCTGCCCCGGCAGACGTTGTCCTGCTCTGAAAAAATAAAAATCTGGGACCCGATCCCAGCGCCACCTACCGGTTCCAATAGTGGATTTAAACCATCCGGGGACCCATTCAAACACACAAGCACAAAATCACCAAAATCGGTCCAGGTGATTAGGAGGATTCTAGTACCCGATCTCAGCGCCACCTACCGGTTCTAATTGCGAATCTAAACCATCCGGGAACCCACTCAAACATACAAAAAACAAAATCACTAAAATCGCTCCAGGTGATTAGGAGGATTCTAGAACCCGATCTCAGTGCCACCTACCGGTTCCAACGGGATAAAAAGTATCCTATGTCCAGCTCCTGGGTACAGCCGTTCTTGTTCTTGAGTTATAAATAGTGTAACTAACACGACTTTCTTTTATATATATAGATGTTGTTACGAATGTAAGCGTTAAAAACGTAAACCTCCATTAACCGGTTTATTCAGAGAGAATTAGTTTTTTTTATACGGCAAAATATATTTCTAATATAAATATGTGTCTGTATACGACTGAAAACTTAGTGTCCCTCATGGCTCGCTTTGAAGGTGTACAGGAAAACCGTTCGAAACCGATTTATTTAACAAAGCGTATTGAACGAACTTGATATCGTCGTCGTCTGTATAATGAGCTGGTCGGCGATAATCCCATTTTAGATATATTCAATGGTAACACTAGAGAGTTTAAGCGATTGATCGAAACAACAAATTTCTCTTGCATATATTAATTATTTATTATCAACAATCATATGTTATAGAATCTAAACTACTTTATGGTATATTACTTACGTAACGTACGTATAACTCTATATCTGTATTTTAAATTTCCTGTATTCACATGTTTAGGAATACGACTTAGATTCTAAAATTGTGTTAAAATATTTAGATGTATTTATGGTTGTATTCTGTTATGTGAAATAAATAAATAAACAGATATAAAACCGTTAAAAAACTGTTTAAGGTTATAGGTAGAACAAAACCGAAAAGAAAAGCTCCTACGTAGGTACTCGGGCTATGATTGGTTTAACTTTTTTATTCGGTTTCCAAGCCCTAACTATCACAAATCAATGAACCGCTTATTAAAATGTAAGTAAGAGCCATGCTAATTAAGTGTTTTGTTACGTATTATGGAAAGGAAATAGATAATTATGTTGGTAAATATTATATAGTTGTTTTTCGATTGCGAAACCATTAAACTTAGACCTGTGGATTACAATAGAAACTTCTCTTTACGGTTTTGTTCTAGCTTCAACCTCAATCATACGGTTTTTGGTAACAAAAGTTCCTTAAATTGGTTTTGTTGAATAAACCGGTTTTAAACTGTTTTTTCCGCTCGCCTTCAAAGCGCAGCCATGTGGTACAGCAAGTTTTCAATCGCACACAAACACAGGTTGAGAGGGTAAAGTAAAGTAATTGTCGCATAATAAACCGCTTATTGTAGGTTTACATAATTCTTTTTAACGTTTACACTGCGAACGAAACAGTTGACTAAAACCGGTTATAACCAATTAAAGGAGATAAAATTTAAACCGGTTCCAAGCCTTGTCCGCTAATATCAAAAATCGTTGACACTATACCAAAACTTCTATTCATGTTATCGTATATATTTTTCAGATCTTACAAGCTTACACGTAACTGAATATAACACGCAATCAAAATAACTAACCCAGGTCATATAACTCCTGTCTGCGTAATAAAATACAATCGTGTTATAAGTGCAACGAAACCGGAGCAGGTCATTAGTCTAACCAATATAGATTACATTAGTCTAACCGATATAAACCAAGGGAAGGTAAAAGTGGGTACTTAGAAGTAATTTTCTATTAAGAAACGCATTAGCGTTTGGTCCTAATTCATCTAAAGATAAGAACAAAGAAAGTAGTGCAGGACTGTTCTGGAACTTTAAGGTAACTTGAATTTAAGACAAATGTAATTAAAAACTTACAGATAAAATGCAATCTTAAAAAATACGACGAATTGACGTATTAATGGGATGTGAGATTTATCTTAGCTTAAGTGTAAAGTTGCGGTTGACATACTCGTTTCCCTGTTTCATTTATCTAAGTATGTATTGGACAGAACTGAAGAATTTGTGAACATTGCTTATAATCCAAATAAATTTCACAATTAATTTTAATTTGGATCGTCCTGTAAGTGGTCTGAAGGGCCAGTATAGAAACTTAAGATTTTTCGATCACCATATAAAAGTTAATTAAAAATATGTGTAGATTAGGTGGTGGGCACTGAAAATCAATGTTCTGGCGGAGTATCTTCCGACTCAGCAATATACTGAATGCCATTCTCGTTTGTCGAATAGCGGCACCTACAAACATATTTTGTCTCGTCTATTTTATAAATTGTGCGTGTCCCATTTCGCAAATAAACGTTTTCTTACTTGTAATAAAATACAAAAACAAACCTTTAAAAATTACACTTACATGAATAAAACATTCGAATTGTTTCAGTTTTACATACAGCCATTATACAATTTAGTAGATGGACAACTTTTATCTTATGATTTAAAAATAGACCCCTAATAGAATAAACCGATCCAATGTTATATACATTGTAGCTACTAGTCACTTCGCAGTATTTTCCTTGAGTACATTGAACAAGTGCATCCTTCTATGTGAGGATTCAAAGCAATGCAATTTAAAAGCAATAAAATACATCCTGGTAACCTAGAAGTAATGTAATTTTTTTTCTAGCTGGAGTACAGCAGACAGGCAGACGACCCAGCTGATGGAAAGAGGTTAACGTCGCCTATAGACGTTTACAACACCACAGATGTTACCAACACGCTACCGGCCTCGAAGAAATTTTATGAAACCCAAATCGTAGCGTTATGGGGACACTTCAGCTCAGAGCTCATTCCAAAATCCCCATGGTATGCGAGAGAAACGTTCTTGAGAAATGCTGCGTACATGAGCGTAACGGCGTAAGGAAGTGAGGATGAACAGAACACCCAGCGATGGCGAGCGGTGCGGTAGAAAGATGAAGATACCATTCTGAAAAGAGGGCCTAAAGTAGTCGGCTTTGGAGTCGCTTAGTGAAATTGATACCTTTCTAGATATTCTGTAAGACATAGTAGTTGTTGTTGATGCTTGTTACCTCTTTAGTCCCTCAGTTCCTCGGAACACTTCCCATTGTACAGTCAGTAGAATACGCGAAGTCTCTCTGAAGGCCAAGCGTATCTAAACCGTCTGTGAGTGTAGGATTATCGACAATGCGAACGGCTAGATGTCGAATACTGTCCAGGGGATATAGACTTTTTTGGGAAATGCCATAATGCCAGTAGCAGGCCCAGAACTAATCCACGCCAAAGCTAAGTAGGCAATAAATAATTTGTTGCGTGCACATAAACAACAGTGAAAGTCCAGTCAGTACGAATAAATTAAACTTACTGTCTGGTATGTCTGAGTTATTTATTTCCTGTATCTTATACTAATATATAAAGCTGAAGAGTTTGTTTGTTTGGTTGAACGCGTTAATCTCAGGAACTGCTGGTCTGATTTGAAAAATTCTTTCAGTGTTAGATAGCCCGTTTACCGAGGAAGGATATAGGCTATATATCATCACGCTAAGACCAATAGGAGCGGAGCACCAATGAAGAATGTTTCAAAATGGGGGGGGGGCTTTTTTTAACTTACTTTTTTGTAACTATTCCACCCGGACGAAGTCGCGGGCAGAAGCTAGTCTTCTATATTTTCATTTATTGATTCACGATAATCTTTGTTTAATACAGGGGGTATTCCGCAAGCTTAAAAGTTTTTTAACATCTTTACATATAATAAAACTGCAGAGGTTGAATTTCTGTACAATGAAAAAAAATGTTAAAAACCGAGTCAGGGAGATGTAAGAAGTGAAATAGAAGTAATTTAGATTTTTTTCAAATTTTTTGTTTCTTTGTCTGTCTGTCTGTCTGTCTGTTTGTGCCGGCTAGTCTCCAGAACAACTGGACAGATTTAAATGAAATTTTCTATGGTGGCAGCTTATATCCCCGGTCAACATATAGGATACTTTTGATCCCGAAAAATTAGAGTTCCTGTGGGATAGTTAAAAAACGCGGAAGTCGCGGGCATGAACTAGTTTTGAATAAAAGCTCTAAGTTAAACACATAACATATTCTATCTCCACATAAAGACATACCTACTTAACAATATTTATATGATCTCTGCTGGCAAAAGGAGTGCAAAGGGTTGCTAAAAGAGGCAACATAGATTTACCTTAGTTTACAGATATTTTTTATTGCCTGAGGTGGTAAACAGGTAGACGGCCAACCTAACGAAAAGTGGTTGCTGTCGGCTATAGAAGTTTGTTAAATCAGGGGCGGACGCGTTGCCAGCCTTTAAGCTAGAAGGGATGGAATAGGGGGGTGAGATGGGAGGGACAGGATAGTAAGAGAGATGGCATAGGGGAAGATAAAGGTGAGCCACGGGGACTGTCGTCCACCGTACGAAATACGATTAGCGCAAGGCTAACCGTTTCACGCTGATATTCTGTGGAAGCATGGTATCCCACCGGTCGAGCTGGCCCTAAGAGCTGGAATCAAGCTACTGATCTTAGCATGGCTGAACCACGTGTAGGACTAATTACATAACTAACTTAGCTTCACACATTCAACGAATTTACCTATCTTTACCTAACAAGGTTTTCGATCTGCACACAAGTATGATAAACTACCTCGCGAGCTAAGCTAAATAAGTTAAGTTAGCTCTTGGTCTACAACCGGCTTAAGACTAGATAACTGGAATTTCAAAAACTGGGCCATCCGGCTAATGAGTGAATGAGACGCCAACTATCAGTCGAAGACTGACAGCTAAGCTGTAAACTTGCCAATTTTCGGTTTTGTTCAACAACCATTAGCCAGTTGGTGAATTGATAGACAACTTAGCCGTGGCTATTTTGTGAACAACCGGCATTTAGCTGGTTTCTACGATAACTACCAATGTCTACATACGATTTACAAATCCGCTCAGTGTTATCTTGCACCTAATGCGGTTGAAAGCGGCACAGATACTATTACAAGTCACGAGAACGTTTCAATGAATTCCTTTGGTGTACTGTAACATTATGAGACGTCATCTTTAAACAATTCTCTTTCGTACGCTTCAATAACTTTCAATTTCAAAATCATGTGACTTGAAGCGTATTGTATTGAGGTCGTAGACCTTCAAGTTATTATTCAACTGATTGCTTTTATGTGCAGATAAGACAACGTGTAATGTTTTAATGATAACGAATTTAATAATCTACACCAACAAGTAATTAAAACTGTAGTGTTCTGTGATTCCAGAATCAAGATATCTTGCTTGGGAGTTTGTTATGCCCCTTCTTCTCCTTTATTACTAATAAAAATAGCTTTAAACGCGGTGGTAGACTCATGACTTTTAATAAGTAATCTGTAAGATTCTATTTTAAAATAACTACTTTCATTTTCAAATGTCAACATTTAAATCAAAGCTGTTAAATGAATGACCGTTTTTAATATTTATCTGTTAATCAATGGCTTAATAAATTTGAATCAAAATTTCAGAAATTAAAAGAAATTTAAACTACCCCCCTATTCATTACAAATATCTTGTTAAGCTCACAAGATAGGATTTTAAATCCCAAATCCCACGCGAACGAAGTTGCGGCCGCATCTAGTACTACATAGATATATTTGATTCGCTACCATCAAGGTGCAAATAAAACAATTTCATTTCCAAATAGATTACAAACAGTTGAAACGGTTAAAGATGGTGTTTGTATTTCAGCACTAACAGAAAATCTACATAATTGAGAATCAGATTTGCAGCACTCGTAACAAATATAAAAGATAGTTACTAAGCTAGAATAGAACACTAATAATACACTAGTTCGGAGTTTTTGTCGGGAGGAACCTGAAGAATGTTTTGCAGTAAATTTGGTACTAAACTATAGTCATTAATAGTATTCTGACAAAATCTATAACTGTTAGTTGACCTACCTTAACAAGTTTAACAACTTTGCACTCTACATGCAAAACTGGTTCGGAGAGCAATGATCTATATATTAGTTGTACTTTTTCCACTACAACATTAGACCTCATGTTATAAGAAGGGTGTAATAAAATTTCTCGTCGTGTCGCGAGCCTATTTACCCGATTTTACCAATAACAGTAACTGGACGAACAACATCAAAGATTACTTACTAAATCGCCTACATAATATATGTAAAATGATCCATATATTACATTACATTTTTGTTCCCAAGTAAACAACGGGCACGCGATCCACCTGGCTGTAACTGGTTATCAACGCCCATAGACATCTTAAAGAGCCGATGCCTTGCCTACTTCATCATTGACACTGAATATCTATTAAGGGGCCATTCATAAATTACGACTCGACGAAATTTGACATTGTGCGACAAGGGGTGGGAGGGGTCAAAACATCATGAAATTTATGTGACGTAATATATGTATGGCCCCTTACGCCATATTCGAATTGAGACCCACATTGTAGCGCTTTGGAAAATCCGCGGGAAAGAGCTCATTCCGCAGCTTGCGCAAGTTCGGTGCACACCTAATTAAAATTTAGAATATTTGGTTACACCATTATTTGGAGTGACCCATATTGTAGCTCTTTAGAAAAACCGCGGGAAAGTGCTTATTCCACAACTTGCACACGTACGATTCCACCTCTTTGAAATTTTGAATATTTGTTTACTCCATATTTGCAGTCACTCTCATTGTAGCGGTTTGGAAAAAGCGCGAGAGGGAATTCATTCCACGTTCATTTGCACACGTACGGAAAAAATGTAATCCACGTACGGTGGACGTGTGCCAAACGTCCAGAAAGTGTGAATGAATTCCCACATACAGGGAATACTTAATCACTGTAAAGAAGATAAAACGTGCAAAATTTTGCAGAAATGAAAATGCCACGCGATTTTAAAATGGTTATATAATTATTAATGTTACGTACGTCGCAAAATCAATTTCCTCGAGGAAAACTACTTAATATTATACCAAAATTGAAGTATAACAATTACAATACATAGTAATAGTTCAAACAAAGTTTCTGAACAAAGGGCGTTCAAATATTACGTAATCAGGCTTTAGGTGAAGGGTGGGGGGAGGAGGGTATAATATGTTTTCTTATTTTTATTAACAAAATCAGGGGAAGATAGCGAAAATCTTATAATAATATCAACCCGTAAACTTCTCACTGCTGGCACAGGCCTGCCCCATATCAGGGGAATCGGACGGTAGTTTCATCAAGCTTATCCAAAGCTGAGCTGATACATAGAAGGGTTGCACAAATTCACATATCAATAACATTGATGTGCAGATTTAGTCACGAGACTGTCCTTCACCTTCGACACGTAAAAATGTTAAAAGTGCGAATTTACGATATTAGTCAAAAAAGTTTATTTTGAATAAAAAACATAAGTTGAAAATTTTCTGTAATGATGTATGGAAAAATAAGCAAGAATGAACTAGTAGCGACCTCTAAAAATATTGTATTTAGGGGTTTTTTTCAGAATTACATGTTCTGATACGCGTTATTTATTCTTAGCATACACCACATGCCATATTATGCACAGATATAATATATACGTAATCATAAAGGGATTAATAACTAAGGCTTGGAAACGGTAAGAAAGCCGAACCGGTTACAGCCATAGGAACTTTTATTTTCTGTTTTGTTCTCACTTTAAGCTCAACTAAACGGTTTTTGGGAACAAAATTTCGTTAAATAGGTTTTGTTGAATTAACCGGTTTGGAACGGTTCTTGCTGCACATCGCTAAATCGCAGTCATGTGGTACAGCAAGTTTTAAGTAGCGCACAAACACATTTTGAGAGAGATAGAAAGATACTTCGTCTTCTCACAGAATAAACCGGTTTTTAATTCAGGTTTACATACTTAACACTATCTTTAAGGTCACACTCCGACCGGAATAGTTGACTAAAACCGGTTAATACACAAAGTATGTAAATCAGAAGTTTATAACAGAATAATAAATTTAGCAAACTTTGTAATATAGTAGTTTATAAACGTTTCGCAATAAAATGAAGTCAGCCTTCCCGAAAGTTTTATTTTACAAACGCAATGTCATAATAAACTTTCAAAACAACATGAAATGTTTGCAAGTTGAACACGAAATGACTCATTAAACTCCTTTTTTAGAAGACAGCCCAAAGTTACAAGGTCGCAACGAAAATACCGGCTGGTTTAAGATAATCGTAACTAATAAATAAATCTACTTGTAGAACGGATGTAGGAGGATCGGGGATTGAATGGTCGTTCCAAGTATCGCTGGAAGGATAGAGTGGAAGCTGACCTGACCGCATTACAAGCACAGAACAAAGGAAATAGCGGACTCTCGTTTCAGAGGCCAAAACTCACTTTGGGCGGTTGAGCCAACGGAGTTACTTAATTTATATTATATATGGGACTGTGAGTTAGTTTCTGACGATTTCACGCCTTAAATTCGCAACAGAACATCACAATATTTTGCACACGTTCAGGGGTGTAGAACAGGACATAGGGCACACTTTCATCCAGAAAAGAGTACTGTTGTTGACGCCACCTTTGGCACTTCACAAACACATTCGTCATAACAACGATAAAGACAGCGACAATTTTAATGTGTTGCTTTCATGGTTAGTTAGTTCCACCTTCGCTACATTACGTTACGGGTATTGGTGATTAGCTACTTTGAATTAACAATTAAGGTATAATATAAATATGCTTAATGATTTTAAAATTCATAAAAATCCTTCGAAGGCCTTAATAACGTTCATTGGCAGTGGTGACCACATATGTTGTCTGTACCGTCTGTCTGTTACGCTTCCATGGAAAAAATGCAAGACAGTTTTTGCTGAATTTCGTTATACATGTATGTATTATCAATTTTTACATTTATTTAATTGCATAGTTGTTGTCATGTTTCTTTTTAAGGTTTATAATTAATTTTATGTACCCTCTTATTTTTAAACGTAACAATCGGTCATTTCTTTAATTGAACAATAATGTTATATTTTTATTTATTCTGTCATTAGCGCCTGTTTTGTATAGAGTAGTTGTCTATAATTTACCATAATATTATGTAACAATATTTATCCCTAATATGATGCGGTAATTGTGTAGATTACAATGCAAAATCTCTCAATTGTATATAGACGGTATTCACTACATTTTATTTTCATGTTGGCAAATGCCATAGATTTTTTTACTGTGTTTGATTTATATTATTACATGTAAAACTTTAAATATAATATCTGATATAAAATATTATCTAAAATTTCCAAACAGTAATATATTAAATTCTTGTCATTCATAACCCTTTTAATTAAAATAGTTTAGCAATGATTTTAATCCGCTACCGGCTGTGCCAATTTACTAAATTTCTTATACTGTAAAATTGTTGGAGGGATGGCGATGTGTTCTAAAAATGTTTGTCGAATGTGCAGAGCGAGTAGATGAAATGTGCTTAAACCGTGAGGTTCTCTGATTATAAGCATTGTGAACAGTTGCGGTTCTTTTATTTCCATAAACCCTTCTGTTGCAACTATTACACTATACTGGATATGAGTACTTTTATCCAGAATAATGGAATAATATATTCATTGGGATAGTCCGAATTTTCCGGGGGCGAATCTAGGCTCTACCCGAACAAAATCTAATGTAATTAACCTGTGTGAGTGCTTGATCTCTGAATAAACTAGGGTTATTTACCAAGCATTGCCCTTCGGCGAATCCGCGTGGAAATCATATGCGTTGAAATAATTCTTTGTGATCTCTTGCCAAAGTTAATAGTTGGTTCGCAATATCAGCACCATAACTTATAGATGTAACTAACAACCGCTGCGTCTCAGCAAGGCAAAACCTTCCATGTCACCTATCCATTTTACATACGGGTACATATCGATGTCAAAGTGAGTTTTTTAGTTCCGCTTTCACGCCTCGGCACGACTTGATTTTCATTAATTTTCGAATATTAAAATTAAATCCAAATGGCATCGAACACAAGTTTTAGCCGACGAGACTGCGGGCAAAGTTCTAGCAATCCTTATAAAGAAAACTTAATAAGGTAATGAATGAATAAACTGCTTTTATAATAAACGGCAGTCAAACGCACACATTGCATATCCCCAAATTAGGCAAGTTACGCTTGTATTATGGCCAATATACAACGGACCACTCTGGGGTCGCTCCCAGACACCCAGACTGTAGTAAAAACGGAAAGTTCCTCTATGAAATTTAGCATGGTAGGAATCGAACTCGGAGCATCGGTGTTGTAGTGAGATTGGCCGGCAACAGTTAAGCCCGCTCAATCACAGAGGCCGTCAATAATAAAAAAAAACAACACACAATCACAATTCAATCGTCACACTCCACTACTTATACTACTACTAACCTTTCTTTCTAAATTTACCAAATAAATCAGTATCAATACGCATTGGCCAACCAACCGGCCATATGGTATTGCGTATTTGTATATATGTGACCTCCATGCAGCGTGCGCGTGAGTCATGTATTTAACAACAAAAGCGACGCATCGGCCACTTGAAATGTTCAAGGTGTATTTTATATTTCCTAGTCGATGCGTTGAACAGTTTATAAAGTTACCTTTTTTTATTGTACTATATAGACTTATCACGATCTAGGCTAATGTAAAGCGAAATTATTGTATGAGAATGAGTACAAGTGCCCAGAAGTATTGTCTTAAGCATATTGTTGCGAACCGGTCCTCTGCAGGTGTTTTATTATCCCTTCGAATTTGAGTGATCTATTGTTTGCTCTAATCCTGTTGTACGCCTCCCGGTAATACGTCATAAATCCTTCTTTTTTTTTATTGCAGGAGTTCAGCAGACAGGCAGACGGCCCACTGGATTGAAAGCGGTTACCATCGCCTATGGACATTTGCAACACCAAAGGCGCTACAAAGGACCCGCTAAGAAGGCTACACTTTTAAAGCGTTTAATGCTGCACAAAATGTCGGAGACAGGAAATGTTACAGAACATTTGAATACCTTTTTCGACGCTGTGGATAAGCTTGCAGACTTGGGTATAAACATCAACGAAGATTTAGTATCTATTATGTTGTTATACAGTTTGCCCGGAAATTTCGAAAGCTTTAGATGTGCGATTGAATCTGGAACCTGGTCGCTAATGCCAGAACACAACACAAAGTTGTTATGGCATATGGCATGCTCTAGACCAGGGGTGGTAGCCATCCAGTCGGGCAAATGCCCGACCACCTGGCTGTGGGTTGTTTAATCGCCTCTTAAGACAGGCCGCCCGGCCGAAGGAAATTGTATTCTTTCTCCGTTCCTGCACGAATAGATCTTCTTTCTATTGTTTGCATTTCATGAGCATTCTTAGAAGCCATTAACTTTATAAGTTAAGAATTCAAACGAACAGCGGGCATTGTGCTAGGAGGCCATGTCTGATTTGGAAATATATAGGGTCGGTCCGTTGAGAATTAGTTAGTTGAGGTTCAACTGCAATCAAGACGTTTCCTAATGTACTTTCGGAACGAGTATCTTATAATGACGGATTTTGCGATTGCGATTTATTTCATGTGTAAGCATAAGCGCTCTGTTGTTGTTGTTGTTGTTCGAGCCTACCCCGCAAGGGAACTGGAGTGAAGTTATGTATGTATGTATGATTTATTTCATTACGATTTTCTGCTTTACGGTTTGGACTTGTTGTATGCGGTTGTTTTGTAAGAGCTGTGAATTACGTGTGTGTACTTCCAATAAACTTTGTGATAATTCCAACGGCATTTTGAATTCACATCCCACAAATTCGTAACAATATTAAAAAATACATTTCGAAATATTCCAAATTAAGAAACCAAAGCCTCGAGAAACGATTGTGATTACCTTGATTGTTTACGGGCATCCTACGGTATATATAATTATTTTCATCCTAACTGCATTATACATAATTATACGGTACAGAAATCAGTGCTTAAGGAGTGACAAGAAAAAATCGTGTATATGTCACTGAACTCTTCTTGCGTGTTCAAGTGAGTCTCGTCTCGGGGCGGTAGATACACAGTTGTATTTGGGAGGTGACGTTGGAATCGGGTACCAAGATTTTAATGAAATATTTTGTGTGTATTTGAGTGAGTCTTGGGATGGTTTAGCTTAACAATTGGATCCGCTAGATGGCGCTGGAATCGGGTTCTAGATTTTCATTTGTTCAGAGCAGGACAACGTCTGCTGGGTCCGCAGGAAATTGTATTCTTTCTCCGTTCCTGCACGGATAGATCTTATTTCTATTGTTTGCATTTCATGAGCATTCTTAGAAGCCATTAAGTTTATTAGTTAAGAATTCAAAGGAACAGCGGGCATTGTGCTAGGAGGCCATGTCTGATTTGGAAATATATAGGGTCGGTCCGTTGAGAATTAGTTAGTTGAGGTTCAACTGCAATAAAGACGTTTTCTAATGTACTTTCGGAACGAGTATCTTATAATGACGGATTTTGCGATTGCGATTTATTTCATGTGTAAGAATAAGCCTAAATGGCGCTCTGTTGTTGTTGTTGTTGTTCGAGCCTACCCCGCAAGGGAACTGGAGTGAAGTTATGTATGTATGTATGATTTATTTCATTACGATTTTCTGCTTTACGGTTTGGACTTGTTGTATGCGGTTGTTTTGTAAGAACTGTGAATTACGTGTGTGTACTTCCAATAAACTTTGTGATAATTCCAACGGCATTTTAAATTCACATCCCACAAATTCGTAACAATATTAAAAAATACATTTCGAAATATTCCAAATTAAGAAACCAAAGCCTCGAGAAACGATTGTGATTACCTTGATTGTTTACGGGCATCCTACGGTATATATAATTATTTTCATCCTAACTGCATTATACATAATTATACGGTACAGAAATCAGTGCTTAAGAAGTGACAAGAAAAAATCGTGTATATGTCACTGAACTCTTCCTAAACCGTTGGACCGATTTCTATGAATTTTCTTGTTCAAGTGAGTCTCGTCTCGGGGCGGTAGATACAGTTGTATTTGGGAGGGGACGTTGGAATCGGGTACCAAGATTTTAATGAAATATTTTGTGTGTATTTATTTGAGTGAGTCTTGGGATGGTTTAGCTTAACAATTGGATCCGCTAGATGGCGCTGGAATCGGGTTCTAGATTTTCATTTGTTCAGAGCAGGACAACGTCTGCTGGGCCCGCGAGCATATCTATTATATATATTAGGTAATACGGGAAGGGAATTTTTTGTACCTTTTTTTAAGCAACTTGTGCGCACAGACAGGGGCCTGTGAGATTTAGCATAGTTAAAGTTTATGTGGAGAAGAAATACATAAAGCTAAAATTTTGTAATATCGTCTGTGAACTTCTGATACCTCCTAAGTAGCATTTTTGCGCAACACTTTATTTTGATGCCATCTTTTGGCAAAGGTCAGAATCAATTGAATTTTATGTCCCTCCTGGAAATTTTTGTTTTTAGTAGTTAGAAGATCTCAGAAGGTCACGGACGATATTTGAAATAAAATTGAACAAAACATTAATTGTTAACATTTAACACAGTGTCCAACGCATAATTTGTGCAAACAAAATTGTTAAGCTAGCACAACAATTGTAACAAACTATTTAAGGGTGTTGAATGCGTTTAGTGTTTCTTAAATCAATTTAAGGAACGTCATGCAAGCGGCCCTTAGGATAAGTTCTACTACCCTACATTAGATTTTAAGGCATTCATGTAATTTTACTAACCAAATATGAATTGTAATTATTCGAATTCAATTATTATTATAAGCTTCAGAATTTTAACCACTGCTCAGTCACTAGTTGTCCTAAATACAGTTACATAAGCAGTTTTAATATAAAATTCAATCTCACGTCCTTTGCAATTCTAATTTCCTTTAAGAGCATCGAGCTTGAACGCCAAAGCGCTGTAGGGGAATTCCGCCGTGGCCGTATGCGTTGAATACGAAGCCTTCATAGTATGATGACATTTGTATATAATTACTACAATATTGATGGCCTCTGTGGTTGAGCGTGCTAAGGCTTTCATGGCTTACCTCCCTGCAAAGCAGAGGCTCAAGGTTCGATTCCTGGTATAATAAATTTCGAAAACGAATTTCCTCCGTTATCTGTTATGGTCTGGGTGTCTGGGATCGGCCCAACATAACGGTAACTTGCTTAATTTGAGATTTACAATGTGTACCTGTCGATTATTATTATAAATAAATATAATGAAAAAAATATTTTATAGGCAACACACACACGGCTTTTGCTTTTACATAGTCTTATTTCAAGTAATTTTAGAAACTATATTATACAGAAGGAAAAGTATAATTTGATACGCTGACATTTATAGTTCCAAAAGTTTAGATCCGACACCAATAATAGAAACAATGGCCATCCTTGTATCATTAAAGTTTACTTATGTTTTTATTAAAATCGACACGCGTATGCAGCGGGTGGCGTGACCCCTCTGACTTAGGTGAGCACTGAAAATCAGTGCGTTATACTACGTTTCGGCTCAGACAAATACTGAATGCCAAACTCATTTCTCACATTGCGGCATACATTTTCTTTAAATATATTTTTTATTCTCTTATATCCCTTTTTTACTTCAATAATGTGTTATCTTGAATATCGAAACTTTAGAAGCGATACTTTTTAACCTTTAAAAATAATAACTTGATATCTTTAAATATACATTGTAGTTTGCCGGAGAAAAGTTATTCGTTTCGATACAATTATTTTTTGAAGATCAAACAAACTTCTAAAATTTATTTAGATAACATATTATTGCAGCAGAGGCGATATCTGTTCTGTTGTTTTGTTTGCGTCGCATTTAGAAATACATATTTTCTTTCTTTCTTTATTTTCTTTCCAACCATGCAGCTAAGCAACCCTCCTCGCTACTAGTGCTATGTTTCTGATAGTAAGCACCGTTTTGAGTAATCATGAGAAAAATAGGACTGCCAATTGCCTCAAACTTTGGCTACCATATCAGACGTAAAACCAACCTGAGACCAGTAAGTTTTGCTCGCGTAAGATCCTAAGGCTAAGTACGAGCTTCATTGGCAATATCGGACTCATCCTTTCACACATATTTGTCATACGTTTACACAAAATCCACGTTCAGCCCACCTGGTACAGATGTGTGTGACGTCACAAGGCCAAAACTGTTTATCGTTCTGACAATCAAAACTAACTATACAATCGGCATGATTATGGAAGATCACAGTAATATTGTACTGTGTGAATATTTAGTAAAACGTATTAGCTCGGTAAATGATAATCTTAAGTCATTTACTGCGCAGTTCGCATCACTGATCTAAAGCCGGCCGTAACCGTGGCGATACTTAATAACATTTCGGACTGGTTTTTAGAGGAAAATATAATTCTACAACGCAAGGGGATTCCCATCTAAATGCCATATGCGAAAGATATTTTAGTTATTCAGGGCCGTCTTAAGTGAGTTGGGCGAAGGGATGCAAAAATAATTACATTTTGTTTAATTTTTAAAGGAAGCTAGGGTGCTAGTGATATGTAGGCGTGGTAGCGTAATGGCTAGCGCACGCGTCCTGAACCCATGGACCACTTAGGCAGTTTTTCTGATCTAATATGCATATTGTTACAATTACCACGTGCTAACAACGCTGAAGGAATAACATCGTGATGTAACCTGCACCTCGAGATAACCAATGTGTCAAACCTGCCAAGCCGCCTTGGACAAGCGTGGCGGGTATACTGTCTCTTCCCACTATAATAGGAGGCCCGAGCCCAGCAGTGGAACATTTATGAGCCTTTATTTATGGGAACGACTTAGAAGAATATAACTTAGAAAAAGCCCTTACATGTAACATTACAACCGTACATCTGGTCGATGACACTATAGAGCCTTCTTAATGTTTTTGGTATAGACAAACACCACTAAAACTTTCAGCCGACATTTTATTATTATTTTATTGCGAAGCCGGTAAACATATTTCGGTATTCTGTAAACTCCACTGTGCCACGGGCAAGCCAGTGTAAACGTCACTCTATATTTATAAATTATTACACGCCACTCTATATTTATAAATTATTACACGCCACTCTATATGTATTAATTATTTGTAAGCGAAAACTCATGAAATAAA
The DNA here is from genome assembly GCA_019925095.2 of Dendrolimus kikuchii. Lineage (NCBI taxonomy): Eukaryota > Metazoa > Arthropoda > Insecta > Lepidoptera > Lasiocampidae > Dendrolimus > Dendrolimus kikuchii. The sequence goes on along the minus strand of CM034412.1, from coordinate 9,246,048 downwards.
CGTTTAAAATTTTTATATCTTTTAAATATTAATTTCAGCTAGCGCCAGTTCTGCTAATGGTAATCCACAATATCTTCTCGATATCGTCGCGACGGAATAATAGTAGAAAAATATTGGTATGCGTTAGCCGAAATGAATATTGAAAAGCGAATAAAATTTTAAACATTTATTTTACGAGTTTTCGCTTACAAATAATTTATAAATATAGAGTGGCGAGCACGCCATTGGTAATTACAGTGTACCGATATCAGAAAAACCTACGATTGAGACGATAGTGTCCGAGGATTTTGATCAAATAGCAATAGCAGAGTTGCGTCCCTGCCGTGCCGGAATGATTTCCAACACAGCGTTGATTTTCAGTGCCAGCCTGACTTCCGCGAAAACATATAAGACGACTGAAGGTGAAGGTCCTGCAACGAGGTCGTGTAACCTCTTAGTGATCTAAGAACCGTATACACATAAATAGGCTAATTGGCAGTGCTAATCACATTTCACACAAAAAATACCACACATATCCAGTCTTTGGGGTGAGTCACGGACTGTTTACATAGAAGCGTTATCGTGTTACGCTCGATGATGGCATGTGCTATCTCAGTTCACTTTAAAACTTTCAAAGCAGTTTTTTGCAAGATACTCAACAACAGTGATAGTGATTTTTAGCAGTCTTCAATAAAAATTACTGTATTTTGCGAAATTATTTTAGTTTTATTTTATACTAGAGTTTACCCCGCGGCTGCGCCGCGGGTCAACCTCTAGTTCGTATCTTTTGTTTAAAAAGCAAGTGGTACAGGTTACATTGTATTAAATTTGTATGTATTTGCCCCCGAAAGATTCACTTCATGTTATATCGCAAACTATACCACACCCGTCTATATGTAAACTACATAAATGACAAAATAGATAACATGGTCCAAGTGGACCAAGTGTTCCAAATGGACCCAGTGGACCCAGTGGACCCAGTGGACGAAATGAACAAAATCACAAAACCTGTCCTAGTTTCCGGGATAAACTTAACATAAATCTATCCCAAAATGTATCCCATTATCCGGGATAAAAAGTATCCCTTGGGCACTCTTGGTATTCAAATTATATATGTACCGAGTTTCAGCCAAATCGGTCCAATAGTCTTTACATAAAAGGATAACAAACAAAAAGACAAATATATTTTTATCCCGGAAACTATCCCATTTTTCGGGATAAAAAATATCCTATGTTCATTCTCGGCATCGAAAATATATATATATATATATATATTGAGTTTCAGCCAAATCGGTCCAGTAGTTTTTCCGTGAAAACGGAACAGACAGACAGAGTTACTTTCGCATTTATAATATTAATAGGGATTTTACCTGGTAACGATATTAAAATGATGTAGCAAAAATAGTTATTTTTCACTTTTGCGTTACGTACATGGTACCAAATAACAATTATCTTGAAGCTGTACTGAATCAAAGCAAAAAGGATTATCAAAATCGGTCGAGAAACAAAAAAGTTATGACTGAACATAGATAACAAAAATATTTACACGACGAATTGGGAACCTCCTATTTTTTATATTGAGTAAAAACTGCATTTCGTAGTGCTCAGGGAAATCCTCTGCTAGGAGTTTATTCCAAATGGAATCGTTGCGTACACGAGCGTAAAAGCTAGAAGGTGAAAAAACATAAATAATGGTATAGTGACCATAGTGATACCTATGGTCTATTAGTTTGTATATATGGCTGGTTATTTTATTCCATTATCTGTATTATAAAATTTTAAACATACCGTGAATATATTGAAGCTTTAAAAAAAACTACTGGAATAGACTATATAAACGACGGAGAACACGATGCATATTTTTTAAGATTTCTTATCTGTTTGTCGGTTTGTGTGTTTGTTCGGGATTCACGTAAAAACTACTGGGCCGACTTCGCTACAATTTTCGCTGTTCGACAGCAAATTGTTAGACTTAAAATCATCGCTACTTTTTATCCCAAGATTCCCGCGAGAAGTTTTCAGGAAAAATTTAAAATGGCCAGATTTTGTTTTTAATATATTTTATAGTTTTCGATTTTTTATGATTATTAAGCAGCTAGTGTAAGTAGTACTTGGTACAAACCTGAGCGTGCCTGAGCTGATTGACGAGGGTGGAACATCTCTCCGGGTCCTTCCTCCCATCGAACGAGTCCAACTCCGCCGCCACCATATTGAGGGCATCGTCCGCGAAGAAGAATTGCGCTAGAAGAGAACGGTCGTCCCTCTGGAACAACAAAACTGCTATTAAGATTCCTGTAATTCAAAAATTGGACCCAAACAAATAACAATTAAACAAACTGTATGTGTGCAGGAACGGAGAAAGAATACTAAAATTTCTACGTTCGGACGGCCTGCCGCAAGCGGCGACAAAACAACTCGCAGCCAGGTGCTAGGGCACTTGCTCGTTTGGTTGACTACCACCCATGGCCTGGAGTATACCGCCATAACAACTGTCGAGTTGTGTTCCGGTATTAATTGCCAAATTCGATTCCCCCTCCTGAGGCTGGCAGCATATTTAGTGTTAAAACGTCCATAGGCAATGGTAACCACTTTCTATCAAGAGGACCGTCAGTCCGTCCGATGTACCCCAGCATAAAAAAAAATGCTTTTGGTTTGTTCCTAGATCCTACCAACTGGTTATTTCCCTAATTATCGGTTAAAATTTGACATAAGCTCGATACACGTAGGGTTGCCATCCGTCCGGGTTTTCCCAGATTTGTCCTAGTTTAGAGGGCGGGCGTCCGGGCGGGTTTTCATTTGTAGTGCGGGTTAAAAAAATTAAAACTCATTATTAAAACAATTTGTAACAAACCGTAAGAAGATTCTGTTATGTTACATTTAAAATGACGATAAAAGATGACTAAATTAAATTAGTCTTTAAAAAAAAAGTCTTTAAAAATAAACAAAAAGTTGTTTTATGACATTTTCTTTCCTCGTATTCATCTGCTGTCGGCTGGAAAGTCATAATCAGATATGTTCAATGAATCACTTTGTTGATCTATACTCCAGTGACTTAACCATTCCAATAAATCAGGCGGCTTATAGCCTGTCGTCTAGGTTTAATATAAGCCATCTTTTTAGTCGCTGGATTTCGTTGTTTCTGCCGAGTAGAACTCTGGCCAAGCTATTGCTGTGATACTGTCAGCGGATTTTATATGCTTTGCTGTAGTATTTCACATCTTCCTTTACAGTCGGTATATTTAAACGTTCGTGCACTTCAGAATTCCGAATGAACCAGGGGCAGTTTAATATTGTTCTCAGAGCAATATTTTGAAACCTTTGCAGGTTTTCAAGATTTTATGTATTCTATAGGACCACGTTGGTTTAATGATGGCTTTGTAGACCAATAGCTTGTTAGCAAGAGATAGCACGGAATGTCTTCCTATCAACCACTGATTTTTTTTTAATTCAATGTGTTTGCCTCTGTCCTTTGGGCCAGAATATGTTTTTTCCAAGTCAATCTTTTGTTAAGGTGTAGAGCAAGATATTTTACACAAGTAGTTACTGGTAGTAATTCCCCTCCCATTGTTAGTGGTGTACAATCTCCTTTACGAAGTATGAATGTTATTTGTTGTGATTTATGACATTTTGAACTGTTTTTTAGGTTTTTACGCGTTTTGTCCTAGTTGTCAAATTTTAGAGATGGCAACCCTAGATACAAGTAAGGTCAAAATTCAATCGGCGGTAAGGCAAGCAAATGAATGGTAAGATATACGGGACCGGTCATTAGTCAACATATACATTACATCATAACCGCAGTCCAATGATTAAATACGGCTAGATTTAGCTTTTTCCACAGCTGAATAACTCAAATGGCGGAAATGTGCAGCCTTCTGTGAGTGTTACATGTCTGTGCCGTTTGCTGTTGAGATGCTTAGACTGTGAGGTCCGGAATCTCTAAAAAGGCGTCACCAAATCGTCAGATGATCAGAGCTGGCGCCTACCAGGGGCAACATGTCAATTTTGCGAATAAAGGAAGAAACGTTGCCAACCGGTGTAGTCCCTACCTATAGAACTCAATGGCGTAAACTCAACTATAAAACTCAATATAACTAATAGTAAATATTAATTTATTAAGTTTATGTGTTCTTTGTTATATTAGGTCAACATTTATGTATATTTTGATGTAATTAAACATATTAAAATAATTATAAATTTTACTCCAAATTAAATTGGTGCGCCCTCGAACGGGCAATTAATTAAAAATATTAAAAATATAAAACTGAAATACACATTCAATTTTAACACATGACACGCGATAGTTTCGCCAACCGTAATACGCCATAATTGTTTAACAAGGAATGCATCATATCCTTCGTATGTAGATAATCCAAATAACATCCTAAGGATGTGCATGAAACGAATAGATGCGTAACTCGGAAACGAGGTTAATTATACCACCTTTATCGATTTTCGAATGACTTAAACGCGTAATTGGGACAACTTCACATCCTGAGACTTGGGTAAATGTATTAGCACGTTGTTTCTCAACGATTTTTATGTCGCGACCCACCAAAAACCAAAAAGTCAAGTAAAATGTCTTGCATCCTCTTCGCTGCGAAATTACAATAATGTTTTAATTAATGGTTCATTTATACGTTATATTTGTATACACGTCTTATTTTTTTAACAGACTGCGACCTCCTTTATTAGCAAACGCGACCCTCAGGTACAGAAGCGATGTATTAGCATAAAGGGTGTGATTCTTTAAGTCGGCTATGTGCGATCTGTCTAAAAACAGGGAAGTTCCGTATAGGCGACGGACGTCCGCTGTTTGTATCAGGGCTACAGAACCCTAAAAAGCATTTAATAAATAAAAAACTACTATTTTTACAATCTTTTATTTAACTTGCAATGTTTGTATGTTTGTAGGTTCGGGTCAAATCTTGCAACTGAATTTTAAAACAGTTGTCCTCAACCGATTGTGATTAAATTTTGCATATGTAACGTTGCACTTGCACCGTTATAAAAAAAATAGAAATAGCCAAAGACACTTCTAGCGTCTGTCAAAGTATGTCACTGTCAAGAGTTAAAAAAAGTTGGGACGGCGATCAATTGCGCAGCTATGATGGGTTTTATTTAATTTAAAGTTTATTTTATTCTTTTTAGAGTATTAAATAAGAACGTCTTTTTAAAAATGTTTTTTAATATTAATTTTATTTTTAAATCATTGTACAAACTCGACCCTCTAATAAATACATAGTGGTTGCTTGCGAACTGTTTTATTTCTCTGTTTTATGAACTACCCACACACATATGTAATATTTATAATAGACTAACGCACAAACATTATATAATACAGACCCTTTACATAATTATTATATCAATAAATAGATAAGTCAGTAAATATAATTATATTTACTTATTTTAGAAATCACATATTTCGTTGTTTCTGAATTCAGAAACAACCAAATACGTGAATTCTAAAATAATATTTGTGAAAATCGTAAATAATGTATTGAATATACAGTAGACGGGTTGAGAGAACGGGACATCAAGGCTAACTCTGCGAAATGTATTCACTGTATAATTGTTTAGGGTTTCATATAGCAATTTCAGATAAAAGCAGACCTATGTATCCGCTTGTATACTTCGTATAACCAACAATTTTTCATAAAAAGTACTGGATTTATATGGTTGTAACAGAAAAGTGTATTTCTACACGCCGCCATACAATGGCGTAATTAAAATAGAAAAAAAAACTTTTTTTTTTATGTAGCTTGGAATTATATTTTTAACCGATTTCCAAAAGGTTCTCAATTCAAGTGTACGTTCTTTTTGTATGTTTATTACGATTTCTCCGTCAATTGTAGACCGATTTTCAAACTATTTTTCTTTATTCGAAGGTGTATTCTCCTGAGGTGATCCCATTGTCACCAAGTTCTCGAACCTCTCGAAATTTATATTTGTCACGTATGCGATTTTTCCGTCAATTGTGGACCGTTTTTCAAATATTTTTTATTCGACCCTTGTTGACAAGCGCCGAGCGGCTACACTGGACAAAACTTGTATACGCGTGCCAGTAGTACAATTTCTCCAGGCACCTAAAATATTATTTCTAAACCTATTCAAGCCACTAAAAAGCAGTAAATATTTTCTAGCAAAACAAAACCGACTTCAAACTAAAAAGCAAAAAAAAGATTTTCTACAACATCTTGAAGTCGATACTAAGTAAAAATATAAAATCAACAATAAAATGCCACGACTTCAAGGTGTTGTATATTTAATCAAAAATTGTTTGTTATCGAGCTCCTCGTCGTCCATATCCTATAGGAAAAACAGGCTGTAACGACAGAATATGAATTCAAAATAACAAGTATAAAAATAGGGATTTACGTCATTGGCATACCATTTCAGGATATAAATGTTGACGACTTTTGAGTAGGCAGTCCACGTGGCCTCGAATACAGATTTTACATGTATAAATAATCTCTACCATACATATACCGAGAAATGTATGCAGCTATATTATTCCTGGATATTATTAGGAATAATTAAATGTCATTCAAGTGTTTATTTTTTCAAAATCAGCCTATTCGATTCCTGACAAGGGTAATTGATTTTTCAAAAATCTAATGATACCACTTCAGTTTTTATTAAAAATCGGCCTCGAGACTCCTTTGAGTGTTTTTTGCTATTTAATTTAGCATAGTGTAGGATTTGGCCCTGAAGGCTCACTTGAAAAATTTACCCGTATAGGTATAGTGAACACATTAAAATACCAGGATAGCCACTCCCCATTATCCTTTTTCCTAGTGAATCTTACGCGAAAAACCCTTGAGATGATAACCCTTTAAAATCAAAAGGTATTTTTGAATGCACGACGCGTTATCGAACGGCTAAACATTTAAAATTTTCTAATTCTGCTGAAGTCTGACTAACGTTTTACAGACCTTAAACTATATCACTTACTTATTTTATTAATACATGAGTACCAAGCTTATACGTTAAAAATGTGTCATACACTTTTCAAAATATGAATTTTGTTTCGTGAATGTGGCGCCACATTTTGAAGTAACTATTTAACTAATAGATGCATGCATTTTAGAATTTGTTATTTTTTTACGCAGTTGTCAATAAAAATAGGTGTATTTTCAAATTTACATAATTACAAATTTTACCTATTAAAAAGAAGTTCAGATAGTCCCCAAACGTACAGACATAATTATATTCATTTTAAAAGCATATCATCCATGTTCGAGTATAAAAGAAAAACATTATAAACAATGAATAATAACGAATTAATTAGAAGCAGTTACTCAGCTTTTAAATTGATTGTAACATTATCTTTACACGTGTGTAAAAAGTGGTCTTGCTACATTATTATTAACTGCATAACAACAAGAAATCAATTTCATTGTTATTATACAATCTAAAAGGTCCGGTCTAGGTCAAGCGTCAAGCCCCATATGATTGGCAAACGTCCAAGTTGCTCTGCTGTGTTGTAAAATTAAGGTTAATATTTTGACAATTTTAAATTCAACACAATTTTAGCTACACAATACATGGACATATATACAATACAAGTGTATTATCTTCCTAGTATGTCTTTCATGGTCTGTTCACGATTCCTACAGCTTACTATCCACTTACTCGCCTTTCTATTGGTAGAAATTTGACATAACTTGTATCAAGTTTTAAATTGATTGTAACATTATCTTTACAAATGTGTAAAAAGTGGTCATGCTACATTATTGTTAAGTGCATAACAACAAGAAATCAATTTCATTGTTATTATATAATCTAAAAGGTCCGGTCTAGGTCAAACGTCAAGCCCCATACGATTGGCAAGCGTCCAAGTTGCTCTGCTGTATTGTAAAATTAAGGTTAATATTTTGACGATTTTAAATTCAACACAGTTTTAGCTACACAATATAAGGAATGTAATACAAGTTATCTTCCTAGTATGTCCTTCATGGTCGGTTCACAATTCCTACATCTTACTATTCACTCACTCGTCTTTCCATCGGTAGAAATTTGACATTACTTGTAAGAAGGTCCAATTCTGCTATTTCAATATCTTGACGTTGCGAAGATATATATAGTACAATTCCATTGCTATACTTGTCAAAAATTAGTATTCAATTAAATCCACAATATCTTCTCGATACCTTCGCGGCGGAATAATATTAAAAAAAAGTGATATGACCATTAGCAGAAGTGGCATTAGCCGAAATGAATATTGAAATGCTACCAAAATTTTAAACATTCATTTTGCGACTTTTCGCTTATAAATATTTATAAAATTCTCTAATTTTATAAATGCTCGCACGCCATTGGGATTAACGGAATACCGAAATCAGGCAGAACTGCGACTGAGACGATAGTATCTTGTGATTTTGACGATACAGTAATAATAGTATTGGGCCCCAGTTGTAAAGACAAATGACCGGTTAGTAAGATATAGAAACTGGCAATTAAATAACACATATTTCCTCTTGAAAGTTTTAACGAAGTCACAGATAACAGCTAATCTTTACTTTTAAAATTTTTATTTAATTTTATGCCAAAATTCCCACGGAATCGGGAATTTAGGAAACAATTTTATTGTATTGTGGATAGAAGCAGTGGTTAATGATATGATATGTTCATGTTGACAGATCTTTAATGACTAACTTATAATACACACTTCAATATATATTTACCACCCTAATAATCATTTCATTATTAACCATTTCAATAAACATTTCATAACATATGTACTTATATTAAATTGTTCAAAATACGTATCTTTTGTCTATTCTTTGTTTGATGTTGTTCTAATTATAAATAATATGAAATGTTCATTAGTTTGTTTTTTCTTCTGTGACGACGACGAGATGACGTTACTGTCTGGCACTAACGGAAGACCAGTGTTCGTTGCTATCAACTAGCATTTGCTGAGTAAGGGCCTGTTTAGAGTTAGTTAACCTCTGACTTTTCTTAAACTGCTTATGTATAATTTCTATAACTCTTAAATCTTTTGCCAGATGGTAGGGAATTTGCCCGACTGGATGGTGGTAACATACTTTAGACCAAGGGTGGTACCCTTGGTCTAAAGTATGTCGCCATAACAACCTTGAGTTGTGTTCCGGCATTAGTGACCAGGTTCCAGTCTCCCTTAAGCGAGCAGCAGTGCATTTGTAGCACCTTTGCTGTTGCAAATGTCTATAGGCGATGGTAACCGCTTTCCATCAAGTGGACCGTCTGCCTGTCTGCTGTACCTACTCCTGCAATAAAAAAAATAAAAAAAATAAACATTATTTTCTTTCTAAGAATTGGCGTAGGACTAGACCACAGCGAAACGTAGTTCAAAGATCACTCACAGTTCAAGACACTTCCAAATGAGCCCAACAGTCAGATGCTGTTAGCATTTGATAAACAATAGGTATCGAGGACAAAACGGACAATGCACAGCGTGTCACGAATGACACAACTCGTTAGGGCGTAACCTATTTGATGGGCTCTATTTCACGCGAACTAAATAGATTGAATGGACAACAGTGTCCAAGTACACAACTAAATATAATGTCATCTTGTTTTACATATTTTGAGACTTTATAAACTCGTATCGTATATGCGATAAACCGTGGTCTTCGAATTCTAACATTGGGTCATGGGACGCCTACTCGTTGAGGGCTTTTTGAAAATTTAAATGTTACTTTGACACTGATAGGTATTTATCTCCCTAACTCGTATATTAATGTGTATTAAGTGTTTTTGCAATTAAATATAAATTAATCGAATTTGAATACTTGAAGTGTACCTAATGTTTTGGATGTATTTACAGTATTGTTACGAGTTACGGGACTCGAATTAAAATGCCGTTGGAATTACTATAGAATTTATTAGAACTATACAAACACGTATAACACAGGTACAAATAAAATATGTAACATGCGCAAAGTCCGTCACTAAATAGATTATCGAATGTAGTACACACGTCTTGCTCCGCTAGTGGTTATCGCTTGACTGCCTCACCCCTCCGTTGAGGCATTGCTTTATACTGTACAATTACAATATGTCTGTAGACTGAATTTCTAAGAATTACACCTGGCTAATGACTACAATAAAGATTACAATACACAATGGGCTATTTTTCCAATCACAAATTTAACCACAAAGTAAACAAAAGAAGACGGTCATAAAAGCGCTTCAATGTTATTAGCTCAAACATCGACGGGTAATAAATGTGCTTTGATTACAAATATGCAGGTGGCCCAAATCGTAACAGTATGAACTTTAAAAGTTAGAGCAGACTACGACTTTGACACTGGATATCTTACCACCTACTAAAGTAAATAAATCAAAAATTAATAAATATTAATTAGGGTTTTTCAACATCAGCTTATTTAATGATATCCCGCACTCCTGCTTTTTTATTGTATAAATTCAGCATGCAGGCAGATGGCCCACGTGATGGAAAACGGTTAACATCACCTATGGACATTTGTAACACCAAACTACCAATATGCTACCCTCTCTAAAGAGAGACTGGAACCTGGCCCCTAACATCGGAACAACTCATGTTTGTTATGGCAGTATACTCTAGATCAGGAGTGATAGCCATCCAGACGGGCACATAAGAGATATCGTCATGATATACATACACACATGGATATACATAGATATATAACTATTGCTCGACAAAATAACAAACGGAATATAGTAGCTGGGCCATAACATACTCTTCACTACTTACAAAAATGTTTAGTCAAAATATTAGGCGACCTTATCGCTTAAATTAAATTTTTTTTATTCATAATAAGTTCCACTTGAGAACAGGCCAGTCTTTAGGATTGGGATAGAGAAGATGGAATACGGACAGCTAATTTGGTAATATAGGTGCATAAACGGATATAACGAATTCATAACGGATTTGCTTTTACCATCGGTTTATGGAACCCTAAAAACGCATTTTTATTAATTACATGTAAAGCAATTCATAAAGTTTCATACGCATTCATGTTTATTTTATTTATCATCAAAGATAGCAAAATTCAAATAACTTCTTAACAACTAAGTTATAAATAACATGTAATTACGCTGATAAGTTCATAACAGTCATATCCGATGACCGAATTGGAAATTCCTTTTACAATTCGTGTATTATTACACCATAGGTATATTGTGGGAATGTTACCTAATAAATAAAAAGTAAAACATACGTTTGGTAAATTGAGACGCCATGCCGTATTTTGACGGAATCGTTCAAAAACTTTTTATTAATTTTGACGTACTACCATGTGAATAGTCTGTATTCCTTCCTGCCTTGCTGTTAAGAACACGTAGGTGGACAGATGACACGAAATTATCAGTAACAATTGAATAGTTAGTGAATGTATCATTAGCTTTAAAGGCTTAAGGTTAATTATATGTTAAGGCAAGTTACATTGATCCAGAGGCCTTACTCTCAAACGCCTTTCTTCGTTCTTTTTCGTCCGATCAGCCCGAAAGAATCAATGAAATTTTAGACCGAAGAAAGAAAGAATAAAGATTTCTTTAAAATCAGAACAATATAAGTGACTACATACAACACAAAAATAAATGGAACATACTGTTACGAGTTGCGAGACTCGAATTAAAATGCCGTTGGAATTATTATAGAGTTTATTAGAACTATACAAAAACGTATAACACAGGTACAAATATAACCGAACACAACAAATCCAAACGTAATGTAGAAGGTTGTAATTCAATAAAACGCGGAAAGTCCGTCACTAATAGATTACCGAATGTACACAGGTCTCGCCTTGATCATGGTTCTCGCTCGACTGCCCCTCCCTGCCTCAGGCCCTCGCTTTATACTGCACAAAGGTAATATGCCCGCCCGGCAACGTGGACCGAATTTCCTAGAATCAGCTTGTACTTTAAAATCCGTGACACCTGGCTAATGATTACAGCCGCAGGTGGCTGTAAACGATTACAATACAACAATAGGCCGTATGCCAATAAATAAGTAAACAAAAGAAGACGATCATGAAAGAATTACAATAGTTTCAATGTTATTAGTTATTATTTCAAATGCCGAAGGGTAATAAATGTGCTTTTACAGATATGCAGGTGTGAATTTGTTTTTGTCGGTGCCTAGGTTGTAATAATACAATGGAAACAATACTTGTTCCGTATTTAGCACAATCAATTTTCAAGGGTATTTCTTAACTTCCATTATTTAAATAACAAATTAAAACAAATGCATCGCCACCCCGTGTGTGCTATCTACATCTATGCTACCCTCTTGCGAACTGTCAGTGCAACTCACTACACCGCACGCGCCGCATCGACCTTCCTGTTTTTTCGTCCATTTTTACAAGTGTTTTCCAAAATCTACAACTAGCTAATCCTCTAGCCAATCAAGAAATCGTGTCAGTGACTGACTTACAATCGACAATCGAAGAGTTCCTGCAGCACAGCAAACAAGGTAAGTGGTTGTGCATTTGTCATTTTCCGATTTCCGCATTAAAACCGTACAATATTTAAATATAAAAAAACAAGCAAAAAGTTTTAAAACGAAAAGTAACGCTGAAAGACGTTTGAGAGTAAGCCCCCAGCGCTCCCGACTTGGGGAGCGAACTGGGATTTCAATATTCAATCGGGAGTATTGAAGTCAGCATTGACTTGATAGCGCTTCTTTTCATTATCTAAATATAACAATGCAGACCTGGCGCTCACGCCATGCCACAGATGGTGGCAACAAAGGTTCCCTGGTACGGCCGATTTCTCTTTTAAGAACAATAGAAGAGCGGGGAGGGATCGGCCGCCATCCCAAGACGACGTGGGCACGTCGCCTTATTATTCATCATTCTTTATTTCTACGTTGAACAATCAACATCTACACACGCCACAAGCCAAGTCGCGCTATTTTATATTTTATACCAAAAAAAAACTAATTTTAATTATATAAATTATGTTTAATTAAATATTGTAAGCATTTATAAACTGTGTTTATATGAACCGCCCGTGCACCTGGTTAATGGTAGTGAAATTGAACCAAACCTTAGACTTTTAAAGTGTAAAAAGATCGCAATAATGTTCTTATGATGTTTATAAATTTTAATTGCTTTAAGGGCCCATTTTTCAATCATCTAATTCTAAAAGAATGTATCAGTTGAATAATTATAACCTGACTAAATTCAAAAGTAAAACAATTCAACTGTTTTATTCATGCAACTGTCATTTTTAATTTTCCCAAGTTGTGTTTTATTCTATAGAATAACTTTTGTCGGGTGATTGAAAATTCGGCCCTAAATTAAATATTTGAGGATACTCCTCCGTATAAATTAGTAAACGCTTTGCCAAGATTTTTCTCAAAATATTCTTAAAACTATAGGAGAAAACGTTAAATTTAAACGTATCTATTGTAAGTTCAAAACACTTTTTTCAAAAGAAAACTAAGTATACCTTCTTGATATATAAAAATGAATGTTTGTCTGTATTTCCTTTATAGAATCGTAAACTATACATTTGATCATGTGATGATCTTTAGCAAAGTTGTTGTGCATGAGCCAGAGAAGGTTTCTGAGTTGGTTCACAATTCGACCCGGTAGGTGGCGCTGCTGTCGGCAAATCGATTGAAGCTTTTCCGGGCAGGACGACGTCCGCCGGGACAGCTAGTATATTACAAAAGGAGTTTTCACGACGCTTTGAGTACCTACTCAAAATGTCTACCCAGTTTTCAGGCTCTAGTAACATCTAGAAAACAAAGCCACCGAGCAACTTTAAAGTGTTAGTATTGCCATACCTAGCATTATTCTTCCAAGGAAGTATCGAAAGCACCGGTAGAGCCACGCTGGAATCATTATCATGATTATAGCTCTTAGGGCCAGTTCGATCGGTGTGGTACCACGCTCTCACAGAATATCGGCGTGAAACGTTTGGCATTCGCTAATCGCGTTTCGTGCGATGAGTGAGTTCCGCTGGCCCCCTGCCCCTCCCCTTATCTCACTTTCCCTATCCCATCCCTCCTTTCCAATCCCACATCCCATCCCCTCTACTCCCTCTGACAATGTTTTGGGTTCACCCTTGGAGATTTTTACGTCTATAGGCGACAGTAACCACTTCCCATATGCTGGGTTGTCTACCTGTTTGCCAGCTTCGCAAAAGAAAACAACAACAAGGCTTTAAAATGCACTTTCTGGAGCATTATAAAAACTATCATTTACTTCGTTGATACAAAATAACTGCCAACGCATTGATGTGCTAGATTTTCTCAAAAGGGATTCCCCATGCGTTTTCCTCAACAGTTAATTTTAGATTACGACTGCATAGCATATTGTTACATTTATTTAGTTGCATAGTTGTTGTCATGTTTCTGTTTAAGGTTAATAATTAATTTTATGTACCCTTGTATTTCTAAACGATACAATCGGTCATTTCCTTAATTGAATATAATGTTATATAGTTTTTAGTCTGTGATTAGCGCCTGTTTTATATAGAGTAGTTGTCTATAATTTACCATAATTTTATGTAACAATATTTATACCTAATATTATGTGGTAATTGTGGATCTACACAATTACCACATCATATTAGGGATACCCAAAGAGTGCGCCGCGGCGCCCTGGTGCGCTATACCGTAGAGAGCAAAGAGGGGCGCCGTGAGGCGCTCCTGTTTACCGTTCTCCGGAAACTAAACTTGACATTCGCGGTTACAAAATGTGTGGAGATCACCAAACTCATACGTCATATTGACAAAATTGCATTGTATTTTATTTCCTATTTTTCTTAAATAATAAATGTTTTCTTCTATATAAATATAAAAACTCAGCTTCATATTGTGGATGTCTCGATATTTGTGCCTATCTACTACTTAGTATCATTGTACCCTATTTCAACTAGCTAGGGCGTCGAGACAAAGTACTAAACCTGTAAGTGCGCCGCGAACTGAAAAAGTTTGGGAACCCCTGGTGTAGATTATAATTCAAAATCTTCAATTTTATTATCATCTTGGCAAAATTATTTTATTACATGTAAAACTTTAAATATAATATTTTACATAATATCTTATATGAAATATTATCTAAAATTTCCAAACAATGTAATAAATTCTTGTCATTCATAACCTATTTAATTAAAATTTACAATTAGTTTATCAGTGACTTCAATCCGCTATCGGTTGTTCCAATTTGAAAGTTTCTTATACTGTAAAATTTTTGGAGAGATGGCGAGGTGTTCTAAAAATGTTTGTCGAATGTTAAGAGTGAGTAGATGAAATGTGCTTAAACCGTAAAGTTCTCTGATTAAAAGTATTATGACCAGTTGCTGTACTTCTATTACCATAAACCCTTCTGAATTGTTGCAAGTATTACAATATCTTGAGCGCTATACGCATCGATGAATAATCTTCAAGTATTTGAAATGAAACCCCTACTTTTTGTTGTAGAAGTGTTCCCTTGACAGGTCACTTTATTCGTTAGATGTCTTACGCCAAAATTAGCCGGGTTCATTTGTCTTTCAATTTGTATAGCAATTAATCCTATTTTTTTAAAATAAAACGATCGCATGGCCCTTTCCTATATCTTACCGACCGTTCATTTGCCCTACTATCGGTTACAGTTTGATATAAGCTACATACAAGTAATGTCAAATTGAACCGATGATAAGGCAAGTAAATGAATAGTAAGATATAAGAACCTGCCATTAGCTGTTAAATAAACTAAAACGACAAGTATCAAGCTAAAGTGGAACTTTATATACTATATGTTATAATTACCAATAGTATATCTATATAGATATACGTATAAAGAAACACATAAAAAAACAACAAATTTACAAACTATAGTAATTTTTATATGTTACTTCGCACCAACTTGAAGATGTTGTAGAAAATATTCATTATTTGCTTTTTGGTTACTCTTAAAAGTCGGTTTTTTTATGAAATACATTCATTTTTATTTATCGATTGCTTTGTGTGCGAGTCCATGTGTGAACATAACAAGTCTACCCGGAAGAAACTATGAAGATCTCGCATTCAATTATTTTTAATATAAATCTAAAACTAATGACAAATTAATGGGTAAATAAACAGTCGTATGTATGTAACGAATATCATAAAAAGAGACCTCGACTATACTCGGCATTGACCATGATTCACTGACCGAAACTTATTATCTTTCTTTTAATAAAACGCAATGAGTCATTACTCTATTACTTCGAAAGCAGAAACACGTTAGGCATAAAACAATCTCCAAATATTATGCACATGTACATACTACACATATTGCACGCTTAATTACTGGACACACTATTCAAGATTTTGCCGAATCGACTTTTTAATGCCATCTATCGTAAAACATGGATATACGTGTAATAGCGCTAATCCTGGTTGAAAGGTAACAGGAATATCCATTAGAAAGGCAATGTAATAATGCATGTAATAATACCTACTGATATTCATGCATAAAAACGTTTGATACGTATTGTAACGACTACATATTATTGGGTACGCTAGTGCCCTCATTAAAATATTCTGTAATGTTAAGTTTGTTTATACAATTAAAAAAATTTACATGTAGTGTGAACTGTAAATCTTAATATAATTTAAATTTGTAAACAAACACACAAGCTGTATATCCACAAGCTTAGCGAGTTACGGTTAATATGTTATGGGTAATATATAACGGACAACTCTGGGAATTTAATGGACGATTCTAGTGAACTAGGAGTGCTAGTAGTGGCGATTCCAGCTGTTTCGAAACCTAGCAAGTGCATTCCAAGAATTTAACACCACAGCACAAAAATATCATGAGCTTCAACGATATACCATTACAAAACTATATACACAGCTTATTGCAGGCAAAGATGTCAGTGGCTGGGTTTTGGAATTGCATAGTTGAGCTGCGCGCGATTAATTTTGCGGCCTTTGTAAAATCTGCCTGTTTACATCGGTCTTTTATTTTTATACGATGCTTAATGTACATTTACAAAATATAATTATACGATAACCCTCTTGGGGTATAGCATGTCATGCGTACTTTCGCGGGTTATAATCTATTTAATAATGGTTTCAACATATTGATCGTCAACTTTAATTTCACTCTATTTTACGAGCAAATTTTTGAAAACGGGTCGGTCATCTACCGTAAATAAGTTTTGTGACTGATAAATAATTCAAAAGAATGATTTCAAACACAGTCATTGTTTTATTCGGAAACTAACATTAACCAAACGTCTTTGGAAAATTCCATATTTCTGTTTTTTATAAAATCCTTTCATTAAGCAACTCGTGTTGATATAATAATATGTGATTTAGCAACACATGTATATATAGTTATTACGTCTAAAAGAAACAAGTAAACTAAGACCTATAATAATATATGTAATATATTGTTACGAGTCGCGAATCTCGAATTAAAATGCCGTTAGAATTACTATAGTCTATTAGAACTATACAAACACGTATAACACAGGTACAAATATAACCGAACACAACAAGTCCAAACGTAATGCAGAAGGTCGTAATTCCATAAAACGCGCAAAGTCCGTCACTAAAAGTTTCCCGATTGTAGTCACACGTCTTGCTTCGCTCGACTGCCTCGTCCCTTCATCGGGCCATTGCTTTATACTGCACAGATGCAATATGTCCGTCCGGCCGCGTGGACTGAATTTCCTAGAATCAGTTTGTGTTGTTTGTTTAACAATTTCTTGATGTAAAATTGCAAAATATGTGATACTGATAACACACTAGGGAAAGAGGAGCTCGCGAATGTGACCAGCTGTGACAAGGACGAGGGAGGGGTCAAAAATCATGAAATTCGTGTGACGTAATTTGTGGATGGCCCCTGAGAATAAGATAGATGTCAATTACCATTCAGAGAAAAGAAAATAGGTATTTAAAACATAGTATACAAAATCATATGTCAATCATTCTCAAGCAATCCTAAATATGCGCATAACAAACGTTTTCATGAACGTACCAACATTGAATTTCAAAGTCAGCGATACGCATATTACAAGGGATCTTTGTTTGCAATGTTTATAGAAGTGGTATTTTAAACACTATGTATTCTTAAAAGCGAACTCAACTCCCACTTTCGGTTATACTAAAGAATCTAATTATATGGAATACTTCTACTTTGTATGCATTCTACGTTGCTCAGACCGCTTACATTGTACAATGTTGATATATTTGTTTTATAAGAATGCTTATTAACAGATTTGCTTAATAAAATATACTAAGCTAGTTTTGTCTTTTGTACGATCTATACAAAAGACAAAATGTCTTTCATTGTTAGATTTTTAGCTTGCATGTCATGTTCACCATTTCTAACTATCGCTTTGTTGGGCGCCAAGAAGTCTCGCTCAAGGTATAGCAAATTGACTTCTACAAAAGACTTTCACTACTAACCGCAGGCTTTGTGGCGAAGCCTTAGGTGAGTAGCGACAGACACCTCGGAACTAACTCCGGGGACCAAGGCATGGCCCTCGCCTCCGTGCTTGCCTTAGCCGGCCGGCTCCAGAGGTGGAAATGATAAATGGTATGGCGTCAGAAGTAGAAAGTTTTACAGATACGGTGAGACCGCGTTACACGGAATATCCGTCATATTTTCATCTCCGTGACTTACGACTAAGATCGGCAAATACTCAATAGCATTTTGTTTTTCAAATATGCTTACATTCATACACATAAAACATATTCGACTGTAGCACAGAAACCTCACGGCTTTATTCGTGAAGTAGACAGTCATGTGAAATACAAAAAATACACAGTAACATTTTGAAATTGAATTTACACAATATTAATGTTATATAAAAATAGGAGCCTTCCAGACTATGGTCCTATACACCTCCTCACATTAACCAAGCGATAATCTGTGAACAGTGACCTTCCGCTATTCAGTCCAACCGCTCTTAATTAGAAGAAAAAAAGGTACGGGTTAGGGATAATTCGAGTTTGGAAGACGTGATCATTCGGAACTATGCAACAGGTATCCAATGAAGTGTTTCCACTAAGGCTTTTCGTCCGGTAAGTAAGATAAAAGTTATCAGTCAAATAAATTATAACCTAAGTGGATTCAAAAATGAAAGAATTGAACGTTTTTTTCATACGTTTGTCGTTTTCAATTTTCCCATCTTGTATTTCATTCTAACTCGCATGCACCACTTAGTTAGTTTTCTGACCTAATGTGCATATTGTTACAATTACCAAGTGCTAACAACGGCGAAGGAAAACATTGTGATACAACCTGCACATGGAGATAACCGATGTATCAAACCTGCCAAGCTGCCTGGCCTTATAATGGGAGGCCCGAGTCCAGCAGTGGGACATTTATGGGCTGATATTATATATATTGTTAAGATACAGTACAAAAAACAATAGATGGCCTTATCACTAAAAGCAATTTCTTACAGACAACCCTAGGACGGGTTAGAAAAGTTTGTGAAACCCAAATACAATAGGCTCTAAAGAAGTATTTAACAACTGTTGCCATGCAGGACATTGAGGAAAACAATTAATAATTATTATTACTGAATAATATATAACCCATAGCACTCCGAAGGTTACATAATAAACATTCAACGCCTAGTTTCGCTATAGGTATTTTTTGCTGCATAAGATAGCGCCTAATCATAAATCAAACAATTCAGTTTTAAAATCTAGAGACGATAATTGTTTCCCCATTTTGAAAGAGTAAACGGGTTAACTTTTTTATTACGAAGCCGAAAAACAGGCAGGCCCACTTAATAGAAGATGGTTGCGGTCGCCTACCTATACAAAATCCTGGCCTTTTGCAAAGCTTTTGTGCCATATTTCCTCTCTCCATCCCAAGGATGTCTGGAAGCGATCGCTGTCAGCGATAAGACCACCATTTGTACCTAATTCTAAGCTTGTGTATTGTTTCATTGGCTTTATTGTACAATAAAATATATTCTATGCTATTCTATACAGGTGAATTTTTCAAGTGGGCTTTCAGGGCCAAATCCTAAACTATGCTAAATTAAATAGCGAATAACATTCAAAGGAGTCTCGAGGTCGATTTTGATGAAAACTGAAGTGGTCTAATTAGGTTTTTGAAAAATCAATTACCCTTGTCAGGAATCAAATCAGCTGATTTTGAAAAAATAAACACATTGTATATTATACCAAATCATAGTGTAGCTTGTAAGAATCAATTTCTATGAAGGAATGTCAAACGACAAACCAAGGGAAAGGGTTGTTTTTAAACAAAACTTTCTATTTTCCATACATTTATTCAAGTTTTGAAACCCACCTTCAATTGTCTGTGCGACCATTGATTACTGAGATATCGATAATCGATCAAAGACAAAATGATCCATTTTCATTCAAAGTCCGATAGCTCAACGAGAAGTGGTCGTATCAAGACTTAGAAAAAAAATATAAAGCTGGATAAACACCCTATCCGACCCAGGCAGTGGTTTAGTCGGAAAAAAAAATTCAACTCCGTGGAACAAAAAAAAACCCGAAAATTTTATTCTTCAAAGTATTCATTAGGCGCGATGCTTGTTGCTTAAAAAATTGTTTTGTCCCGAAATCTTGAACCTAGAGAATTCAGCTTTAAATTGCTGTTTTATGGCTCCGATATGGCCCTTTTTAACAAAGGTACAGCCGTTTAAAAATACGCCAAAATTTGGAAACTTTTTTGATCCTTTAATTTTTTCCTCTAGTGTAGTAACCGGCCATTAAACAAGCTGCTTTATAAAAATAAATTGCAATTTAATTAATCATACAAAACAACTGACATACATACACAGTAATACATACCGATGTTATCACTAACACAAAATCACACGTACTCATTTCCATAGAAATAAACAATAAATTCTGTTATCGTAACTTCAGGCGATTCTCTCAGACGTTCGAAGCGTTGAAATAAGTAATTAATTAACCAACGACGGATGCTGATACACTTGCCTAGTTTTAATAAAATTTATTATATACGTCCTAATTGAAATTAGCTACGAGAATTTAGCGCTTTGTAGTTAGATAATAAAACACACTTGTGTTGTAAGTATAAAATTCCATCACAGGTGAAATAACAATACATAATTTTAAAGAAGATTAGCCCGACCTTACACAAAGCAAATGTTCGCCTAATGCTGATGTTAAACGGATCAACCAAATCGAATCAATATAGTTGAAAGGCAAAGAACTGAAAGGACAGACGGTCTTCAATGACATTGTAAAATTCGACATAAAGTTTATATTGATCACTTTCATATTCATCGTCATCATTATAATCGATTCGATGAATCAATACACGTTATACGCAATATACATACGAGAGCATGTTACACTATAGACAAGCAAGAGTTATATATATTTATTTTTTTAAATTTAAATCATAAAGTTAACAAAATATTTATACTGTTTACTCTATGTAGGTATATATTATAATTTACCAATTAAATAGTTTTTAAATTAAACTCATTAAAATATTCGGGTCGTTTTAGTATGACGCCAAAAGGAAGATTTGCACTGAAAATCAGCGTTGTGTCGGATACTATGTCGGCACAGCAATAAGCTGAGTGTAGTAAACCTTGAAAATACGGCGTACAAATTCTCAAAATATGTTTTTATTTTTAAGATATATGTTAGCAATGTAAGTACGTCGCTATTTCTTCAAATATTTTTTCTTTCTTTTCTTTACTTTGATGGAGGCATTCAAATTTTAAGACTTAAATGAACAGAACAATGATTGTCAGTGCCGGACTCACTCGTTATCAGCAACATATCAAGCGTTACCATACATTTTTCCCCCTTTTTGTATCAATTTTGCGGTTGCGGACACCAGTTTGAAAAAAAGTGAATTATCTTTTAATTTAACAACATCTATTTCTAGGACTTCGTAGCCAAAAAAATGACAAAAAGGCAATTCTATTTATCCGCCTGTCCGTCTGTCTTTGTATATTGGTTCCCTCCCGCTCCGTGAAGTAATTTTTGAGATATTAGGTAAATACTATCCGTGTGTCTGGAGTAAAAGACTATTGTCTGGTGAACCCGAGACTTCTCTGGGTCCGTCTAAAACTGGGGATTACGCGAGTTTTTCTGGTCGAATGAATGATCAGAAAAGTATGATTTATCTGATTTTAATAGATAGTCGCCTCCGAAACACAATAATGGATACAAGAGCCTACAGAGGCCCCACTCTTGAAACGGACCACTACCTGGTGATAAGCCGGTTTGTGGGCCTTTTCAAGAAGTGGAGACACTGGCGAGTGCGTACCAATTTCGGGGAGCTTGAAAGAATAAAGTGTGAAAAATTGGAAGATGTTAGTGTAAGGAGTATGTATGCGCGCCTAGTCGAAGAAAGGCTTGCAAAAGCGGACTTCTCCGACTTAGATGTGGATAATGACTGGGATAGTTTGAAAGAAAGTATAGTGGAAAGCGCAAAAGAAGCATGTGGATGCGCAAAGAGGCACATAACAACGAAAGGTGATGAATGGTGGGACGCGGATGTTAAATCCAGCGTAGAGAGAAAGAGAAAAGTCTGGCTGGATTATGTTGCTTCTTTGCAACAGAATGACAGTATGAAAGAGATGAAGAAAAAATTTTATCGCCTCTGCAAGAACGAAACCAAAGCTTTAGTGAAAGAGAGGCGCGAAAGTATAAAATTGAAAGAAGAAGAGAAGCTGACGGAGAACTTCAAGGCGAATACCAAACTCTTTTGGAGAGAGGTTAAGAAGTCTCGGGGTTGTTCGTCTGCTTCCAGAATGGAAAGAATAAAATCTAAAGCAGGGGACGTTCTTGCTAACCCACAAGAGGTGTTAGCGCGATGGAGTGAATATTTTAGAGAAATGTATGATGATATCCCGGATGCTGGCACCACGACTGAGTCTGTGACTGGCTCCGAGGAGTCAGCATCCGAGATCACGTTGGAAGAGATCGAATGGTCGATAAGAAGTCTGAAAAATGGAAAGGCAGGAGGAATCGATAGTGTGTCTGCTGAGATGATCAAATATGGTCGAACCTGCGTCCGGGACGCTTTCCTGTCCTTATGCAACTTGTGCTGGAGGACGGGAAAGGTTCCCAAGGACTGGAGGCGCGCTGTCATCGTGCCCTTGTATAAAGGCAAGGGGTCACGTATGGAGTGCGCCAGCTACAGGGCCATCAGTTTGATCAGCACAGCATCTAAAGTGTATACGAAGATTATTGAAAAAAGAATGAGAGTGGTATCCGATGGATTACTGTGGGATGCACAAGGTGGCTTCAGAAATGGAAGGGGATGTATGGATCAAGTTTTCTCTCTCCGCAATATCGTAGAGAAGCAGCTGGCTATGGGCCGGAAGGTTTTCTGCGGTTTTGTGGATCTAGAGAAAGCATTTGACAGGGTTGTGCGGAAGGAGCTCTGGGACATATTGCCCGGATATGGGATTAATGGCCAATTGATGCGTGCTGTGCAGTCCACTTACGAGGACTGTATGGCATGCGTGCGAGTGGATGGCAGCCTGTCGCCCTGGTTTGACGTCAATAATGGCGTCAGGCAGGGCTGCGTGTTGTCGGCTTTGCCGTTCATCCTATACCTGGACGATTGTCTCCAGAGAATAAGATTGATGGATGTTGGGGTGCGAATGAGTGATCTAGTTGTAAGCACCTTGCTTTATGCGGATGATGCCGTGCTTTTAGCCGAATCGCCATCAGAACTGCAAACACTAGTCACAATGATGAAAGATGACTGTCAGGCGAGAGGCTTACATTTGAATGCGAAGAAAACAAAGGTTATGGTGTTCGAAAGAGAAGAAACCAAAACGAATGCAAGGATAATGGTCGATGATGTTATGCTGGAGCAAGTGAATGAGTTTGTATATCTTGGATGTGCTTTTAGCAGGGATGGAAGGTACATCGCTGATATAGAAAGAAGAGTAAATTTGGGGAATAGTTTGAATGGAGCGTTAGGTAAACTTCTAGGCGCTAAGAACTTCAGCCAGAAGGCCCAGCTCGCCATACACAACGCGGTGCTGGTACCTACGCTCACGTATGAAAGCGAGAGTTGGGTATGGAAGAGAGAGCATGAAAGTAGAGTAAACGCGGTTGAGATGCGAGCACTGCGCAAAATCTGCGGAGTGACGCTCGCGGACCGCGTTCGTAATACCGAAGTAAGAAAGAGAATTGGTCTGAAAGAGAGTGTCGGGGTGAAGGTAAGGAAAGGAATGCTCCGGTGGTTCGGGCATGTGGAAAGAATGCATGATGAAAGAATGACTAAACAGATATACAATGCAAAAGTGGATGGATGCAGAAGTCGTGGAAGGCCACGACACACCTTCCATGATCAAATTGATCGTGTACTAGCGGAGGGTGATGTCAGGAGCCTTAAGAACAGACGAGTGTGCATGACAAGAGTTATGAATGTCAAAGAAGCAAGTGAGGTGTGTAAGAATGGGCCTAAATGGCGCTCTGTTGTTCGTGCCTACCCCGCAAGGGAACTGGCGTGAAGTTATGTATGTATGTATGTATGTACTATCCGTGCGCAGGTTTGCCGATAGCCTCATGATGTCACGCGTTGATGATCAGTAGGGGTGACAAAAAAGGTTACATAAATAGTTGTTGCAATAAATTTATTATTGTATACACTTTACATAAATTATATACAATAACAGTAAGTAATACAATACAATAATAGTAAGTAGTCATCGGCAAACCTGCGCGCGGCTTATATAATACATAAATTACATGCTTAAATAATTTAAACAGTGGGCGTTTGTTACCTCTACGGAATCCTTTATAATTCGTAAATTACCATGCACTTGCCATATTTGCATACTTATTTATATATTATATTTATATACATTTTAGTTTCCAAATTTGCCATTTTCTACAATAAATTTCCACACTATACCTACGTCTATACTATATTATAAAGAAGTAAAGTTTGTGACTTAACTACTGAACCGATTTTGCAAATACTTTCACGAGTAGAAAGCAGATTATTCCTGAGTGACATATAGACTATTTGATTGTGATTAATAATATTTTTCAATTTTTATTGACGCCCAGCGCAGTGGGCACGGGTCAACTAGTATATAACACTGCATTATCAAATCAAGAATTACAAAGCGTAACCTTTGTTGAATAACTTTACAATAAGTATCTAACGGTAGACCGATCGAGAACAATGCCCATAAAAAAAAAACAATAGCAAAGAAATCTTAAAGCTTTAATTATCGAATGGTACAAGTTTGCAAAACATTTGGTAAAGGCGACCGAGTTTCGCGAACCAGTGGGAAAGCGGCGAAAAAAGTGAAAGTGAGCAAGCGAGACGGCAATACGCTGACCGTTCAAGCGAGAAAGGAACGGAACGGTGTGACGTCACAGAGCGATAACACGGTTTATTAGTGCCAATAATTTATAAATCAACCACCAATTAAACAGTTTAATGTATTGCATCTATACAGATAAATAAAATTGAAGTGTCTGTTTGTAATATCAAAATAACAGCTTTTTACTAAATGCATATGAAAGTACATATATTATACGGTACTTAAATAAAAAATCATTTTTTATCATTTCTGTCTGGATTCTGACTGATTTTCACGGGACTTTCACTGGCAGATAGCTGATTTAATAAGGAGTAACTTAGGCTACTTTTTTAGAGTTCCGGGAAAAAAAATTCACGCGGACAAAGTCGCGAGCACAGCTAGTTTAAATTAAATCAGACAACATAGAGTATTATTCTGATAAGGTACATTAAAAGTTATATATTTCAGAATCGAAACTTAAATTTAGATTAAACTATATAGTTGTATTGTAAGCAACATTTTGCGCCGTTTACATAAATATTTATATGTATTTTTTACGAAAATAAAAACTATGTGAGGAAAAGTAAACTACCTTTTAACCTATACTATAATATAAAAAAGTTAAAGATTAAAAAGTAATACAAAACATTTAGAGATATATAATAACCTACATACATCGTTGTTAATTCACTACAAACGCAGAAAAAGGCATCAAGTCTATAAAAACAATTCACATATATCTATATATATAAAATCAATTGATGTTCGTTAGTCTCGCTTAAACTCGAGAACGGCTGGACTGATTTGGATAATTTTGGTTTTGAATTATTTGTGGAAGTCCAGGGAGGGTTTAAAAGGTGAGTAAATATGAAAAAATGCTTGGAATATAGTAAAATCAACAATTTCGCTTTCCATTAGAAACTATTCCTACCTGTCAAACATTTGATGTTCGTCCCGTTGTTTAGAAAACAATTAAATTTAAGTCGTTCAGAAATCAAATGAAATTTAAAAGTAAAGTTTTTATTTCATTTTTTTGGTTTTGAATGTCAAACGTTCGATGTTCGTTCCGGTTAAGTTTTGACCACATTTTTTACTAAAGTTGAAACATTCTGCAATTATCATTCAGCTTTTTTATTTATTGATTCTGAGGCCGTACGAAGTTTGCCTGGTCAGCTAGTAATTAGTAATTATCAATATCAAGTGAACTTAAATATAAATCTTTGAGCGACAACAAATAATGGAGTTTTGATGATAACTTGAGAGGCCACATTTTTCTAAATATTTTATGATTTTCCACACAAACACGCAATTCCTGCCGAAAAGGAATTGATATCCTACAACTAATTACTGCTTTTCGACACGCTTCAAATTCACGCCAAAAAATCCCTTGTTCCTGGTTTTTGCTTCTTTCCCCAACCCAAACTCTAGAACAAACCTTTCCCTTGATTTTCCGATTGACATTTCTTCACAGAAATTGATCTTTACAGGCTAACACTATGATTTGGCATAATAATACAGGTGTGTTTATTTTTTCAAAATCAGCAGATTCGATTCTTGACAAGGGTAATTTTAAAGTCTAATGACACCATTTTAGTTTTCATCACAATCGGCTGCGACACTCCTTTGAGTGTTTTTCTGTTGTGTTGTGTTGAGTGCTATTTCGTATAGTTTAGGATCTAGCCACTTGAAAAATTCAGCCTGTAGACGCTCGAGTACATTTTTAATGTTAAACTAGCAGACCCGACAGACTTTGTCCTGCTTTTTTTTATTGCAGGAGTACAGCAGACAGGCAGACGGCCCATTTGATGGAAAGCGGTTACCATCGCCTATAGACATTTGCAACACTAAAGGTGCTACAAATGCGCTGCTGCTCTTTTAAAGGAGACTGGAACCTGGTCACTAATGTCGGAACACAACTCAAAGTTGTTATGGCGGTATACCCTAGACCAGGGGTGGTAGCCATGCGGGCGGGCAAATGCCCTACCACCTGGCTGTGGGTTGTTTTGTCGCCTCTTACGACAGGCCGCCGGCCTGCTGTGAAAAAATAAAAATCTAGAACCAGATTCCAACGCCACCTACCGGGTTCAATTACGTATCTAAACCATCCCGAAATCCACTCAAACACACATAAAAATGTCATCGAAATTTTGTAACCGATCACAGCGCCACCCACCGGTTTCATTTGTGAATCTAAACCATTATCGAATCCCTATCAACGCACGCTGAAAACTTCATCAACATCCAGTCCAGGGGTTTAAGAGTTCAGTGACATACACACAAACAGAAGAATTCTATATATAAACGATGTCAAATATCGAATAAAAAAGCACGAAATAAACAAATTTGGAAGCAAAAAAATCTCAGGTCACCCCATAAACACAGGTCGTCGATCTTTGTAGGATCATCGACCTCTAAAGGTTTATGGCATCTACTAAAAGGTTGAAATACTAAATGTCACCCCATAACAAATATAAATATAAGGATTAAAATTACCAGCACGAACAAATGATAAGAATGTAAGAAACCTTAAATTTATATATACGAAGAATTCTTTGTGTAGTTTCCTCTTTACCTGACTATACCATATTAAGGGAACGGTGAGACAAGTTGTAAACAAACCATAAAAAAGATTTTTCATAGGTCACTTTTAATTTTGTAAAAATATTATATTGTATCTTGTAAAAAGGCACTATTAAAACTTTGAATTACAATTTAGTACTATGTATGATGTACTATGTATTTTTATCATTTTTTTTCTTTTTATATAAATTATAAATTAGAAACGTCACATGCTAAAAACCTAAAAAAAGAGATAATTCTCAAGGACCGCATGACTTATTAATATTACCGAATCATAGAGTACAGTTAGTGCGAACATTTCACATTTTAATCTGTCGTTTTGTCATCGATCGGGTTATATCCGCCATCTTTACTATTTTTTGTTATTTAACAAATAAATGAGAAATTAGTAGGCACCCGATATTTAATTAAAGAAAAATAAAGTTTGCGAAACACTGTGTTATTTGTTTACACTTTGTCTCATGCTAAGATGAATATGGTAAATAGTTCTTTAATTCTAAATAGAATTAATACTAGAATTTCGTGTCACTTAATATAAAGAATTCCTAAGTAAAACCTGATTTACATAGATTTGCATTTGAAGCTTATTAATTTGCGAAAGCAGAAGAGTTAAGGCCCCTATTATCGTTTGGACAGACATCAATTTATGGTTCCTATATCTTACTATTCATTTACTTGCTTTACCTTGGTATAAATCTGATATTAAGGAGCTTATATCAAATTTTAACCAGTAGTAAGGCAAACGTACGGTTCAATAGTACAATATAGGAACCGGTATTAATCAACAACTTATTAGCTTTTTAACTAAGGCAAATGTTAATCATAACAATCCACATTAAATAATTACATAAAATTACTAGGTTATACCCGCGGCTTCGTCCACGTTTGACTTAAAATTCCCGCGGGATTCTGGACATAAAGTACCGCTTTGTTTATTTATTTAAATAAGAATATATGCCATCGTTTTAGTGTAAACTGTGTCGGAATAAGCTAATTTTTATACACCCGAACAACTACAAACCGCTCCCAGGATAATTCCCGGGATATCACAGTTTTTATTACATAAGCTTTGCTATCGATCAGTGAAAAAAACACATTGGTATTCGTTTTTTTAAAATCTACCCATTTTAAATAATTCTGAGAAAACTTGCCGTGGGATTTCCAGCTTACAAAAGTAGCGCAGATTTTAAGTCTAAGAATAAGCTGTCGATCAACGAAAACCGCATCCAAATCGGCCCAGTAGTTTTTATGTTAATCCGGAACAAACAGACAAGAAATATAAAAAATTGCTTCGTGTTCTCCATCCTTAATATAGTGTAATCCAGTTGTTTTTTTTTTTAAATAGCTTTAATGTACAGACACGACGGTTGTAGAATTTTATAATATTATAGATAAACGCAAAAATATAATATAATGCATAAATGCTAAAGTAACTTTGTCTGATACATTTTCACGCTTGAACTACTGAATGGATATATATGAAATTTGGCAATTAGGTTATATCGTCACGAAGGATATAGGGTACCTCTTCTCTCAGAAAACTATCTTAAAAATTGGTTAAATAAGGTATAAAAATTTAAACAGGCAACCCTTAATTCCTCAAATTAGGGCTAGAATAGAATATATTGCATAACATTAAGATACAATTCATAAATAGAGTAGTACCATGTACTTCAACAGTAAAACAATATGTACCATGTACTACAGCAGTTGTTTATTAATTTAATTTATTTAGGAAAGATACAATAATTATAATTCTTACAATATAAAACACATAACTTGATACACATATCAACTAAGTTTCCACTAAAAAAATAATTCTTGTTACGCATTTGGCTCATACAACTATAAGAAAATTATAATAAATTTGATGCAATATTGGAAAATTAGATTTATCTATTTATTTAGGATACTAGATTGTTTTATATACACTTATGTTAAAAGTTTAGAATATTTTTTTGAATATATGTACAGCAAACAAAACGCGGTTTGATCACTAAAAGCATTTGCTTCCAGACAACCTATATAAATGTAGACCTTGGTAAGAAAAAAGAACCACTGAGCGCCCACGACTAGAATTGATTAAAAACAATTATGGCAAACGAAAACAAACATAGATATACTAGAAGACAGAAATCATGGTAGCGTAATAGCTAGCGCATGCGTCCCAAGCTCGAAGGGCGCGGGTTCGCATCCTGACCGGAACGCATGCACCACTTGGGCAGTTTTCTGACCTAATGTGCATATTGTTACAATTTCCACATGCACATTGAGATTACCAACGTGCCAAACCTGTCAAGCCGCCTTGGACAAGCGTAGTGGGTATATTGTCCATTCCCCTATAATAGAAGGCCCGCGCCCAGTAGTAGAACGTTTATGGGCTGAAATTATTTTATTTACTAATAGACACGTCATTAGAGCCGGAACGTTTGGTTTTGTCTAAATAAGACTAAACGTGACTTAATGGAAAGAAACTAGCATACTTGAACATGCAACATTGATAAAATTTAATCAGTGGCCTGATAAAACTATTGTCTCTCACAATACAATAAATGACTTTGTGTTTTTAAAATGGCTTTTGTAACTATTCTATTTTTACAATTTCAAGACTCATTTTGTCGTGTGTCATTCACACCTATTATTTCAAGTGCAATTCTAGCTACAATTATAACATCTGGTATATTTGTACTTATACCTAGCAGAACTCTAAAAATGTATCAATATTAATTACATACTTGCAGGGAGGAGGGATGACAACGGAAGTCAAGCATTGGAGCTGACTTTAATCGTAAATTAGATTTAAAAAAAGTACTTTTGATTACGCATCTATAATAAATTAATATGTATGTATCAAGAGATTAATTAACGTAGATGAAGCAAGAGGTACGTCAAAATGGCAGGTTGTGGATATTCATCGACTCTGCCTACCCCTATTGGAAACAGGCGTGATACTTTTGTTTATAAAGTATGGCTGAATTTGGCTTGTAATGTGAACTTACCTCGGTATAGGAACCAATATACATATAACAATGACTGAAAATAAAAAAAATATTACAATGTAAACAATTTATTTTTAGTACCAACAGTACAATCACAATGTTGTCTCGTGACATCCGTATTTCTTCAATTCAATTTGATTCAGACAGTTCACTAATTAAAAAGATTGAAACGTATCTGTTGCTAGCTGGACGCGCTAATTAATTCTATTAACATACATTTAGTCATAATGTTATTTATTCAATACGTGGTTTTTATTGCCTTAAGCAGAAATCCATGAAAAATGGTCACCGTCGCCTAAGACGATTACAACAAAAGCGTCCTCAACACGTTGCCGGCCAAAAGGAAATTTTATGACGCTCTTTTAAACATCGGAATGTCATAGCGAAGAGAGAAAACCTATACAGGATATTCCCTAAAATGAGATCGAACATCCGCGGATGAAATTGTTGCCAAAAAACGAAAATCATAAGCAACAATCAAAAATTAACGACAAAAGATATTTAGCTGCATTATGACGTGGAGAGAAAATACTAGGAAAAATTATTTCCCGATATAAACATAACTTTGGAAAAGTCACTAGATCTGTACATAATTATTTCTACTTCTGACCATAAAGCACAACCATTTTCTCCATGATAGAAAAGACCACTAAAACACAACGTAAACTATTTAAATATAAATAATAAAAAATTAAATGTTGTTCTTGGAGTGACAATAAACAATGGAGCTCTTATGGTAACTCAAAAATTTATATTTCATATTTGTAATTTTATTTATACCTAAGTTTTGTTATTAAAGTGGAATATGTACTAAAAGTTTCATCTGTGGTTTTGATCCATTTCATTACCATAAGTAAACAGTAAATCTGTTCCAGAGTACATGAATGAAATAGGAGAATCTGTTCACTGATCTCCATAATATACTATGTACTCCAAAAATTCTTACATTAAAAGCTATATTTATTTTATTTATTTAAATTAGTCAATTAATTAGTTTAATTAGTGAGGTGTGTAAGAATAAGCCTGAATGGCGCTCTGTTGTTCGTGCCTACCCCGCAAGGGTACTGGCGCGAAGTTATGTATGTATGTATGTAATTAGTCAAACATTAATTTCTCATAAGTTTCTTTTTAATTCATAAGTAATTTAAACAAAGTATCAGAAGTAAAGTCTTCATAGATAGATAGATAGAAAATACTTTATTGTTCACCATATACACATAAAGTAAATAATTTACAGTCATTTTGTGTCCAGGCAGGAAAAAGAGGGTGGCCTTATCGCTTTAGAGTGATCTCTTCCAGACAACCTGGGCTGTGGATTGTGTGAAAGGAATCAAGAGTGTATGACAGTGGTGTGCAAATCAAATACATGTAATTAATAGGATAGATAGATATTACACAATACATATAATTAAGAAAAAGAAAATAGACAATAACACATATTAATATTACATATATCCAAATATATACATTATTAATATGTATGGATAGATAATATAGATCATAGATGTAAATCAATAGAGAATAAAGCTATATTGAAACCCTTTTCCACTGAGTGTGTAATCGAAAATCAATCTCCTCATATCCTGAAAACAAATTGAGGCATCTTTTAAATGAATTTTAGAAGAAATTTAAATTTTACCATGTTCAATTTTTTTGAATTTTTCACCATAATTATGCTTCTAAAGTTATTAGACAGGAAAACTTTCACCAACTATTGACTTGAATGAAATACTAACATTGAAAGATTATTATAAGTTTTCAAGACAAGCCTAAGGATCTTTCATGACTTACAAAAAAAAAATATAATAGTCATTCTTTCTAGTTTCCTGATGAACTTTTAAAAATTGTCTTTAAATAGAAGATAAGAAGATTAAATAGAGAAGAAAGAAATAAAAAGACTTTATTTGAATAAACAGAGACATCCTTGCATTGCTTACATATTTTATGTGATTTGAGGTGTTTGAGAATGTCAGAGAGGTTGCGGCTCAAGACACGGTTACATACTACAGAGATTTATGCAAGTTCATTCTCTGTACAGGCTGTGCATCTCTGGAATTCTCTGCCGGGAGATGTCCAATCTGCTAAATCTATCCAATCCTTTAACAGACTTGTGAAAGAGCACTATGTAACTGTACATACATACATACATAACTGCACGCCAGTTCCCTTGCGGGGTAGGCACGAACAACAGAGCGCCATTTAGGCCCATTCTTACACACCTCACTTGCTTCTTTGACATTCATATGTAACTGTATAAGGTGTTTATTGTTTATTTTGTATCTCTAAGTACGTATATATTTTTATAACTATAATATATGTATAATAATTAATTTATTATTATATTAATATCTATTTCAATTGAACGCCATCGCTATTTACTCAATTAGATCTTGTCCATCCAAAGGTTGCCTGGAAGAGATTGCTTTTAGCAATAAGGCCGCCCATTGTAATACCTTTCAGTATGTAAGTTTATTGTGTATTCTTTTTGTCTGTAATGTTGGTGTACAATAAAGAGTATTGTATTGTATTGTATTCATGATGTAATTGTAAAAATATAAAAACTAGTATGTACCTGTATTAAAAAATATTATCAGAATCAAGTATAACACATGTCACTCAGGAATAATGTGGCTTTCTACTGGTGAAAGAATTTTCAAAATCAGTTCAGTAGTTCAAGAGACTACTTCCTAGAAACAAACTCACAACTTTACCTCTTTATAATTTTACTATAGACATATCAAGTTTTGAATGAGTATTCAAGTGCCGGTTCAGGTGTAATAAACATTTTTATACATTTGTTTTATATATGTATTAACTATAATCCTGGCCAGACTTGCCAACCCAAATTCAACATGAAATAAATTATATACAGCAATACTCATCATGAATTGAAGTGTAACTACAATTTAAGCCTGTAGATGTTTACTTTTTATTCAAAGATAAAAAGGGCATAGACAGGCAGAAAAAGGAAAATGGACATAATAACAAATTTTATAATAATCAGTAACCAGAATGAAATAACAAAAATAAACAAATGAGTCCAAATATGAAACATAAATAAACAAAATGGCGAAAAAGTTGTCAACCCCAGAAATATTACCTAAAAATTTAAAGACCAACCAAACCAAAATAAAAACAACTTAAGTTAAAGTACTTTACTTTAAGATTATTTTTTTTACTTATCTAAATAGTAATTAAAAGATCAATAACATAATTTTGCAAAAATATTTAATGCCACATATAACTTGGTTTAATATGTATCTACACATTATTTTTCATGTATTCATGCAATCTATAATATTACCACTTAGCTCTTTTTCTCTTAAGTTAACACATTTGTTTTGAAATATTTGCTTGAATTATGAACTGGGGTATAACCAGTTTTGAATTTACAAAACTAAAAACTATACTAATCTGTTCTGTGAATAATTAAATAAATGTAAACAAATTATAACATAACTAATCAAAATAGGTACTACCATCTCATGACTCAATCTTAGCTAATAGCAGAAAAGGCAAAAGGAAAACCAGTTTAACTAGTAATTTTAATGCTGTATCACAATTTATGTTGATTCACTCACAACATATATAATATTATATATATACCAAATGATTGGCCTCATTTAGCGTATTCTATTAAATAGTAATCATAGCTGGATGATTCAAATATTACCTGTCAAAAGCTAAGTACTCATTAAAGTACCTGTCACACTCAGAATTTGATAATGGTTCTTTCCATTAAAATTTAAGTGTCTGCGATATCAAAATAAAGGACAATGTTTATGTGGAAACTGCTATTTATGATTGCTAAACCGAAAAATGCTATACTCAATTTGCAGCCTAACGAACTTTTGTATGTTACCCACCTGACATACTACAAAGTTATATAATATAAATTCACCATTGGTAACATCTCTGCAGCCTAAGGTGGTCACTTTCAGACATAACATAGTAGCTTTTGGAAAATTACTTATACCCCATTACTATTCATTTGACTTACCATCTGTAGAAATTTAACATTACTTGTATGGGAGCTTATATCAAATTCTACCTGATAGTAAGGCAAATGAATGCTTATTGCTAAAAGACGGCGATGCGGCGCGTATGGTATATTGTTAGATAATTTTAAAATGACAGCTCTCTAAAAGTGTTAGTTAAATTATTAGAATGATATATATATAACAGATAGATGATATTCTAAAAAGAACAAGGTAGTGTTCTAATCTTAGATCAGACATTTATGGTTCTAATAATCTTTGAATTCTGCCTTTTTATTTTTGATTTGCAGCTCACACTTTTAGGTGTCCGAGTTTTGTTTGTGACTAGTTTTAAAAGCAAACAGATGAAGTAGATTTATGTAGAATAACTTTAAAATGCCTGAAATTGTCACACAGCCCACTAAAACATTTTCAGCAGTTTTTCAATGTGGCACATGGATCTAATGTTTAGTAAGATATAGGAACTGGTTATTAATTTATGTTGATCATGAGTCTATAGCAAAGCTTTTTTAATAAACAGCAGAAAAGTATACACAATGTATATGTAGAAACTTATTCAGTTAGAGTAATGTTATGTAATATACAAACACATAAAAAACAATTCTGGTTTCTTGCTAAAGGGTATATAGCAGGTTTCTAAGTAAAAACTGCCCCCGCGGCGTTTTGTACTTTTAAATAATAATTCACCCAAATTTTCAGCTTTTTATCTTAAGTATTTTTCGAGTTTTTTTGAGAAACCTATTTTTCCGTTTTTTTTTCAATAGTAAAATTACGAATTAACTCATAGCGATTTTTTTAGCAATACTTGGGAGCAGAAGAAATGAAACAATATTTTTGTTGTAATTCGCAGATAAAAGCAGATTAAAAAAAATATTTTTGAATTTTTATCTTAAAAAAGCTGAAAATTTGGGTGAATTATTTTTATTTAATAACAAAATGATCCCCATAATAAAAGTAGAAAACGCCGTGACGTTTTTACTTAGAAACCCTGCTATACCCTTAACCTTCAGGGAATCAGACTTGCTATACTAGGAGGGCGACTTTGCTTTAACAACAGAATTGTAAACATTACTTTTACATTTTGATTGATCTTTCTGTTAGGCAGTAATGCTGATATTACATGGGGGTCACATCTTTCAATTTTGATGAAACAAGCAAACTGATTCATATAAACCCAAAATTGAGGCATCTGATGTCATTTTTTTATTGCTGGAGTACAGTAGATAGTCTCATGGCCCAAGTGTGATGGGAAGTGGTTACCATCGCCTATGAACATTTGCAACACTGAAGGTGCTACCAATATGCTACCAAACTCATTAATGAGACTGTAACTTAGCAATTGAATGTCTGTATTATTAGATGGATCAACCAAATTAAATCTATTTGGTTGAAAGGCAACAAACTAGTTGTTAAGATCACTTTGGTTGATTCATCCAAATTGAAAGACTATCTAATATTGAAATGAACCATCTAATATTGACCTAAATTTTCAGTTCGGCCCCTTTCAATGAAATTAATTCAATTTAGTTGAACTATGTAATATTAGCACAAGATAAAATCAATATAAATTCCAGAACATTGTTTTAATGAAATGTCCATGATAGTTTAGCAACTAAATATGTACTGGTTTACTAATATACTTGTTTGTTAACCAAACAAAATACAAGGACAGGCTTGTTTGTTGTAAAATTTCGCATGGTTGTTTGTTGAAATAAGGTGAAGGATTTCAACAGGCCTTTGTGTCTCCTTTCGACATTGTAATGTATACTACTAATAGTTGTTTACAATATCACAAATGCTGATGATTTTCTTTTATATTTTAAAGGACTTTTTGTTTTGTTTTTTAACAGATTTTCAAAAGGAGGAAGTTCTTATATTGACTGTATGTTTTTAAGTGATTTCTGCATCAATCAATTGTGGATCAATTTTCAGTTTTATTTATTCAAAAGAGTGTATTCCTGAGGTGGTTCCATTTTCACCAAATCAGGATGTTATGAGTGGATCCATCCTTGTCGAAGAGCGCCAGGTGCCGACATTCTTGGAAAGGCAAAACTTGTATATGCTTGCCAGTAGCACAATTTCTACAGACACTTAAAATATGGCTGTCAGGTGCCTTAAGAACAGACGAGCATGCATGACAAAAGCTAAGAATGTCAAAGAAGCAAGTGAGGTGTGTAAGAATAAGCCTGAATGGTGCTCTGTTGTTCGTGCCTACCCTGCAAGGGAACTGGCGTGAAATTATGTATGTATATATGTACTTAAAATATTATTTCTAAAGCTATTCAAGCAACTAAAAAGCACAAAATAAATATATTTGTACTTTGTTCCCAAAGTTTCATAAAAACATATTGAGAAACTAAAAAATTTTTGGATTCAAATATCATCAGGTAAACATACTTATGAAAATGGTGGATGTAAATGCCGCCAACTAGGGTTAGCCGTTTTTATGTCGGCACTGCACCTGTTAAATGCAGAAACACACTCTGCCAAAGAGGTTAAGGGGGATTTTGTACTCTTTTAACATATCCAACTGCAGTTACCTGCTTGGATGCAGCGCGCTAGCAGGACATTAGTATTAACAGGATGTTTACTCATTGTGGTGTGACTTGATTGCTAAGGCCCAATCATACTTTTTCAATGTCTTGGTATTACAAAGATATTCAATGTATTATTCCATTGCGATAGTGTCAAAAATTCATATTCTACTAAATCCACAATATCTTCTCGATATTGTTGCAGCATAATAATAGTATTGTAACTTTGTTTTGTTTTGTCTTCTGATATTGGTTTAATGACAATATTTCACTGCTCTTATATTCCGGAATATACACCACTAACTATGTTTGATAGGAATGTATTTTGACTTTATGATTATTTCATAGTAACCAGCAACTAACTTTAAATTGAAAATTAACAAAAAAAATATAATAAAATTATGCAGTTTTAACTAACTATAATTGAACTACTCAACCTGTAAAATTCATTAAAATTGCTTTAATAATATAGCAATTGACCATATTTTTTCTTTAGAAAGATTTTCAAGTTAGTAGTCTTCCTTAGAGGTGCGGATGTTATAAAACATTTTTCAATTATTATTTTCCTCCAAATAGTGAAATAACATGAAATACTTATTAATTCTGTAATATCTTAATAATCTATGAGAAGGTCCAAACAGTTATATTCTAAGGCATCTTATTTTTAATTTTAGTGTTGCTAACAAAAGGTTGTTGCATTTCAATAACTCAATTGGATTCAAGAAAATAACTATGAGCATATTTATTTCTATACCTTAGATTATTTATTATGTATTTATACTAAAACAATACCACATAATTGTACACATATGTATTGAAAATAATTGGATAAATATATATTATTTGGGTGAAATAATAAAAATTTCACTAGATTAATTGTGATGTGTTATTAATGGATGCAGTAAGCAAAAGGCGAAATGAGCCAAAACTTTTTCACTCTATATGCCTGCGCTTTGACACAGAGCAGCATGAGATTAAGGGTATTTTGAGTTTAGGGGTAACATACGCCTTATATATAGCTACTAGACCTGTCATTTGGGTTAGAAAACAAGTGTTTAGGGTCCACAAACAAGTTTTGGATGAATAATGGGAAAAACAAAAATACATTTGATAAACAAGGTTATGCCACTTTTGTGGATAACAAAGTGTGATTTGTGTTTAAGAATACACTAACACTTAATATATAAACACTAAAACTGTTTTTGAGTTTAGTAAACAAGTTTTGAATTAATTTATTGATTTTTGAATATGCAAATAGTTTTTTTTTTTGCTTATATATCGCGACGATGGTTAAAAATCAGTTGTGACACTTGCTGACCGCTGCCATGGCACACTTGCTTGGCTTATGGGCTTTAGTTGAAAGTTGCGAACAATGACTAGAACGGTCACTCAGGCAAGAAGCGAGCTTTCTGCGGCAGCGAGCGGCAAGTACCAGAATAAACCGGTCACCATCGTTGCAATATAACAAAACGAATACAAATGAAAAAATTTCATATCTTAAGAACTACATGTCTCCTAGACATGGGGGTTGCAGAAGGGAGAAGTTTCCCCTACCCCCTCCGACCCCCACTACTTAAAATTCAGTGACCAGTAATCTAAAGTTTAACCCTCTATATCAATCTTATGACGTATTTGTGTGACCAAGTTAAAATAAATCAAATGATAAGTAAGTCACATAATTTTTAATCTATATCACATGTTAATTGTTTAACTTGGTTGGTAAATCTATAGCTTCTTTATACAGGAATTTTAAGTAGTGGGGTGGTGAAGTGGGGGGGGGGGGAGGCATACTTACCTTTACTACAACCCCTAAGGTCCGGAGATCTTGAAATATTTTTTTTTTTAATAAACATAACCTCACTTATTTTCACTGATTTTTTCGCTAATGTTGCACTTCTATCATAGGTCCGAAATTGAAAAATCCTTTCAAAGTTCAAAAAAAAGCCAGTAATCAACATAAAAAGAGCCAAAATAACCCAAAAACCAACTTAATTGGATAAAAATGAAGAAAAAACACAATAGAGCACATTTATATACACTACAAGAGTAACCATTCAAAATGGCGACCAATAAAGACGATATTTTTTTTTACGTAATCGCATTAATTTATATTTAACCAATATTTAAAAAAAAATCAACAGTGTATTTAATAATAAAATTGATATCATTAATATATTGATTCATTGTCATATTAAAAGCCAACTTGCTAGTCGTCCACTAAATTGATAAATAAAACAAATGTTTCATATGAGACTTTCAAGGCGTCCTAACTGTCTGTGTGTACAAAAAAAATAGTAAATGGTTACAGTCGGTTCTGGCACTCGCCGGCCGCTGCCGCGGCACGCTCGCTTCGCTCGCTCGGCTCGTGCGCTTTGGTCTGAATATCACCTAACATAACCGACTGTTTGTGTATAAAATAAATAGTAAATGGTTACCAGTCGGTTCTGGCACTCGCCGGCCGCTGCCGCGGCACGCTCGCTTCGCTCGCTCGGCTCGTGCGCTTTGGTCTGAATATCACCTAACATAACCGACAGTTTGTGTATAAAATAAATAGTAAATCGAAATTATTATAAAACACAGCACAAGTCGTCGTAAAATCAAAAATTAACAGAAGAAAGCACATTCACTCAACTACTAGAGAAAAGGAATAAAATGGCGGCAATAAAAGGGGCAATAAAGGCGGCAAACAAAAATATTTATAATTTTTTTTTTCATAGAAATATATCGATTTCCGAAAATTATATAAAACAATATATTAATTAATTCTAAATCTTGAGCTACAAGATTTCGAATTTCTTAATTACAAATCGATAAGTATTAATGACATATCGATTAATTTATTTTTATAATCACACCTTGTTAGCCAAGCCATTAAAAACAAAAGTGAAACTAAAAACTGTCACTTTTTAATCAATCGATTATATATGTCTAGCATGAATTTGTATTTATGCGTCAATTAAATTTGAAACTTTATTTCTACATTAAAAAACAGTTTTAGTGTTACAAAAAGTTCTAGTGGTTATATGTAATTCATGAGTACATTCATAAACAATTCGTGAGTACATTCATAAACTCAAATCACGGTTTGTTATTATCAAAAGTGGCACAATTTTACAACAAAAATAAGTGAGGTTATGTTTATAAACTAAAAAAAATTTAAAACCTCCGGACCTTAGGGGTTGTCGTAGGGGTAAGTATACCTCCCCCCTATTCACTACGCCCACCCACAACTTAACATTTGTGTATTAGATTCTTAAGTAGCAGCCACTGCAGAAGCGTGGTTGCCCTAACAGCACCCTGAAGGAATTATTGTATTAGTATTTATTATTATTAAATCTGCAGGCCAACATGTTTGCCCAGACTGACAATGCCCTACGTTCCCTATCCAAGAGATGTATCTTTATTGTAATTAATATCACTTTAAATCAAATCTTATTCATCATATATTTACTGGCAATACGTCTAAATAATTCTAATACAAATGTTTTCAACAACTATCTAAAAGTTATTTTTATATCCCTCGGAACAATATTTTGGATAGAAGATCTTCTTTTCTGTACCCCTGGCAATGTTTTTTTTTTATTGTAAATAGGTTTGCGTTTCACCACGATCCCATCCAGTGCCGGACGATGATGCGGTCGAAAATAGAGCACGCTTACCTATTCACACAAGACTTGAAGAAATTTCATGATGGCTGGTTGAGTAGTTAATTCGTAAAAGCGTAACAACTTAAATTTGAATTTATAATATTAAAAGTTTGGACTTAGACTTCTTTTAGTTAAACTTTCCTATTAAAAAGTTAACGTGTTTTTCATCTTTAGTGAAAAAAAAACTATTTATAATTGTGATTGTTATCGGTTCACTTTACTTAAAACTTGTAAATTTTGAATTGTTATTTTGTGACAACTATGTTGTGTTTTGAGATTAAACTCAATTTATGTTTTTCTCCGTTACTGAAAGTGGATGTACTTACTAAATGTACTTATTTTT
The DNA here is from genome assembly GCA_019925095.2 of Dendrolimus kikuchii. Classification (NCBI taxonomy): domain Eukaryota; kingdom Metazoa; phylum Arthropoda; class Insecta; order Lepidoptera; family Lasiocampidae; genus Dendrolimus; species Dendrolimus kikuchii. Next base: position 9,204,756 of record CM034412.1, on the reverse strand, counting down.
TGTGATATTCGTTTAATTCCTAAGAGTTAAAGAAAATACAAAAAATACTACAGATTATAAATGTAATCAACATCTTCATCATCGAATACATATGAAGAGTCCGCTATTTGTAATTCGTAATATTTTGTATTTAACAGTAATTACCTACATGGATTTACGGATTGGCAAATAATTACTCTGGCAGAAGTACGTCGATAGTAGCATCGCGTCTGTAGGACTTCTTTTGTGGCGCGGACTTTATATTATAGTAAAATTTATAATAATTAAATTCTTTCGAATATCGTGAAAACAGAAACAATTAACATCCGAACAAAGTAACTTTTATACTTGTATATTCGTATAGTTGTCCAGTAATCGATTTAGTCGATTTTATAAACTACACTATTTCATTCATTCATTACATCGTTATCTATTATCCTAAGATCCAAGCCATAATCTTTGTGATAACATCCACAGACTATTATAGGACACTACGGCTACGTTCTACATGAGACTTATTCCACTTGTTTGCGGTCGCTACAATAATAAACTAAGGTGGAACGGTTTATGAAGCGTTGGTGTCTTTAACAACGAAATATACAAATGTCATTGGTTGTTTTGAAAATCACGCCTTTTTCAATGTATAGATAGAAAGAATTAAGGCGCTGTGGACAAAGCCCAATTCGACCCACCTCTTGACATGGGTCGTTGTGTGATCGAAAATGATGACGTCATTAGTGACGTTTTCGCCACGACCACAACGATCGCGGTCGCCTTGTAGACTGTCGACGTGGACGGCTAACGGGGTATTTTAGGCGTTGTGAGCTATAAATGGTACGCGCCACATAATGACCGTGGTCACTATGTGGAACGGCGGAAAGAGCATTTTGGGCGTTTTGAGGCCTTAGAGAACGCATCCTACGTATCAATATCATCATTGTTTGGAGTTTTTAGCGGGAACTGAAAGGAGACGTTGTGCTGTGCAGTTTTATATTCTAAAAATGTGTAAAATTACTCTAAAATGAACAATAGTTGTAGAGTATTGATAGTTTTTGAGTAGTATGTGTTTTTGCGAAAAATGTGAACTATATAGCCAAATGTGGCCTTTCGAGTTTTCACAAGTATTTCGTTAAATGACGTCGATTGTAGCCTACAATACAGCGGCGCCTGGCTTAAAGGCCTAATTGCCAAGCCTTAAACATAAAATAAAAAATCACCATTGTCTATGGTCTATACAATCGTAATGTGATTTCGTAGAAAAAAATACATTTTTACCGTATTTTAAGATATAACTGAATTTATGCAAAGAAATCAAATTGTATTATTACTAAAACCAGTTACATTTCACTGAATTTAATACGATTTAATTAAATATAATAAGCGTGATAATTTACCTAAAAATATTTAAACGATGAGTTTTGTGGCGCTTATTTCAAAAGTGATTGTAATTATAACTTCGATTCGTCGACTATAGATTGGCCACACTTTTTATTTTGTTTCATATCCCTGCTCCATCTGGGATAATGTTAGTGTTAGTGACTGTGAGCAAAAGCGTCTTGTTTATAGTGCTAAAAATAAAGCCGCTAATAATTAGCTACATTAGTGTACACATACGATATCTGTCTATGTTTAACGTCATTAACAATTAATAACAAAGTCGCATCACAAACTATGCTATAAGCTTATCACTACATTTAGGTGAAACAGTTTGCTCGAAAGATTAATATCTGGGCGCAACTGGTAGTGTATTTAATGTTAGAAATATACTAATCCTTTTTTCGTCCTTTGATTAATATTAATTTATCATTTTACAGATTAAAGTAATTGAATATTGGATTAGTTATAAGTTATGTACTAGGTTATTGCCATTAGTTAGCATGAGATATAACACGGCCGCGCGTAGACAACCAGCTGCACTCTAAAACTAGCATTATCCCAGATATAGCAGAGGCATTAAAATTAGATGTCATTGGTGTCGGATTGAATTGAATTGAATAATATTAAAACCGGGCATAAATCATTATTATATGCCGTACGTGACATCTGTACAGAGTGTTCAAATTACGGTTAGAGTCTTTATACTATAATTGTAATGGTTTTTGGTTTTGTAATAAAATTATAAAAAAACATGTCGAATTGAGAACCTCCTCTTTTTTTAAACCGGTAAAAAATTAATACGACAGTTTGTCGTACTACGAAATCCTTCGATGTGCGTGATCCGGTACATATTTGTCCATTTTATATTTCATAATATGTATGGAGGAAGTTTCTAAAATATGTAGTATCGTTTTGGGGAGCCTTTTTGGCGGATATGGGGAGTTTTAATAAATTCAATCTGGAGACCCTGCACCTGTAGAAGCTTATTTATTTTAATACATTATTCAAATATAAAAAAAATAGAAACTTGTTAAGACTATTTTTTGTGTGCAATAAAATGTGTTTTAAACTATAAAACGTTCTTAATTAGTCGTTTATGTTTTTATTGGGTAATGATCAAGTCTAATAACTTCCATGAATATGCGGAGTCTTATATTTTATACGACATAGTCTTGTGTGGGTTGTACTGAGAAAAACGGCTGTTAACTTGATGCCCAAAATCAAAAATAATGGGAACGGTTTATAGTACAACTTTATCATTTGATCCCTTCTTTGATGTTTAACACAATGGTATTAATATCGAATAAGATATTTTGCTTGTTTATTTATCTGATACTTTTCTTTGTGAGACTAATATTGTATCCTAAATTGCAATGTCATGTAAACTGAAGAATTCTATTAATATTAAACATGGTGTTTTTGGAAAATCAGTTTATTTACAGAAGTGAGACCATAGAAAATTTAAAGCTGGTTCCTATATCTTGCTGATCGTTCATTTGCCTTACTATCGGTTAAAATTTGACATAAGCTCTATACAAGTAATGTCAAAATTCAACCGGTGATAGGGCGGGCAAGCGAATTCATAGTGAGATATAGGAACCGGCCATAAGTAAACAAAGTTACTCACATTCTAGGGACACTTGGCCATTTTGGCGAAAACGGAATCCTTATTAACATGCAAGGTCCATTTGTCCGTCTGTCCGTCCATCCCTTTGTCACAGCGTTTTCTCAAAAACTACTAAGCCAGATTATTCGATCTTCTTAGAACACCAATTTTTTCCAGATTAGATAAATAACGGTCTCTGTGGTTGAGTGGGCTAAGCCTTTGCCGGCCGACCTCACTGCAGCGCAGAGGCTCTGGGTTCTATTCCTGGTATGGTAAATTTGGGAAACAAATTTTCTCCGTCATTTACTTATAGTCTGGGTATCTGGGATCGGCCCCAGAGTTCTCCGTTGTATATTACCTATAACACAAGCGTAACACTTGCTTAATTTGGGGATATACAGTGTGTGTCCGCCGATTATTTATTTATTTATGACACTTTATTGTACACCATTACACAAAAATTACGAACTGGTACTATTCTAATTGTGTACATGTACAACACAATAAAATGACAGAGATTCATGAAAGTTGATGAAGGCAAAAATGTTTGTCAGGATTCGTAATACGTGAAGTAATCAGTGGTCTCTGCCTACCCTAATGGTTTGCCCATGCGTGGCAATATGTATGTATAATAACAGCTCATAAATGTCCCACTGTTGGGCTCGGGCCTCCCACTATAGGGAAACGGACAGTATACCCGCCACGATTGTCCAAGGCGGCTTGGCAGGTTTGACACATCGGTTATCTCGATGTGCAAGTTGCATCACGCTGTTTACCTTCATCGTTATTAGCACGTGGTAATTGTAACAATATGCATATTATGTCAGAAAACTGCCTAAGTGGTGCATGCGTTCCGGCCAGGATCGAACCCGCGTCTTATGAGTTTGGGACGCGTGCGCTAGCCATTACGCTACCACGACTTATATGTATGTATGTATTAGAAGAAATCTAAATAAATTGCATTCTGTTCTCCATCATTCATATAATTATATCTATGTCTATAGTCCAGTTGGTTTTTTTAATAACTTCAATATACAGACACAGTATTTTTTCAATTTTGTAACGGTATTGATTTTTTAATTTTCGTTATAATTGAGCTTGTCTTTGTCAATGTCACTCAAGATTTATTAAAAAAGATTTATTATCATCAGCACCCATTGAATCCGAGTTTTAGGACAACTTCCTAGTTTCTCTTTTCAACTTCACGCAGTATTCGTTGTTAGAACACTGGCACGCATGTCATCTTTCATGATATGAACGCAGCAACTAGCATTTCTTGGTCCTTCATCTCCTACTGGGCCCAGACGGAGGCGGAGTCATTAGACCTTAGATCATATAAACGTCTATAACTCACTGCATTAGACATTAGTTACTCATATAACCGGCAGAATTTGGAAAGTTACTGCGTCAATATGGCTACAAAAAGTGAAGTGACTTAATAGTGGTTACAATACATATAATCAGGCCTTTTTGTCACTTCTTTTTTGTCACGCTAATTCTCGAAAGTTGTAAGTCTACAATTTTTTGCTTGTAGCTCCACGCCATACAGTGACAGTTTATTCATCGCTTCCAAAGCCTTAGTACGTATCACGTTCAGTTATTGGTCGTCCAAATATTTGATCAACATTTTCAATTTTCTGATTAGCACTCATTAGGCTTATATCACGATTTTGCAAATCTAAGCTCACTTAGCTCTTGAAGAGCAACGCACATTTCGTATGAGGCGACGGGGTAACTGTTCAGGAAAGATAGATTAGATTTTGTTTTGGGTAATTCTGACCTATTCAAAAATTCATAGTTTTGTGTAAAAGTTACCCAAATAGATTTTTTTCTATAATTTCATTTTTTCAGTTTTTATGGCAATTTTTGGAATTTTCCAAATTTCCTTTAAGAGCACTGCCCCCACAAAAGAACCCCTGCATATAATAATAACAGTCTGTAAAAATCCCACTGCTCTACACGGATCTCCCAGTGGGAGTGGGGACTGGGAGGCACAATATACTTACAGCGTAAATTTTTCAGGTGGGCTTTTAAGGCCAAATCTTAAACTATTCTAAATAGCGAAAAACACTCAAAGGACTGTTAAGACCAATTTTGAAAAAAACTAAAGTGTATAGGTATATAGAATATTTTGTTCAAAAACAACCCATTCACTTGGTTTGCCGTTTGACATTCCTTCAGAAATTGATCCCCGTTGCCCTATAGTGGTAGGCCCGAGCCCAGCTGTGGGACATTTTGATGGATATACAAACTTTTTGTATATATTAAATTTGAATTTAATATTGGAATGCGTGGCTGTCTTAAGTTGTTTCTGCCACCATTGAAGTAACACTCGAAAATATATCTCGTTACAACGTAGACCTCTCGTGAATTTCTTAATCGCGACTTCTTAGCCCCCAACACATTTATGGGCTGTTATTATTTTTATAAAAGGTCAACCTTAAAAAGAATCAAAGTGAGTTGTTGAGTAGTTTTTGAGAAGATATAGGGTATTGAACTCAATTATCTTGTCTCAAATAATATTTTTCTTTCTTTCTTTCAATTATATTTTAAAGGTATCGTAGCCAAATGATAAAAACAGAACACATTCATTAGCTTTACGGAACTCTTAATTAGTTATAAGTGAACGATTCCGACCAGGGTGTTTTTTATTTTATACTAGCTTCTGCCCGCGACTTCGTCCGCGTGGAATAGTTACAAAAAAAGTAAGTTAAAAAAACCCCTTGATTTTGAAAGATTCTTCATTGGTGCTCCGCTCCTATTGGTCTTAGTGTGATATATAACCTATAGCCTTCCTCGATAAATAGGCTATCTAACACTGACAGAATTTTTCAAATCAGTCTAGTAGTTCCTGAGATTAACGCGTTCAAGCAAACAAACTCTTCAGCTTTATATATTAGTATAAGATTAATTTGAATACAAAAAGCCGCATGGCCTATAATTATTTCGCAATTGTGAAGACGGAGTCCGTAAGCTTCCTTCTTGAAAGTTAAATTAAAAAGAAAATCAATACTTATCTTGAGTTCGGTTTGTAATTTTAAAATCATTTACCTGTACAATGCTCTTCTCAATAATAGACATACTGGAATTTATATAGGTAGCACTGGCGTGGACTTCTCACAACTCGATTTAACCTACTTTTAAGAAACTAGCGAGCAAAAGGTTGAAAGCGCCATAAGTTTATTGACGCTTACGTCTTTTATTCGTACATATTTTATTACTGTATTACTATATCTTACGATCGGCGGCTTTTCACACGTATTGGATGAAATAGCAACTCATAACCCGATCGGGCACCGGCTTTTTTTTTCAAAATATGCGGCAAGATTCCAAAGTTAAAAATACAAATTGTAATAAGTAAATGCATCGTGAGTTAGACATTTTTTCACCAGCGGTGTAGTCGGCTCCTACATCATAGGGTATGTTTTTTCAACCAACTTACCCTAGCCGAATTTCCAGCCCACGTCACATACTACCTATATAGGTAGTATAGGCTAACTGTTTCATGCCGATATTCTGTGAGAGCGTGGTATCACATCGATCAAGCCGGCACGGCGGGCTGATCAAGATACTCATTGACACTTGATATTTTTGTCTTCCGTAATCACGACTACTGAAAAGTGGCCGAAACGTCGGAATAATAAAAATCATATAAATTATCGCGCTTAAAACCGTTAAAACGTAGTTTTATACTTATTTATACTCGTATTAATCGCGAAATCTTAAGAAAATATTACGGTGTTATGTTGTCAGTTCTACCAAACCCTTTATAGTTCGTAGTCTGTTACGCACTTATCCAATTTTTTTACTATTCAATTCTCATTGGCATGTAGAGGCGCTAGATGTGTCCGAAAAAAAAGCAGACAATTTTTTTTTATATTAAATTTACTGAAAAATAACTTTTCAGTATTGTGTTGATACTTTGGCGGCTTCCCATCTCCCAGTTACAACCGTGACAGCCGGGGCCGCTGCCACAAACCAGGAGGCCCTGAAACGCCGCAAATATGTGTCCATTGGTAATGGGTACATATTTGTGGCTTTCGGGGTTGAAACCCTGGGGCCGTGGGGGCCTGGAGCTCATCACCTCTATCGAGACCTCTCAACGCGTCTAATCGAGGTTTCGCGTGACCAAAAGGCTGGCTTGCACCTAGGGCAACGCATCAGCGTAGCCATCCAACACAGAAATGCGGCCAGCATTTTGGGCACTCTCCCCGCCGACAGCGACCTGGAGTCTATTTTTTACTTATATTTTGTTATTTCGTAAGTCTAGTTATATTTATATTGTAGTTTAATTTTAGTTGATATTAATTTATAATTACTTTTCAGTTACTAAATTTACATCGAATGCTAATTTAAGAGCCACTACTATCACCGCTACTTTTGCATATATTTAGTGCTCGATGCCCCTGCTTTTACACACAGACACGACACACGACACGAGAGGGCGCCAAATAATGTAACCGGACAATCTTTTGTCCGGTTTACCAAGATCTTGACCGGACAAACATAAGGAAACTCGGACTGTCCGGTCGAAAACCGGACATCTGCCAACTCATTGGCATGTCGGAACACCTGGTGAGAAGTGCTTATTGTCGCCTATGGACATTTGCAACATTTTTTAAATTAATTTTATTGCAGGAGTTCATCAGACAGGCAGACGGCTCACTTGATGGAAAGCGGTTACCATCGCCTATAGACATTTGCAACACTAAAGGTGCTACAAATGCGCTGCTGCTCTCTTAAAGGAGACTGGAACCTGGTCACTAATGCCGGAACACAACTCAATGTTGTTATGGCGGCATACCCTAGACTAGGGATGGTAGCCATCCAGTCGGGCAAATACCCTACCACCTGGTTGTTTTGTCGCCTCCTACAACAGGCCGCCCGGCCGCAGGAAATTGTATTCTTTCTCCATTCCTGCACGGATGAACATAAGAAGTGTTACCAACTGGTTGACTTCGAAGAAATATAATTAAGTGTATTCTATTCCATACCAATATTACCTATTAGTAGATGACTGCCAAGTACTTAAAAGGTCTCAAATAAACTGACCACGGAATAAATTTTGAATAATAAACGAGTGAAGAAGCCTTTTGACGCTTTCAGAGGTATCCGAGCGGAGTGGTTTGAAATAACAATAATATTGAACAAGACAAATTTCAATGCAAATTCATTGTGGTATTACGATTATGAATATTGTTAAAGAGGATTACTTTGAATTCTTATATTTTTGGCATTTGGGACTAGTGATGCCATTCAAATTTAATGTTATATTTTTAAGCTATTTGAATGCTGGCAAATTAAAATTCAAAGTAAATTCACTGACGACGTGGCAAGCCTTTGGTGTGGGATGCGACCTGCGTGGACAAGTTGGCCGCATCCCATTTACCAAACAGGTCTAGATCAGCCGGTTCGACGACGGAAACAACTGAATCACTCAAGCTGCGCAAATATGCAACCTTCAGTGAGTGTTATGTTTGTGCTGTTTGCTGTTGAAACCACTTGGACCGTGGGGTCTTGATGCCATGAGCCTTTACCAAAATTTATCAAAATGACTCATTGACTATTCACGTGATCAGAGGGCTGGTGCCTACCTCAGACAACGGATCAGTCCAGCGATCCAGTGAGGAAACGCAGCCAGTCTTCTGGGCACCTTACCCATAGAAGATGGTTACCTAGGCTCAGTATTCTACTTATAGTCTTGAAGGACTATGGGTATAGTACAATATAACTAAGTTAAGTTTTCTTTTATAAAAAGAAAGCTATTTGAATGAATGAGAACTATTTTATTTATTATTCAACAAAAAACAACTTTCTAAAAAATTAGGTATGATAAATATTGAACACTAGCGGTTCCGGCAGAAGTTGTCCTACCCTGAAAAAATAAAAATCTTAAACCCGATCCCAGCGCCACCTACCGGGTCTAATTGTGAATCTATACCATATCCGGACCCACTTAAAAATTTTTTTTGTTACATTTTAGGTTACATTTACGAAGTTTTAGCAAGAATTCCTAGTTTTGTTCCAATGATAAACATATTAATCTAGAATAATATAGCACTGTAATAGTGAAAGAATTTTTGAAATCGATTCAATATTTTTTGAGTTCATTCGTTACAAACATACAATAGTACAAATCTTTCCGCTTTATAATATTACGGTCTTATCGCTTAAAGCGATTTCTTCCAGACAACCCCCTACGCTGAGGAAGATATGACGTTTGATGACCCCAGGGGAAAAGACGAACTTGTCAAGCAATATTGATTTTGAGATATCGCATTTTTAAGTTTGGAACCTTGTGCTTCGGAAAGGCATAAGTTTCACAATAAAACAAAAATATAAGTTGATTCACGTAAAAATCAAAAAGATTTCAAGCATAAAAAAACTATCATATGTCAGATTTAACAGGGAAAAGTAACATGTCATGTGACTAGCAAACTTGTTTTTTTCCCTGGGCCTTTTACAAGAAGCTTTTTTGTGTGTAAGCTTCTTGGCCTTTTAGGTACGCTCTACTACTTCTTTCCTGAATGCGATTTTTTAAACGTCAAGAACTCTAAGATGAATTCGTGTTTTACTCTGTTCGGTTTATTATCGTATAGAACACATACACACAGATTAATTAAAAAAAAAGTGATGTTTGTCTATCTCCCTGGAGTCTTAATTTGATATTTTAATTGTGTAGCCGGCAAACGGGCATATGGCCTACCTAATGGAATTTGATTACTATCGTATGTGTAAGTTTAAAAGTTACGTGTCAGTGTTTTGTGTGAATATGTAAGCAGGGGCCGCCAGTCACCGCGCGCTGGACATATGATCGTTCTGTGAACTCGGGGTTCAGTGAGCGAAATAAACACATTTATCTAGACTTTCAGTCTTTAATCGAATTAAGACCTTAGTAGCCCCCAGTGAATACGTGGGCGCACTCAAGGTGTGTAGAGACTAGTTCAGACTATTAAAAATACAAAGTATTTCACGTCGACAGGATCGAAGCTTTGTACCGTTTGTGGAAACGTCTACATGGGGCCAACGAAACCTGTTAGCTTTCGTCTTTCGTCTGTGTCTGCTTCGTCGACTGTCTATGCCCTGTTTATAAATACAAAAACGTTGAATAAGTGCAGTAGAAACGAGAGCTTTGAGAAGTATTTGTAAAGTTGTAAGTTGAACTATATTACAAGGAACGGTATGATAACGGAACGTTGTAGATTGAAAGATCTCTTAATAACAAGACTTGAAAAAGGAATGTTAGGGTTGTTTGGACATGTAAAGAAAATAGATGAAAGGAAACTGACACAGTGCAGGTGTTAAAGTTGGTGCCGGTAGACAGCAAAGTACTTACCACGATCAGATCGCAGATGTCTTAAAGAATGGCCAGGTAAAAAGCAGCTATAATAAACGTATATGTATGAACAGATTAATGAAAGTAGATGAATCAAAAAATAAGATGGTAGCAAGTGGAAATCCATTGTCTCTACCTACGCCTATGGGAAACAAGCGTGGTAATATGTAGGATGTATATCTATATGCATCTTAAGAGAATTTCATACGCATTAATCCTGTACATCAAGTAACCACCGAACAATTAGTTATTAATTAATAAGATGAGCGGAATATCACCAACTACACCCTTCGGCGTGATTAAAGGATTGCAAGATGTCCCGAAGGCCATTATTGTGGTCAAGTAAATAGAGCAACTGGAAGTGAAATCATATCCCCTGTTGTGAGCATTTAATTAGGGTAAACGGTACTTCCAAAGGGTAGTAGGACTATCCCAAAAGGGCAGAAAATGCTTAGTTATATTATTATTGTATATTCTGTTTCATGAAAGAAATCCCCCAAACGGGGCACTACGGTCATGCAACGGAATGTTAGAAAGATAAATTTTTTTTTTTTTAGTAAAGGCTATTTATTTTTGTTCTTAATAATAGGCAAAAAATTAAACTAAAAATAAACTATATATACAAATTAAAATTAAATTATAAATGTAGTACCAGACCGCTGTCAGTTGGAAACGTAACTTACCTCGGTGAATGGCGTTGCCTGAGGTACAGACCAGTCTTTTGGTCGCTTAACTTGAGTCATCCACTAGCCGTTTGGCTGTCTCGATAAAATTATAAAACTTGTTCTTGTTTAAGAAAGATTTCGATTTAATAGTAATTAGTCAATAGAACAATAATATATTGTAACATTTATATTAAAACACTTGATAAAAACAAACCGACGGACTTTTTTCGTAAGACACACTACTCATTTATGGTGTGGTTTTGAAACTTCTTATATTAACGTTTTCTTTTTCTAAATGGGGTTCAAAAACCTAAAGATTATACATTAAAATATCAATGTTTTAATAATACTAGTGGTCGCCCATTGGTCGAAATCAACCATAATTAAGTTAAATTATAGGTTTGAGCATTATTAAGGTTCTGTTGTCAAAGACTATAGTTCTATAATCACAGATCTCGCCAAGGCTACAATGTTAATTTGACTTGAACAACAAACAAAAGAGTATATATGCGTGTGTGTGTCAAATACATGGTAGTGTGTCTAATGTTTTTTTTATTGATTTAATTATTTTTTATGCATAATTTTAAATGCATTAGCATTCTGCAATCCTTCTCTATATAAATTATAAGTTTTCGTAAAAAAGGGATTCAAAGTGTTTGCTTCACGTATAATGATTTACAAGCTATTGAATTAATATACTCGATAGGATTTAGATAAAAATGATATGGATTGACGGCCTCTGTGGTTGAGCGGGCTAAGCCTTTGCCGGCGTATCTCACTGCAACGCAGAGGCTCCGGGTTCGATTCCTGGTATAGTAAATTTCGGAAACCTATTTTCTCCGTTATCTACTATAGTCTGGGTGTCTGGGATCGGCCCCAGAGTAGTCCGTTGTATATTACCCATAACACAAGCGTAACTTGCTTAATTTGGGGATATACAATATGTGTGTTTGTCTGCCGATTATATTATTTTTATTATATTGCTTCATAGCTTCGCTTGGTAAGTATTCATCAATTGTCAAGTTTTAGAGTAAAGATAAATGCATAATGCTGACTCTGTATAATCTCCCACTCCGTATATATCTCTCTATTGTAATAAAATTGAAGTGTCTGTCTTTGATTAGATGACAAATAACAAAAGTGAAACCTAATTTTTATTTTACAATTATTGTTTTTAGTTTTTGTCTACTAGTCTATCCGAAATAAGCTCCAAAAATACTTAACGGATTTAAATTAATATTTTATTCATTTAACTAGACTTGGTTCTTATTTTAGAACACGTGAATATAAGGTCCATGAACGTCGCAAAGAAGTAGCAGGAAGTGTTAGTAAAAAAAAAAAAAAAAATACACTTACGCCGTATGCCATTTCTAGAATCGATACTTTTTATATCTACGCTATGATTCAACTCAAAGACATAATTAGGCGGTTGTATATAATTATTAAATTCTATACAATAAAATTACAAGGCACTGGCATGAATTTCATTGAAGATACTTCATCATGATAATATAACAATCCTTTATGTGAGTTCAGTATTTCAGTAGGTACCATTGAATGAAGAAAGTCATATGTAACAGTTTTTATGGATCGGATACCAAAAGCGATTTTCACACCCCAATCTCTAAATTAGGGGCATTCAGGAATCTTTGCTTAGTCGCGCTAAACTTCTGTACCAGGCCCCTAAATAGGTGGTGTTATGATAATTTGAAAAATAAAAAGGAACGCTTTACATGCTCAAAAATTTGATAAAGTCAGAAGCCTTCCCAATTTGATCTATATTTTGAACAAAAAACGTAAAATTTTTCAAATATTTATGTTTACTGATAATCGTATAAATCGGACTCGCATATGGCACATTTTTTTGTATAAAAATAATTTTTTTACTCAATATTTTTTTATTTTATTATACATACTCTATAGTTATATATAATAACAAAAGTTCCTTTGTATTAACAGCAGTCTAGATTTTTTTTTGAGTAAAACATATAGGTAGGTACGAAAATCACTATACGCATATTAACATAATTGAAATGGCTCTTTTAGAGCCTCCTGGACAAACATACTCTATGTCCCTAAACTAAGCAATTGACAACGCTGGGACCGATCCCAAACACCCAGACTCCCAGAGTAGAGCAAATTACGAAGAGACAGTTTACGAAATTTAGGATTCCAGAAACCGAGATTTGGGACCTCTGCGTTCCAGTGATCTGGGCGGAAATAGTAGATTGTTACACGAGGTGAAAGTGATCTATTTAGGCATGAGATGTGTTGGCTTACGAGCGTAGCGAGGACACTAATTGTTCGAGTGGCTAAATATTTGTAGCCTTTCACCCGAGGTTAACATCTGCTTTTGATTTCGAATATTAGGAAAGTAAATACAAACTGATTAATTAAAGAAACAACTACTTCTCTAATGAAATCAGGCGTTAAATCTATATTTAAATCTGATGAACTCATTTAATACGTCACATATTAAACGTCAACTAAATTTGATTTTCTGTGACATACATGTGTAAATATTTAGCTCCAATTTATGTACATTAAATAATTTAGTGAAAATTAATTTATAAGTATAAAATAATATTATAAAATGATTGATATTTCTTTATTACAATTTATGCCGCGATTTAACAGTGGCTGTAAAAAATATTTAGACATAAGTCGCATGTTTTATCTATGGTTCGCATAATTTTTAAATTTTTTGACGAGTTTTTGGCGGGAACTGAAAGAGGACGTTGTGTTGTGCAGTTTTATTTTCTAAAAATGTGTAAAATTACTCTAAAATGAACAATAGTTGTAGGATATCGATAGTTTTTGAGTAGTAATTACGTGTTTTTGTGAGAAATGTGAACTGTATAGTCAAATGTGGCCTTTCGAGTTTTCTCAAGAACTCCGTTGAATGGTGTGGATTGTAGCCTACAATACAACTGCGCCTGGCTTAAAGGCCTAGTTGCCAAGCCTTAAACATAAAAAAAAATTGACAGCAGGGAAAATCGTTTACAAGGGACGAAAAGTTCTATTTTCATTCCTGTGATCAGGCCATTCCAAGTGTACTTTCAGAATATGAGAAATGAAAAAAACCTTATGGCACTCAACCACAGAGGCTGCCAGTAACAGAACTAGTATGAAGTATAGTAGTAGTAATTAAATAGAATTATTAAAAGACAGAATTGCACTGGATAACTTGGAATACGTTACGTATAGCAGTTAATTAAAGTGTACAACTGGCGTTAATTGGTTACAACTTGTAGGGCTTTTCAAGCTAAAACTGTTCGTTTAGTTGACTTATATTTTCTATATCATACTAACTATCTACTAACCTACTATTGGTAGAAAATTGACATAGTTTTAAAAAGCTTACGTAACATTTTAACAAAGTAGTTAGAGAAGCGAATGGATGCTTAGATAGTAATTGTTTTATTGCATAAGTTCAGCAGACATGCAGACGGCCCACCTGATCGAGAGTGGTTACCATCGCCTATTGACATTTATAACACCAAAGGTGCTACAACTGCGCTGCTGCTCTCTCAAGGGAGTCTGGAACCTAGCCACTAATGGGGGATACGTAATTACAACTCAAGTTGTTATGGCGGCATACTCTAGACCAGGGGCGGTAGCCATCCAGACGAGATATTTACCCTTCCACCTGGCTGTGCATGTGTGGTTTTGTTGCCTCTTACGACAGGCCGCCGGGCCGCAGGAAATTGAACTATGCAAATGAGTGCCTAACGCTTAAAAACAATTTCAATTTTCCACAAATAGGTTCCTCTTTTATCGTTCTGACTATCAAATTTATCTATTTTGTATTAGATGACGCTTTTACAGTTTGCCCCACGTGAAATACGTGCTTCGTTATATTTAATGGTCGTTTCCTATTCTCGTAACTGGTGTGAAAATTGATTTATTTTATAACGCGTTATTTATCTAGTAATGAGTGAAATCTTGTTGTTTCTTTCAATTTGTTCCAATTTTGTTACAATTACCACGTGCTAACAACGGTGTAGGAAAACATCGTGATGAATCCTGCACAGCGAGATAACCTATGTGTCAAACCTGCCAAGCCGCCTGGGACAAGCTTGCCGAGCATACTGTTCGTTTCCCTTTTGTGGAGGCCCGAGCCCAGCAGTGGGACGTATATTGGTTGTTATTATTATAATCAAGGTCAAGTCTGTCAGTGGGGGAACTACGTACATCTCTCGTTATTTCCGTATTTTAATAGCTACAACGACAACAACTCGGTCAGTAAAGCTAAGACATCATTTATCTCTATGTTTGAATTGTAGTTGGCGTTAAATTCCATTTAAAAAAGGTAGAATATAAGAGGTGTACGAACTTACCCCACGGACGGACTTTCTTACCTTGAGTATATATATATTATTACAGTGAAGTCTGCCATCACTAACCCATCAGTTTCAAAAAACGACAGATTATCAGACGAACATACGACGACATCTCTGAACTTTAAAAAGTAATGGAATCGCTCAAAATATACTGTCACTTGAATAAAACGAGGGCCTATGTCTTGAGTTATCGATGGAACATTTTTAGCCCAATAATTTCACCCTTAGGGGGTCTAATTCAGTTATATTCTGTAAAATGAGATAATAAAGCAGCATATTTTATATTTATATAGATTTAGAACACTTTTTTATAATAGCACACTCAAGGTGCTAACATGAGCTGCTAGGAAGCCATCGCTATGCGGAGAAGGCTCCAGCGGCTCCAAACCCTGTTACCGGTGGGCAGTTGCCCACTAAGTTGCAACCGAGGCAAAGAAGTAAAACCTTGAAGCTCCATCCTCCTCAATCTGATATTTTAAAGAGGAAGAAGACCCTAGACCACAGAACTTCAGCCTTATCTACGTGCGGGCAGTCCTGACAGGAAACCTTATATCACCCAAATTACAGTTACGAGTGAAGATAGATAGATCTTCATCTATATATGTTAAAACATCTGGAATTCTAGTCCCATTTATACAAAAATGAAGCAATTTACAAATTAATTATGAAAAAACTAGTTACCAACACCTAACTTATCAAAATTTGATAAACGTGACATTAAAAACAAAATTGTATGAAGTAGTATGAAATATCTAATTTCTCAATGAATTTATTTTTACCAAAATATACTATAACAAATAAATATACTATAAAAATAGCAAATAATAGAAAAAAGAACATAAAGTTATTTTAAAATATCTAAAATACTTTAAAAGCTCTATAACTCAAAAACTACTCAACAAATTTTAAATAAAAAGTAAAGCTAAAATATCGTTAAAAAAGACGTTAAATAGCACCATCTTTAAATTTTGATTCTTCACAATTTCGTGACAACTTTCTGTACATAGTATATATGTTTTAGTTTACATAGAATACATAACATATGCTAAAAAACTTACTAATAAACACAGTAGTTTTCAAGAAATATGGCCGTGATATACACAGAGAAATGGACAGACGATGGTATGGACGGATCAACCTGACTTTATACGAATTTCATTTTTACCAAAAGGGCTACAATAACTTAAAAATATACATTAGGTGATTTCGATTCGATATCACATAGTAGCACCCATCCATTAGATCTTTTATCACTTATTACAGGTTTAAAAATAACAGTTATTGAATAGAACAATATTTTCGTAAAAAACACTTCCAATAATCGTGTCTTAAAATAGGAAGTGTTTTTTAAGTTGACTTCGCAATAACCTAATGCAAATTTGATATACTTATGTAATAATACTATTATTAATATTGTATAGCTGTTGCTATACACATATTAATGATGTATATATTAGTATATATATATAACTAGCTTTTGCCCGCGACTTCGTCCGCGTGGAATAGTTTAAAAAAAGTAAATTAAAGAAACCCGATTTTAAAACATTCTTCATTGGTTATCCGCTCCTATTGGTCTTAGCGTGATGATATATAGCCTAATTGTTTTTTAATGTATAAATTATTTTATTGTATGATTATACGGGCAATATCAATACTTAATTAGGTGCATAAGTTGTATAATAAGCTATTTAAGTAATTAAAGTTTTTTTAACTATCCCACGGGATCTCTTTAATTTTTCGGGATCAAAAGTATCCTATATGTTGACCAGGAATATAAGCTACCACCATACAAAATTTAATTTAAATCAGTCCAGTCGTTTCGGAGATTAGCCGGTACAAACAGACAGACAAACAGAGAAACAAAAAATTTGAAAAAAATCTAAATTAGTTCTATTTCACTTCTTACATCCCCCTGACTCGGTTTTTAGATTTTTTTTTCATTGTTTTATTCATTTTAGGTATATGTATTGTGTGATATTTATATATGTATTTAATTTGCACACCACCGTCATACACTTGCGAATCTCCCGTTCATAAAATCCATAGCCCGGGTTGTCTGGAAGAGATCGCTCCAAAGCGATAAGGCCGATATGACTTTAATAGCTCCTAAAACCTACATGCCTTGACCTACATGACGGCACCAAAAGTCATACATGTTTGTTTTTTTTACTGCATGAGTTCAGCAGACAGGCCGACGGCCCATCTGCTGAAAGCGGTTGCCATCGCCTATGGACATTTACAATACCAAAGGTGCTACTAATACGCTGCTGCTCTCTAAAGGGAGATTGGAACCTAGCCACTAATGCCGGAACACAACTCAAGGTTGTTATGGCAGCATACTCTAGACCAGGGGTGGTAGCCATCCAAACGGGCAAAATCCCTATCATGTGGCAAAAACGTCATATAACGTTTTCGTGAAACGAAAAAGCGGCACTAAAAAGAGATAAACACATAAATCTATAGAACTAAGCCTGCGAGAGACTGAGATAGAATACATTATATTTAATTATTTAAACAATATGGGTCATACGGATAGATTTGGAAATGTTTTGAAGTTTTTCATTAATACTTTAATTTCGTGTTTTAAAGCTAATTAACGATATATGTAATATGTGTGTGATGACACGAAATTTAGAACCTGTCCCACTCCTTGTCACACTTTGTTTCACTTCTACTGCGGACTGGGCGTGTGTTGCAGTAATGGCGGCTCCCCTCCTAGCAGAGTAGAACAGCTTAAGCTCCAACAATAATAACTGTTGTATTAAATATATATATATATATATATATATATATATATATATATATATATATGACTATGTAGTATGTATGTATGTGTAGAGATCGCTTTAATCGATAAGACCGCCAGTTGTACTAACTCTTGTATTTTTCTATTTCTGTTTATCTAAGCCTTGATGTACACTACAGGGTTATCTATCTATCTACTCTAATGTAAGTCAGGATTCGAATTCACTTTAGGTACGCATGTATGTATGTTGGCCACTGAACAAACAGATTTTCAATTAAATATAGGTATCCTAATTATAGCAAAGGGTATTAAACTTCGGTATTGTTTACTGCTCACGAGGTCCCAAGTTCGACAACTTTGCTATTAACGGATAGAGTTTCTTTTGAAAATTATAGCCCTGCTGGAAATACGCTTTGAATACTGGCAAAATAACTGTGATATAGCGTGGACGAAGTCGCGGGCAAATACTTGTTTGTAATAAAATTATTGATTGGGTGCCAACAATTGTATAAAAAATATATGTATATTTTTTATGGTTGTTAATCAGTTTAAGGACTAGTTAGAATTTTAAATTTATTTCAAATATTTATTTAGTTTCAGAAAAAATAATTTTAACATAATTATAAATGGAAGGACTGAAATGACAATTTTGTAACTAATCCGTTTATTACGAAACTCAAAAAAAAACTTAAGATGTTCACTATATAATAATAATAGCTCTTTCTTTGTAGAAAAACATTTCTAAATACAATCGCAATTAAAACAAATATATACATTAAATATAAAAATATTAAAATTTAATTCATGTATGTAATGTCTGTTGTGCTCTTAAATTAATAAAATACTCGTTGTTATAAAAAAAAAGTAATATAATAAGCATTAAAACTGTTCTTTATTAGATGCAATTCGTCATAATAAACAAAAAAATAAACTAATATATTATCTAAGCATTATAACTATTATTTTTACATATTTAAACGTAAATTATATTAGGTACAAAGAGATTTCAAAAAGACTAGTTGTTTTATAACGGTCTTATTTATAGAGAGCTAGAATAAGTTTGAACGCTTCATTATGGTTCTTAAAGAAGCGTTCAAACTTACTCTAAATGTCTGTGAATAAGCCCGCCAATGTTTATTATGTGGTTTATCATTTCACGTTTCCCGTTTGCACGGTCTAAGCGTAAAGCTAACTGGGGGTTGTTCTATATTGACTCCACTTCAGATCACATAAAAGATAATTAAATTAGTCCTATTTGAAGTCCATGACATTAAGCCAATTATTTTTTGACAATAAAACTTTTATATCGACGGTTAACTATCAAGATCTTATTTACTGATTTTTGGATATTTTAATTGAAAGTATGTAAGTGAGTATTTGATTTGTTCTTTCTGTCCTGTTCTTTACGACTTTGCATATAAATATTTTTAAGAAATCGGGAATTGATTTTCTATAGAGAATAAAATTGTTCTTTCATTCTAGAAAATGTATGGATTTACGTGAATACGAGAAAAATGCTTTTGTTGCAACAAACCAGTTACATGTAATTATTTTTGTTTTAACTACAGCTTTTAACTAAGACTTGAGCTTATTCTGTTGGTTTATCAAAACCAAAGTGGGTATTGATTTATGAAACGAGGACTTACCAATTACAAGCTTCAGCTGACCTGTGCGAGGTCAGTTTCCAATTTGTATTTACGATTATGTTTTTTACAAACTAGTGTTCTCTCATACCTTATACTTGAACGAGTTTATATTTTCACGTTAACATTTTCTAAATACATGTTTTTTTTAGTTAAAATAATTAGAATTTTAAATTTTAAGTATAATAGGATATTTTTTATTTAATCAGTACATTATTTAAAGCACATTTTTGAATTAAAATTTTAAAATAAATTATATATATATATATATATATATATATATATATATATATATATATATATATATATATAATATTATATAATTCGCCAGGTGGTAGGGCATTTGCCCGACTGGATGGCTACCATCCCTGGTCTAAAATATGTCACCATAACAACCTTGTGATGTGTTCCGGCATTAATGACCAGGTTCCAGTCTCCCTTAAGAGAGCAGCAGCGCATTTGTAGCACCTTTGGTGTTGCAAATGTCCATAGGCGATGGTAACCACTTTCCATCAAGTGGGCCGTCTGTCTGCTGACCTCTGCAATAAAAATAAAAAAAACAAAAACGTAAAATTAATCTAGAAAATCCAGTGCCAGACCGCTGTCAGTTGGGAACGTTCCCAAAAGACTGGGTAAATCCCCTCTGTGAATAGCAACGCGGCAGCCTTTTTGAAAATTAAAGTAAAAATTATAATTCTCATCCCAATTTATTAAGAAATCACGGAGATAATTGCTGACGAGTGGGTGAAAATCTGCGCACATTGAAGCGCGCCCCTTCCCGTATAAAAGGGAGCCATCATAGACGAAGCAGCGTAGTCAACTATTATTCCTTCCCAGGACTCGAACGGCTCTTGCAAATTCAAAATTCGAATTTTGAACGTTATCATTTTAAATATACTTCATTGGCTGCCAGTGTCGGAATTAGTGTCTTAACGGCCTATTTAGGTTTTGAGGTAAGAATTATTTATTTTTACACACGAGCTATTTTAGGCTCTTATATTAATAAAATAAAATGTCCATATCAAAACATGGAAAGTTAGTTTATTTATTTTCCTATATGCTTATATTCATATGCATCAAAGTTCGTTCATGCCTCACAATAATAAAATAAAAAGTATTTCCTTGACAATTAGTTAAAATGCACTTTGAAGACATGTAAAAAACTTCCACAGGGTATGAAACCGAAGTACATTTAAGTTGGAAGTTTAAAAACATTTTGAGCTACTATAAATCTAGTAGATATAAAAATGTCCTGGTGGTTTGTGACTGGTCAGATAGGGTAATTCATATGAATATATAGGCTGTCAGAATAATACAGCTTGTATTCTTTTTCAAAATTAAAGTATTCGGTTTTTGGCTAGGAAAATTCATTTTTCGAGGGCCGAGACTTCTTTAAGTATTTTTGGTATTTCTTATAGTTTCGATTTTGATCATTGAAGCACACTTGAAGAATATACCTATATGATCCTGTATATCAAATATCGTAGAAATCGGTCAATTGCTGTAGCTGTGAAGAAGGAACAGCTAATTACACTAGAACATTTACGTATATAATATTAATACGAATGAATACCATACAGTCAATAGCTAGTTCTCTAATAAAATTAGACATTTTCTCACACCCCTGACAGCTTATTCATAGCGGAAAATGACCGGAAAATACGTCACGAAACTACTTTTCGGAATTCCTTTGATTCCATAATAATTAGCGATCACCAACTGGTAAAAATTCTACCGTAATACGTTAATACGTTATATATTAATTAATTTTTATTTCAGTAACATTCGAAAAAGGTTGGAAAGTAAATGCTGTAAAGCTCATATTATTTTTGATGAATTAAATTTAGAGTTAAATTTGACAATTTGAATTTTTTGACAATTTTGCCAGAATTTAGGCCAAAATCTGTTACAATGGTATTAAAATATAATGTTTTATACATTCTACTGCTTTCATGTTGTGTATATTACTGTAAAGTTTTATCAAAATCCGTTAAATAATTTTTAGGTGGAATTAACTAAAATACGTCCTCATAAACTCTTTCGTTTATAGTGTTAACAGAAAGAAGAGAATAGAAGGAATTTATTGTTTTTATTATTTAATACTATTATTTATGATAAATGACAATAATAATATTACAATGAAAATATATTCATTAACCAATACATTATTATTATTTATTTTAATAAAGGAAAATAAAATTTAATTAACTTATATAATACATAACCTACCTAAATATACAATGTTTTGAATAAAAATACACCTCTATACGTTGTAAATAATATACGGCAACGTTTCCAGAACTATGGCAGTGTTACCAAGTTGGATGGCAACGCTTATGCGTTACCCCAAATACGAGCCAGCCTTGTGATCACGTGAGACATCAGCCGTTTTCAATTGGGCAAATCTGCTGAGCACACCACTGTCCTCAATTACGTTTTTAAAGTCCTGATAAATCATTCATTTTTGGCTAATTTTACTAATTTAAGCTCATTATTGTTATGAACAAGATATTTGAAATTGAAAAATTCTTAAAAAAAGATAGCTATTTGTTGAACATCAAAGCATAGACAATCAGAAGTAGTAAAATACAAAAGAATATCAGACGTTGTGCTGCCCTAAAAACAAAATTAAGAATCCATTGCAGCACCACCTACCAGGTTTAATTGTAAATCTAAACCATCCCGGGACCTACTTGAACACATTTTATGTGTGTTCACACACAAGACATAAGATCAAAATTGGTCCAACTGTTTATTTGATTTCAGTGTCATACAGAAGAACAGAAGAATTGTATTAAATCTATGTCTATACTAATATTTATAAAGAGGTATAAAGTTTGTGACGTTGTAAGGGGTAATCTCTGGATCTACTAAACCGATTTTAAAAATTCTTTTACTTTTGGAAAACTACGTTAACAGGGAGTGTCATAGGCTATACAACATGACGCTACATACCACGGGAGTGGGACAGAGCGCGGGTGAAACCGCGTCGGGCCGCTAGTATAATATAAAGATAATACAACGGGCGGCCTTGGCGGGGATTGATAGGTATTGGTGATGGTGGAATCTATAAATAATAATAAATTATAAGTATACACGGTACTTAGATAATAATATAGGGTTTTAGAACAAACCTGGTCAAGGCAAATGATGCGCGCGGGAGGAATAACTTGATAAAGATCGCACATGGGCTTCAGAACTCATTTTAATGAATAAATTTTCATTAAATTTGGTAGAGGTTTTCCACCAACTCGGGAGACAAAGTTTATGATGATAAATATTATATTAAACAGTGTCGGGATAATTATAGTCCAGTTTAATGCGTTACGAAAAGTTTAAGTAATGAGCGACATAGCGAATTTTCATGTCACTTCTCTAAATTCCAACTTTAATACCCCTAAGGAAAATCCCGGGAAAATTTTAGGCTAAACATTATTGCAACGCGAAGTCATAGTCAAAGTTATGCGGGAGATTAATTTATAGGCATGCCACCTCCGTCAGGCCCCGATGAAAGAGGTAAGCGCAAGAAATGCTGACTTGAAGTCATGAAAGATGATATGAGTGATATAGGTAAATAATTAATAATAATATTTTATAAAAATAAAACTACGTTTTAACGGTTTTAAGCGCGGTAATTTATTTGATTTTTGTTTTGCCGACGTTTCGAATAATATTTTAACTAAAGATAAATCATTTACATAGACAGTTTGGCATAATATATTGTATAACTAGCTGTCCCGGCAGACGTTGTTCTGCCCTGAAGAAATAAAATTTAGAACCCGATTGCAGCGCCACCTACCGGGTCCAAATAGAAGCTATC
Organism: Dendrolimus kikuchii; assembly: GCA_019925095.2. Classification (NCBI taxonomy): domain Eukaryota; kingdom Metazoa; phylum Arthropoda; class Insecta; order Lepidoptera; family Lasiocampidae; genus Dendrolimus; species Dendrolimus kikuchii. The sequence goes on along the minus strand of CM034412.1, from coordinate 9,181,241 downwards.
CTGCTTTCAAGTCGGATCAAACTGCACACGGTGTGCAAATTTGATTAAAATCGGTCAAGTAATTTAGGAGTCCATCGCGGACAAACAACGTGACACGTAATTCATATATATTAAGATTAATAAATAAAAGTACTAAGATCTACTTAATTTTTTAAGTCAAAATACTCTGCCCTGAAGCTTAAACGATGGGTATTTTTCTCTAAAAGCACCCATTTCCATTTTCCATCAGGCAAGCTTCGAATCCGTACTCTAAGTACCTACATAATGTAAAATGTATTCTGGAATAATTCCTTCGCGTGAACCGAATTTGTATATTATAATTAGGAGACTTTTAGCGTTAACAGTATAAACCGACTTAGCCCAAAACTCCTGAATATTAAATTTCTGTACTTGTAATACTAACATGGAAGAAGTACATATTATAGAGAAAGAGAGATAACATTTTATTGCACACCAAAATATACAATTACAAAAACAGACCATATTTACAATATTTTCCAGGCAACCTAAATTAAAGATATTCGAATTAGGCGTTATAGGTTGTGCAGGAAAAAGGCAATAGATCCATAAATACTCAAACTAATTTAAGAAATAAATTTACAAATAGGTACATATATATATATATATATACAATAATAAATATAAGTTGTTATAATAAATGTATTAGTATGATTATATTATGTTCATCAGATATAGCTATTTGTGGACAAATAGTGTTTTCTGAGCAAATTTCTAAATGTTGGTAAGGATTTGGCCTCTCTGACAGTAAGAGGCAGCATATTCCAAAGTTTGGCAGACTGCACTGTAAAAGAGTTATCATAATAGGATGAAGTGTGTGCAGGCGTCATAAGTTTTCGGTACGTATCATGGCACAAATTGTGGGCAGTGGCTCGGCGAAGGACTTTAAAACGTTCCTTAAGGTACTGGGGATTATATTTGAATAATAACAAATATTCGCCCAATAAAAAATGTAATTCGTAACACACTTCAATTACAGTTAGAGAATATAACAAAATGTATTAGACTAAATCATATTAAATAAAAGATGTAATAGAATATAAGTCCAAGTCTTATGTGTTTAAATGAGGTGCGATCAAATAACCGGCGCAATGAACAATTTGTTTAAAAACAACCCTTTCTGTTGGTTTACCGTTTGACATTGCTTCACACAAATTGATTTTTTACAAGCTACGTTAAAATTTTGTATAATGCAGATGTGTTATTTTTTTCAAAATCAGCCGATTCGACTGACAAAGGATTTTTCAAAAATAGAATGATACCACTTTAGTTTTCGTCAAAATCGATATTTAGCATAGTTTAGGATTTGGCTCTGAAGGCCCACTAGAAAAATTCACTCTGTATACTAACAAAAAAAAGATAAAAAAGCACACAGAAAAAAAGACAACAAAGTGTCAGCTCCGACGCACGCTTGGAGTTTACGCGTTAAGTACGATTGTCTTTGAATATGAACAAGAAAGAAAATAATAATAAAACTACGTTTTAACGGTTTTAAGCGCGGTAATTTATTTGATTTTTGTTATTCCGACGTTTCGGCCAGTTTTAACTTTTATTCTGTTTAAAAAACGAGAAATCTTAAAAATAAGGTCACAACTAAAATAAATTATTGATTATCATAATCGATTTGGTGAATGAATTTTAAGAATTAATAATATTAAAACTATATGGAATAAAAAAATATCAACATAATAAAAAGAAATAAATAAATAAAATAAATAAATAAATAAAATAAATAAATAAATAAAATAAATAAATAAATAAAATAAATAATAATAAAAAGGAATAGAGAAGACGTTCACTTTTTTTGAGGGTTGGTGTAAAAAAAGCTAATGAGTAAATCATAAACTTATATGTCTATATACATTTATGAAATCATTCATTCAAACTCGTAAGAAAGTTGCCAAACTAATCGCCGACAGTAAACTTTTGGATTATATCGGAGAATATGGCGAAAATTGTCTTAGTAGTGTATACCTAAGTTATTATTCAATATATATTAATACAAGAATTTGTGGTATCTTAGTAATTAACGCACTCATACATACGTAGTCATTCTAGCATAATAAATCAATCGCAATATAATATTAGAATAATGTGATCGCCACCAAGCTCTTTCAGTAATTATAAACATTACTTTGATAAACCTTGTATTCGTATAAACTACATTTAAAAAAAGAATGAATGAAAAACATATTTATAAATTTATAAAAAGTAGATAATTTATTTTTTTACTTTTTACGTCATTTTATTATTACAAGCTTTCTATTAATTTGCAATGGATGTATGTAAGTTCGGGTGGAATCTTGCAAGTTAAATTTGACCAACTTCCCGGTTTCCGATTGAGCTGAAATTTTGCACGCATATGTATATCGCGTGACAATGTAATATGGTACCATGGAATGGAGCTGATCTGATGATGGAATCGGAAGGTGGCCATAGGAACTCCTGTACTAAACTAGACAGACCCGTCGTGTTTGGGCTCATCTTACTTGTCTTGGCTAGCACTCTGTTGCTACAAGATAACCAGGATCTCAAAAGCTTGTATTTAAAAACCTTTTTTACAAAGCTTATTTACAATATAAATAATATTGCATCTGAAAAACGACCGCGTCACTGGAAACCTGGCTATCGCCCGAAAAATCCTCAAGGACGTTGGCATTGCTATCAGCCTTAATACATAAGGGTTGTCCTTTTGATCATAATGGCTACGGGACCCTAAAAATAATATTATAAGATTTTTTCATAATAAAAGACTGTAAAATTCGTAATTATATTAGTACAATCTATTAGCATAACTTTTCTGGTCGATTATAGTTCATTCTTATTATCGTAAAACAGCAATGTACTGTGAAATTAAGAACTGCTCCTTTAATATTAGTAGTTTAAAACTATCTTCTACTTAGTTACTGGCTAACTGCCTGGAAGTATGCCACAAATGGCAACACCTGTATTAGTAGTAATATGCTCTGCCTTGATTGTTATTTCCAGTTTGGTTGTAGGTTATAGGTGTACTTTATCCGTGCAGGAACGGAGAAAGAATACAATTTCCTGCGGCCGGGTGGCCTCTCTTAAGAGGCGACCAAACAACCCACAGCCAGGTGGTAGGGCATTTGCCCGACTGGATGGCTACCACCCCTGGTCTAAAGTATGTCGCCATAACAACCTTGAGTTGTGTTCCGACATTAGTGACCAGGTTCCAGCCCCCCTTAAGAGAGCAGCAGCGCATTTGTAGCATCTTTGTTGTTACAAATGTCCATAGGCGATGGTAACCGCTTTCCATTAAGTGGGCTGTCTGCCTGTCTGCTGAGCTCCTGCAATAAAAAAAAGGTATATTTTGTTTATTAAAGTGTATTTATATACTCTAATATTTCTTTTTATGTGTATAGATTTTTGGGCGAGAATCCCTCGTGGGCGTCCTCAGAACACCCTATCAAAGTTTCATCAAATGTGTTCAATAGTTTAGGAACGCATACAGCACAAACATACATACATTTCTTTTTATTTATATACATTTTTGGGACCAGAAACCATAGCGGGCGTCCTCCAATGTAATCAATGATAAAGGACAAACATACAAGCATTTATTTATATTTATATAGATGTGTACGAACAAACACTAACACCACAGAAGCGGTTTCATTATATTTTCATTTATCACCTCTTATTGTCCAAAACCTTAGACCATTAATAGAAACACGGAGTCTCGGACTCTAAAAGTGAAGCCGACTATGGAATAGGTGGCGATCGCGCTGAAGTGCGTTACGAGTACGCAGACACACTACGTAAGATTACACACGCACACAAGGTTGTAAAAAAATGCTTCACTGCATTTGACGTCATTAAAGTGAAATTTTGAAGTTATGAATGTCAAACAAGCAAGTGAGGTGTGTAAGAATAAGCCTAAATGGCGCTCTGTTGTTCGTGACTACTCCGCAAGGGAACTGGCGTGAAGTTATGTATGTATGTAAAGCGAAATTTCTTTAGAATCGTTGTGATTTGAAATTCGATGAGACGAAAAAGAGCGACACTGAAAAGAGATAAATAGATAAAATTTAACCTTATTTTATTTTAAATAAAATACATTTCTCTTTATTCGTTAGTATTAATTTTTACTTTAAATAAAATTTAAAAAAATTTAAATGAATTTTAGCTTTATCCGTACGTATTTAAGGCAGATATTATTTTATACGTAGATTAAAGGAAGTTGTGCATAAAAGTGGATGGAATTTTGAACTTTATGCTATTGATTTAAAGTGTAATTTAGATTGAATCCCAAATTACTCAATATATTTTAAGAAAAATTTACATATAATCGAATACAATGCAAGAAAACTTAACTTATTTGTATTGTATTCTACTCATAGTCCCTCAAGATTATAAGTAGAATACTGAGCCTAGATCACCGTCTTCTATGGGTAAGGTGCCCAGAAGGCTGGCTACGTTTCCTCGCTGGATCGCCATACTGATCCGTTGGCCGAGGTAAGCACCAGCCCTCTGAACACCCGAAGAGTCAATGAGTCGTTTCGATAAATTTTAGTAGAGGCTCATGGCCTCAGGACCCCACGGTCCAAGCGTCTCGACAGCAAACGGCACAAACATATAACTCTCACTGAGGGTTGCATTGAATTGATTGAATCTTAAATTAAATCTCTTAAATATGTAATGTATGAAATGTAATATTTCGCATTAAAATATAAAAAATATTTTGATCTTGGTAAAAATATTGTAAAAAGAATAAAGCTTATCCAGGGGTGGAAGTGATAAATGGCATCACGTCAGAAGTAGCTTCGGTGAACCTGCAGCCCACCTCTCTACACCCCTTAGCCACTCACAGTCTCAGACCCATGTTGTCCTTGTCTTCTATGGCATTTTTTGGGGCCTATGCAGGGAGTGGCGAGTCACCGTCTGCCCATTTTTCCATGTTCCTCGAACATTGCGACGGGCAGACACCATAGTCCCCATATTCCCAGACCCCTAGTACCACTAGCAGTTCACCCCAATAGCCCGATACTTTTTGTCATCATTTCCCACAATAGTCCTGCACTGGCCGGGGCTTGTCCTTGGGTGCGTTATGGTGTAGACAGGTATAATCGCCGGTCAGTGTCACGCAATATATACATTAAATTTGTCAAAGGGCCTCTACGTGTTGGCCTTCCCATGGCCCCACGCAAGCCCTCCAAATGTCCGCGCCATTTGTATGGTCCGTGGTCTTCAAAGACATACAAATAAAGCTTATAATTATCGTAGTACTCTATCTATCTATATACATTTATCGCATCTATATATACTCTATCTATCTATATATTAACTCGTAGGCTACTTTTCTTTACACACATTTTTTTACGTGGGCTCCGTCTACACATTAATTATACTATGTTTATAACCTACATATGTATATATCCTGCTGAATTATGTCGGTATAATACAACATGTAACTTACTCAGCCTTAAAAAATGTAAAGAAAGTAAATGTTTCAGCTTCAAAGCATTTTTATGTTTATAGGTATTTCCACCGACGCAAAATCGTCTGTTTATTGTTTAATACAGCATCCCACAATATTATGCATATCAGGTTGGCCATATAAGTAGAACGTGATCTTATTGTTATTAAAAACACGAATCTTATATTTTTTGTAACAAAATAACGAAGCAAACAAGGAAAACATTTTACTTTTGTACTTAGATAGTGTTAAAGTTATTTTCTGCCAATATATAAGTCCATTTTAAGCTAATTTAATTCAGAAGATCCCATATAGATAGATAAGTAATTACTTTTTGTATATAACAATATAAAATTAAGGTGATTAGATAACAATTTATTGTACATCATTACAAAAATGATCTTAATAATTATGCACAAAGGGCGGTCTTATCGCTAAAAAGCGATCTCTTCCAGACAACCTCAGGAATGAATTGAGATGATAATGGCGATGGTGGTATACGCAACATATAGTACGACTACTTCCATTTTAATATTAAAGAAGATGAAAGATGGTATACAAATTAAATTAATAAAAAATATTAGAATATTTTCCGCCTATGGCTTCACTTGGATACACTTCAATATTTTTTTTTATCTTGTTAACTCTTACTGTTCTGGGATACCATACATGAATGCAAGCTAAATGGACCGAATTTCTGGATGAACAAAGAACGAACAAGTAGTGTAGTACTGTAGTTTATTTATTAATCTTTCGCCTTTTACCATTTAGCACTTGCAACTTCATCAAGTTCTGACAAAGAGCGTGACCTCTATTTCATAGATTTTCTAGTTTAATTTAATTTCAACTACTACCTGCTAACAGTGAAGAAAAACAGTGAGCTAACCAGCAGATTCATATTATATAGGTAGACTAGTTGCGCCCGCGACTTTCTCTAACTAAAAAAAGTAACCTAAGTTACTCCTTATAACATCAGCTATCTGCCAGTGAAAGTCCCGTCAAAATCAGTTCAGCCGTTTCACAGACTAGCCGAAACATCCAGACAGACAAACAGACAATAATTTTAATAATTGGTTTTTTGATATAAGTACCGTACTGATAAGATACTTTATATTTATTTATTTATAATTTAGTTTGTTTTTATGGATTTAGTTTTATTTTCTTTCATTGTAAAACGATTGAATAAGTAAGTATAGAAAGATTACAAAAAAAGTACCTTATATATTTTCATATACATTTAGTAAAAATCAATTATTTTGACATTACAAACAAACACTTCAATTTTATTTATCTCTTTGTATGTATAGGTATGAGAAATTGGCGGGTATAGGTACTATCTGTAGCTTCAGGAAGGATTAATATTATTAAAGTTTTGATTATTCTACATTTATTGATGTTTTTAGTTTCCAAAATGGTCACCAACATAACCCTGCTCCTGATCTTTGTGACCTTGGCGTCAGTAACGGCCCAGACCTTCCAATATTCCCGAGGCTGGACTAATGGCAAGAGGGACGGACATAAACGTATTGAAGACGTCAGGGAAGCTGCCAGCAACTTGGAAAAGATCCTGAGTCCATGCCAGATGAATAAGCTCAAATATATTTTGGAAGGAAAACCTCTTAGTGACAGGGTGGGCACGACGCATCAGCCTTTATTTAATTTGTTCCATTTTTCTATCTTCTTATTTAAAACGCAACGTCAGCTCTTGCTTTTATTTTACTTTTAAGTTAAACAATAGGATTATAAGATTTCATATTTGAATAAATATTGAAATAAAACTAAAAGTTAATTTTAAAATTAAATCAATTAAACTACACATACAAAATAACATAAATCTATAAGTAAATTTTGCCAGGTGGTAGGGTATTTGCCCGACTGGATGGCTACCACCCCTGGTCTAAAGTATGTCGCCATAACAACCTTCGAGTTGTGTTCCGGCATTAGTGACCAGGTTCCAGTCTCCCTTAAGAGAGCAGCAGCGCATTTGTAGCACCCTTGGTGTTGCAAATGTCCATAGGCGATGGTAACCGCTTTCCATCAAGTGGGCCGTTTGCCTGTCTGCTGATCTCCTGCAATAAAAAAAAAAAAAAAAAAAAAGCGTTGTCGGCGGGGAGCGTCACAAAATGCAGGCCACATTTTGGGTACTCTCATATGCCGCAAGAAGCAAAAGGTCTTTAAATGCTTGCATTATTCCTAGAAATTTATTTAAATTTAAATAAAATTAGTACTTCCTAGGTTGTACCAGTGACTTCGTTGAATCAATAAAAACTATTAATCCGGTTGTCTCCAAGTCTAATTTTTTTTAAAATCCAATATGCTTACATTCATATACTTTACGAGAAACACATTTGAACTGTGGCACAGAAACCTCATGGGCTTATTCGTGCCGCAGAGAGCCGTGTAGTTGTTATATCAAAAATAGGAGCAGAGGCGAGTAATGGTTATCATCATTCTAGTGCTGAATTCTGATTTGATAATAAAGCGGGGTTATCATCATTCTAGTATATGGTTCTCATTTTAGTCCCAGGTCTGCACATGTGAGCCTGATGGTCCGCTTTGGGAATCAATATAGAATCTTTTCAGATTATAGGTATTTGATCAATTTGTGGTTATTTTTTGTGAATAGAAATTTTCGAGGTAAGCGTGCTCCATCTTCATCCGCTTCATCTTCTGACATTAGGCGTGATCGTGGTCAAACGCGAACCTATTTATCATAAATAAATGGTATTTAATTCGAATACGGCTATCCCTAGGCTATTTTATCCGTGCAGGAACGGAGTAAGAATACAATTTCCTGCGGCCGGGCGGCCTGTCGTAAGAGGCGACTTAACAACCCACAGCCAGGTGGTAGGGCATTTGCCCGACTGGATGGCTACCACCCCTGGTCTAAAGTATGTCGCCATAACAACCTTGAGTTGTGTTCCGGCATTAGTGACCAGGTTCCAGTCTCCCTTAAGAGAGCAGCAGCGCATTTGTAGCACCTTTGGTGTTGCAAATGTCCATAGGCGATGGTAACCGCTTTTCATCAAGTGGGCCGTCTGCCTGTCTGCTGATCTCCTGCAATAAAAAAAAAAATCCCACTACCTTTTAGAGCCTTGTCATACACCGAGAAATAAAATACCTTGTCCGTTCTCTATCTCTATCTAGATAAGTCGTGGTAGCGTAATGGCTAGCGCACGTGTCCCAAGCTCAAAGGGCGCGGGTTCGATCCTGACCGAAACGCATGCACCACTTAGTCAGTTTTCTGATCTAATGTGCATATTGTTACAATTATCTCGTGTTAACAACGGCGAAGGAAAACATCGTGATGCAACCTGCAACCAATGTGTCAAACCTGCCGAGTCGCTTTGGACAAGCGTGGCGGGTATACTGTCTGTTCCCTCTATAATAATGGGAGGCCCGAGCCCAACAGTGGGACATTTATGGGCCGATATTATATTCGGTCTCGTAAAATTTCGTAAATTTTTAATCAAACAGAAATACAGCTTACGCTCACGCTAGTGCTTTGGGATCTTCATCGAGTAGTGTGGGGCTCCCCGACTAGATTGGTATACCTTAGAAAACACGTGTGTGTTTCTCTTGTCGCCACAGACCAGGGTCGGGGGAATAAACGCATTGCTAACGCAGCGACCTCGGCTGTTGAGGAACTATCCATAAAAGCAGACGGGACTTTTTTTTATTGCAGGAGTCCAGCAGACAGGCAGACGGCCTACTTGATGGAAAGCGGTTACCATCGCCTATGGACATTTATAACACCAAAGGTGTTACAAATGCGCTGCTGCTCTCTTAAGGGAGACTGGAACCTGGTCACTAATGCCGGAACACAACACAAGGTTGTTATGGCGGCATACTCTAGACCAGGGGTGGTCGCCATCCAGTCGAGCAAATACCCTAACACCTGGCAAACTTTGGTAAAGCTGTGACTTTACTTGGATTGTATGGAATCACTCCAATACACCAAGTTTCGTTAATTATTATTTCAAGTACGATACGCAATAAACAATAAACAGAGGCACTAAAGCGGTCGCTTAGTAAACTTGACTCGTGTCTAGATATACTGGTAGTTTTAAGACATAGTATAAAGTTCTACTTTATGCTGACACTGCCCATATTCGTCATATGAATCTACGTAAACGACCTCTTTAGGTCCTCAGATCAAGTTTTTTGTTATTCAATTCATTGTACGAATTAGCTAGACATTTATAAATATATGATTATATTGGGAATTATGTATAATGCTAATGAATATTTTTAGCTGTTCGTGCCATGCGACTACTCCGAAGACTACACCGAGAGTCAGTCAAAGAGGTTCAGAAACGATCACCAAGAAGCCCTATACGACGCCTTCCAATGAAAAGAGTTAAATTAGGAACAAATACCAAATAATGTGCCATACTCCTATATCTGTTAATATATTATTATTTATTCAATTAACAAATAATTGTATTATACATTTCGAGTCCTTTATGTGTAAAGCAATGTAAATTAGGCTGGGATTTTGCATTGCGAAAATTATTATTACCTACTGACTACAATTGCAAGTTTGATAACATTTTATAAAGTATTAAGAATTTTCGGTAATCATTGTATTATAGGAATTGTTCAAAATTGCCGCTGGGATGTTGAAGAATCTGGCACTAGAAAAGTAAAGCCTACGTCCAGCATTAGACCACGATTGGCTGGCCCACTGAAAACGCAATTCTGAAAACCTAAACCACACTCTAGATGATGCAACAATTCATTGTTCATTAGCTCATTAATGTTTTATTATTCAAACATTTTTAGGGTAAATCAGTCAAATATTGAAAGACTTGTTACGCCAAGTATAGTGTGGTTTAGGCGGCGTACAAAAAGTAAATTCGTCGGCGACAAGACCTTGTAACTCAGGGCAGCCAACTCCAAATTTAAAAAAAATAGGATTTGAAGTTGAAAAAACCGGGACAATTCAGTTTAAAAACAGAACGCAGTAATAAAGTTGCAATAGTTAAATTAATTATTAATATCTAGTGAAAATTAAAATTAAACATTAAATTCTTTTCACAAACGTAGTTACAAGGTACTGCACTGACGCCGACGCGACGTAACGCTTTTTCTAGACTATTAGCCATTCAAGAATACAGATTTCAAATTGGTTTCTTGTCTTGAAATTCTTAATTTACAAATCGACTTTTACAAAAATTCTACAGCACTCTTAATTACTATTATAAAATACCAAAATACAGTTTTCTTTTTTCAAGTTATTTATATACCTATATCTTTACACAATTTCAAAAAGGAATATTAAAAAACACAATTTATTTTTTAATTATGGTCATAAACATCTGACATTTATTCAGATATTCATTGTCACTTTTTTATGAATTAAAAATGTTACCATTTATACAATTAAAACCTAAGTTAAAATAAGTATAATTATACATAAAATGTTGACAACACTATTGTAAGATTAAGCTAAAAATATACACGTAAATAAAATTGTTTTTCTCTTTCATTTTCCTTAATTATTGACCTTTAATTAATATCTAGAATTACAAGTACCTCAATTTGCAACAAAAGTCTTCCTTGTATGTGGTTTCCTATTTCGTTGATTAGTTTTTTGTGGGTTTACGAATTATGTCCCAAATGTGTAGGTGTGTGTGTAGATAATAATGATAGATATATAAATAACACGTCTGCTAGGTGGTAGGGCATTCGCCCGACTGGATGGCTACCACCCCTGGTCTAAAATATGTCGCTACTCGCTATAACAACCTTGAATTGTGTTCCGGCATTAGTGACCAGGTTCCAGTCTCCCTTAAGAGAGCAGCAGCACATTTGTAGCGACTTTGCTGTTGCAAATGTCCATAGGCGATGGTAACCGCCTTCCATCAAGTGGGCCGTCTGCCTGTCTGCTGAACTCCTGCAATAAAAAAAGAAATATAACACTTTAAAAACCGAAAAAGAAAAGTACATAGGTACTTAGTTTGTAACCGGTTCCGCTTTTTTACCGGTTTCCAAGCCTTGAATATTTGCAAATATATCGGCAAACAGACATAACATTCACAAGTTAAGCAACTTCTGCTTGTTTCATGAGTATTCTACACAGATCGATACCAGACTTCCAGACCAGAGTCAAAAACGGATAGTTTATGAAATTTACATGCCCGAAATCAAACTCGGGTCCTCTGCGTTCTAGTGAGTTAAATAGGCAATGGCTTATAAGAAAATACTTGTAACAGGGATTCGGTGACATTTTACAATAAATTCTAAGATTATTTATAACTAGCTGTTACCTGCGACTTTGCCTGCGTGGAATTTTTCGGGTAACCCTAATTTTAAAAGTATCCTAAGTTACTGCTTATAACATCAGCTATATGCCAGTAAAAGTCCCGTTCAAATCCGTTTCAGGGATTAGCCAGAACAAACAGACAGACAGAGTTTTTTTTATATAAGTACCATAGGTATATACTTTAATATGCATTAAGTAAAAAGCTGTTATTTTGACAAAAAACAGACACTTCAATTTTATTTATTTGTATAGATGTATAGATTATACATATAAAAACCAGGCGTTAAAATAACATCTTATAATCTTACTTTCAAAATATCTAGATATAAATAATTTTAATTACTTTTTAAACAATAATTATAAGACTTGTACCTTACTTATATCGTACTTATGATGTCATTATTACGCTCGTAAGAACTAGATAAGGATGAGACGTTTTGTAAGAATGATAAAAAGTATCTCAAATTATTTGATTTTCCGCTCCTCTATAGAGAAAGTTCTAGAATGAAGATAATTAAGACAAGACATAGCCTAACGACAAACCTACGGAATGTACGGCGTAAGGAACATAATTACTCTTTTACGAGCGCTTCGCTAAATACGCTCACAAAGACACATCAACGGAAATTACTCCGCGTTCAGATTAGCGCCGATCCTTCAGTCCCCGAACTTTCAGCGTCGTACGTTTCGAAGGTGTGTCGTTAGGCTTAACCATAGATAATACTTGGGCTTAACCTCCTATTCTTAATGTACTCTGTGGGCTTAACTGACTGTAAATTCAGTGAGGAGTTTTTGGCGGGAACTGAAAGGGGACGTTGTGCTGTGCAGTTTTATTTTCTAAAAATGTGTAAAATTACTCTAAAATGAACAATAGTTGTAGGATATTGATAGTTTTTGAGTAGTGATTATGTGTTTTTTCGAGAAATGTGAACTATATAGCCAACTGTGGCCTTTCGAGTTTTCACAAGAACTCCTTTGAATGGTGTGGATTGTAGCATACAATACAACTGCGCCTGGCTTAAAGGCCTAGTTGCCAAGCCTTAAACATAAAATAATAAATTCAGTGACACTGATATAAACAAAAATGAAATTATAGAATGGAAGAAGAATACTTTTCCATGATTATAGTAAATTTCTTTTCACTTATACTCGAATAGCGTACCGTAAGTAAATTTACAAAGACGTTACATGCGTAAAACAATGAAAACCTACACTAGTGACATCTAAAAAACTAAAGTGGAACTATCAATTAACTAATCATCTTCCATCCTAGAAAGTGAATATTTTTTAAGACACAGAAGTACTAAAATTAGAGCCATCTATTACACACCTCGTTAACATTAAACAAATAAAAAGAAGATCACCTGTATTTTAGGTTTAGAGCCATCTATTGGCGAAAAGACAAATTAAATACCGTTTCAGCTCTTTCCAAGCTATGTTAGTGTGGTTACTCAACACTAGATGGCGAGAGTTAAATAACAAGTCAGAGATTTCAGTTTATAATTATATAATTAGTGTATTTATATTTGTTACGTTTTTTATAGGATTGTATTTTATTTTAATTTGTATGTGTAGTTTATGTTTTGGATACAATTTACTATTAGGTTTTATTTCCAAAGATAGTTTAAAAAATTAGTTAATGACGCTAATTAATATTGACAGACAACGTATGTATATATATATTAATGTGGATATGCATTAACGACGTTATTTTTTAACGTTTTTAATAAGACGCATTCGGACACAGTTTAAATTTTTAACACTAACGCAGACGAAGTCCCTGCGTAACAATATCTCATCACAAATAACGCATTAAACCCACCGCTACATCTGCGTGAAACGGTCAATAACTATAACATTATCCCAAATTAAACAGTAGCATTAGTATTCTTTTACCATACTAAAACTAATGGCCTCACATGTTGATAGTTATATACTATAATTTACCTAAAAGTTTCCACATATCATTAAACCATACTTAACAGCTAACTACAATATTTATTTATATTTTAACCCTTATTATTATAGCAAAAGGGTTGAAAATGTTCGATATATTGATGGAAGTCGTGCTTCATCTATCATTGGTAACAAGGGTTATTACAGCCAAGTATAATAGCATTTATATCGGAATTAACTTTCGAAAATTACTCTCAAATGATAGAGGAATTATTAAGGCCTTTTTTGTTTTTAACTTAATGATATTTTACAAGGACACATAAATGTAAATATGTAACAGATGAAACAAAACAGTCAAAATAATTATTTGTCAGTTATACATTAATGTATAAATTGAATCTATTTAGTTGATGATTATATAAAAATATTGACATAATATTTTGTAGAATGAATATAATATTTATTGAAATTGTAATTTTTTATAATTTATTACATGACAAGCTCTATGCGCCCCGTGAGATCAAGGGTCGTAGAGACGAGTTGTATCAGATCCAGGTGGCAGAGTGGGCGGACCGCCTTTTCAACCCCAGCGCCGGCCTCGGTGTTATCCAAGCGGTGAGGCCGATTATGCCAGAATGGCTGCAGAGATGTCATGCACGGATGCTTCGTTAGGTACCTGTGTCAAATAGGGCGTGTACAGACAACAGGGTGCCTCCACTGCGTCGGTGGTGGTGAAGACATGGCGTTGCACAACCTCCAGTTATGTCCAGCCTGGGACGAGCAGCGCCGTGATCTCGTCGCGGCCATCAGGGCGGATTTGTCCCTGATGGCCGTGGTGAAGGTCATGTTTGAGAGCACCGACGCTTGAAACGCAGCCGCCACCTTCTACGAGACTGTTCTACGAGGCGGAGCGGGACAGAGAGCAGACTGCCACGCTCCCCTACAGCCAGAGCTGGTGGCGGCGACGGAGGGTCGTCCTGACGGCCTGCGGCTGCCGTAGGCTACGGCCGTGCGGGCGAACGGCGGGGAAACCGGTTCCGCGTTTACATAAGGGCCTGAGAGGAGTGACGCGCGCCCCTCTCACCTCATGGTGAGATCCAAGGTAGCCGGAGAGACCCAGTTCTCCGGCTAGCAAATGGTGGGGCCCGCCTGTAAAGGGCCGGCTATTAGTGTGTTAGTTGTGTTGATAACATGTTAATATCTATTAGGTAGTAATTAAATAAGTTAGTGTTATCTTGAATCTTGATTTTGGACCCTTTTTCGGATGAAGGTCTCCTCCATTTTCTTCGAGAATTTCAACTTTTGTTTAAGGTCATCCAATTTTTGCCTGCTGTTTGTGATACAGCATCAATTTACCACTTTATTGGTTTCCCTTGGCATGGGTAGAATGGTAATAGTAAGCCGGGGTGCTGTGTGTCTACTGGCAACTGTGTGATATGAACATATTGTATAGAGGAGGCAGCTCGGCCCTGAACATAGGAATAAGTGTTAAATCCCAGTTGCGTTCGGAGCTTTGGCTTTGGAGCCCGTGGTCCGATTTCCGGCTTTTCTTCTCCACTTCGCGCAGTGTTTGACATCCCAAATTATGAGACCAATTACACTTGTTATTTCTACGACGGCAAGTCAGCAAGTCTTGAGCCAACCCCTTCTACCGGGAGCTGACGGAGACAGCATGCTTAGAAATTTGAATATTTGTTCCCCAAATAACTTGTAGTCAGTTTTCGTAAAACGTGGCCGTACCAACATAAGCCACATTATTACAGTTTGTATGCTGTGTCACGGATAGAATAAGTACAACACTAGTGCATGAACGTGGTAGAGCCATGATAGAATTATTATCTCGATTACAGCTCTTTGGGCTAACTCCATCAGTGTGTAACAATGCTCTCACAGAATATCGTCGTGAAACAGTTAGCATTGAGCTAATCGTGTTTCGTGCGATGAGTGAGAGTTCCCCCATTCCATTCTCATATTCCTTCCTTTCTATCCCATTGTTCGCTCCTGGTGTTGCAAAAGTCCATGAGCTGGGCCGTCTGCTTCTTTGACAGCTTCGTAATAAAAAAAAGGAAATTGTCATTAATTAAATAACGGTTTCCTGTACAGTTAGTGTTAAAACAATTCCCCTCTAATTTTCCAAATAAGGATAGAGTCGAATGAATGACAAGCATAATGAAGTACCAGAATTGTAGTAAAACGGGCATTCGGCGTAAAGAGGTCGGTCGCAAACGGCCGCCGCGCCGTGGCTACACGTCGTTCTCAATACAAGTCAACTCTCAATTAGGACGTAAGGATGGGACACTGTCGATAAAATTAAACAAGAAGTGAAAATATAATGTTATTCGATTACTGGCGCCCTCTATACTGTATGGGTATCAGCGTTAATCCGCCTAGTCCATTGAAGTGTAGTGATTCTTTTTTGGTGCAATCCGTTAACTATCGTTTGGTATTCCAATGCTTGGAGACGAGGACTTTTAGTGTGTAATTTACCGATTAAACTGAAATACTCACTAAAACCATTGCATTGTTTAAGCTATGCGGTCTCTCACGGATGCTCCTCTAGACAGGACAGATACAACGCAGTGTTTCTGTGTTCAATTGCACTATTTAAAATATTGTCATTACTAATGCAACCAAGAATAGTGGATGTTTGTACAGAAAATGCAAATGTTGTTTTAAGAATTTTGTCAAAATTTCCGTTCTTCTTCGAGCACATCGATTGAAATAATTTACAAACAAAAGAGTTTACAAACAAATGCCTTTTGTAGTTTATTTTCTTCGAAATTGCTTGAGAAGTTCAACAAAAACAAATGACGAAAAGCCTTTGAGAATATCTCGATGTTCAGTTTGAATCAAGTTTACTTCACCGTTAGCATATAAACCCCCATGTTACCATAATGATAACTGTAAAAATATGCACATTAGATTAGAAAACAGCCTAAGTGTAGCATACTTCTCGGCTAGATTTATAACCCATCTTTAAATTTGATATGCGAATGGGCAAACTACTTAGCTACCACGGCCTATATATTATACAACCAGTTTTCGCCCACGGCTTCACTCTTGTTAAAAAGAATATGTATGTTATAAAGTAGGCATATTATAATTCTTAGAAATGTCGAACTTTTTCATTAAAAGTACTTAATGACAAATACCTGTAGCTATCCATTGAAGGCGGAACTAACCATAGCAGCAACACATTAAAATTGTGGTTGTCATTCTTGTTGCCATGATGATGTATTTGTTAGTAAATTGCAACGGCGGCTTTAATAAAACGTGATCAAAGTGCCATATTTTCGGTTATATTAGTATATCTCTCGGGAACAGTATTTTTTTCTAAATGAAAGGTACTATAGCGGCCCTGACGGCGAGCTTTACTTTGCACTTGCAAGTACCCCGGAGTCGTTGAAACGAGGGAAACACGTAACATAAATGATTAAATCTGGATATTATGTAGCTCACAGAATAATACTTTCACATAATAAGATATTTTTTTAAATATATAACGTCTCTAGGCATAATAACTGTTGTCTCATTCTGTATTTGAAAATATTAGGAATTCTTTCATACCCTTGACAACATGTAAGCAAAATTTCGTAAAGATCTGTTGCATAGTTAAGGCTTAAAAATGTTATAAATCAACAAACTCATATTTGCATTTTTAATATTAGTTAGTATTATAATCACAAATAACTCATTTTGAAAATAAAATATCGATATCGATAGAACTCACCTGGAAGTTCTAGATTGTCGATTGTAAGAATGAGATGCCACAGACTTAAATCCGTTTCCCGCCATCGCACAATCTGTTCTGAAACATCGACCAATCGGGAGCGAAGAGGGCGTCAGCGACTACAAACCAACGCCTCCCATTGGCCAAAAATATTAAACGGGTTGCCCGCGATAAAAAAAAAGAATAATAAATATCCCCGCGTAAACCTAACAATTGAGTGCCACTTTTTGTCCGTGTTAAATTGATGAAAAAAGAGACTCCGAAAAATTTGTACGGAGATGAAATAAAAAATGATTTATTATTCGCCCGCTTAACTTTTTAACTTATTGGACGCTAATGACTTTTGATTTTACCTTCTATATTTGAATTTTATACCAACGACCAGTTTTATTTATAGAGAATGATGTTGCCAGTTTTTCAGACATCTAATTACAATTTAATAGCAACGTTGCAAATTGGATTTTATTTTCTATGAAGCCAACAGACGATAAATGATCTTGACAATCGATATTTTTTTGAATTTATTCAACTCACAGTTATACATAATTACATACCAAAATTTGCATGAAGGCGGGCAGATGCCCTGCTGGAAAGCCGTTACCAACGCCTATGGACGTTTGTAATAGATACGAAAGGTGCTATCAATGTGCTGCCTCTTTCTAAAGGGAGACTAGAATCTGGCCACTAATACCGGAACATAACTTGAAGTTTTTATCACGGCACACACTAGACTAGGGGTGGTAGCCACCCAGATGGGCACATACAACCTGGCTGTGTTTTTGGTTGGTTATTCTGTCGCCTCCTAGCAACAGACAATTGTATTCTTCCTCCATTCCTGCACGGATAAAATACATACATCCTCAAAGGTATACATACTCACAGCATGTAGCTATACCTGTTTTGTATTCCGGAGAAATCCGCTTGAGGACAAACTATCGCGGGGTAGCAGGGTGGGGAGTGTGGGATTCGCCACAATAGGGTGGCACTCTTAGGACCTCCGTAGGAATGCTATTGCAACCTGGGTCGGGAATATCCACTAAAACCTTTGACTTTCCTCTATGCGTCTCGTGTCTGAGTTATGGGCTCGCTCTTGCATTTACCTCCTGCCTGGACTATGGCCAGCCAGAGAGCTGGGCCACTCCGCAGGACTTCAGATTGACATCATACAACGAAATCTTTGTGACAATTCGAAAAATCACATCTCACTAAACACTTAAGTTTTTTTATACAAACTACTACTTTAACTTAAAAATAAATAATATCTTAAACTAGTGTTCACTTTTAAGAATTAAGAAATTTCATTTTACGTATAATTCTTTTTTTTCTTTCTGTAAATATATTATATAGAAATCTATATATTCTTTCTTTCTTTGTAAATTGTAGAACATTTCCAGTATTGGCGCCGTCATCACTAACAAGGGGAATTGTGAGCCAGAAATACGCAGACGCATTGCAATGGCCGAGACTGCAATTTATATCTACTATTTTTTATAATGTCAATTTATTTATATTAGGTAATTGTTAATAGTTGATATAAACTTAATACAAGTAATGCTATTTTTCTACCAATCGTAAGATAAAAGAATGAATGTATATTTAAATATAGAAAACCGGTATTTATCGTCGATATATTCAAACTGTCAATAGCAGTAGGTATATCTAAAACCGGATATACACTCAACGACGCAAAAGCCCAGCAATTGCGTCACCGTGACAATAACAATGATCGGAGCGCGTCCAATTTATTTGACCACGATAAGACCGGCCCTGAACTTGCACCTAACTTAGGACACCGCGATAACTTGATGCAGACGTAAGTTGTAAAGGGCAGTGTAGACTGTAACAGAAAAGTCAATCTGATATTATCGGGGGAAAATTAATAAAGTAAAATTAAAAGTCTGTCTGAACTTTTGCCCACGGATTCTTTTGCGTTAGATACGCCTTCCAGTAACCTCATCTGGGCCGGGAAATAATGCGCATATACATTCCCCCAGGGTGTTAAAAAAGGATGTGTATTTAAAATTTTACTAAGTTTAATTTTTAGTTTATTTAAATATGACTATGTTAAATATGTCTACGTGGATAAAGTTGAGATTATGCCTATGTATTGGTGCAACGAAAAAGAAGCAATTTCGGATATAATTTTTATTGTAATGAGGAAGAAGAAGCAAGAAGTAGCTGACTTATGGGGCGCATGGGTAGTCGGTACATTGACAGGGGTAAGAAATTTTTCACAGAACGTCATGAGAGACGAGTCATTAGTTCATGTCACTTATTGAGTTGGCAGCTAAATGAAGATTTTCTCGACAGGTGGATTTTACTTTCTTTAATTTCGTTAACGTATCCAGAGTACCAAAATCATATTTTTTTATTGTATGGACTTTAGTAAATAAATTACATCGATTAGTTCTTTGGTATTCTTTTAATCCCAATATAAAAATAGAAGAACAACACGTGCTGTTAAGACATATTTTGTTATATTGTTTCCGAAAAGGCAAGCATATAAGAAGTTATGTGACGTGTATAGTAATGAAGCCTTTCTTTCAAGAAAGGCAGTGTCAAAATTGGTGTGTCAGATTCGGTCCTGGTGATTTTCATTGAAAAATGCTCGGCGATCAGGGGCCCAATTCTGCTATTTCAATATCTTGGCATTGCAAAGATATGCAAAGTGTCAAAAATTCGTATTCTACTAAATCCACAATATTTTCTCCATATCGTCGCGGCGGAATAATAGCAGACAAAATGGTATTACCATTAGTAGAAATTTTAAACATGTATTTCCCGAGTTTTCGCTTATAAATATTTATAATGATAGAGCGTGCTACGGGTACAATATCAGAATTAACAGAATACCGAAATCAGGCAAACCTACGATTGAGACGAAAGTGCCGGACGATTTTGATGAGACACTATTAGAATAATTGAGCCCCTGGTTGTTCAGTTGAAGTCGATGAGACCCATATTAAGGCTATTGTCGATTCAGATCATCATAACACAACCTATCATATTACAGAGAAGCTCAATGTATCGCATACATGTTGTGAAAAATGTTGCATTTTTATTCTTATTTGAAATCTGCAGTCACTCAGCTGCCAGCCCAATATTTAAAAATAATGCAAAGAATGTGCACTATCCTTTACTTTAAGCTTGGTCGTATAAAATTCGCGTTGCGACGTGCCGTGGGCCGTATCGTGGCGATACGATATCCTGACGACTTTATTCAGGCGACGAGCCCGCGATTTATTGTCGGCCGACCTAAAGATAGCCCGAACGTACGTAGGCGATTATGCATGCCTTGTGAACTCTTTTTTAATGTTTGTAGGCAAATGCATACGGTCTTCCTGATGGTAAGTTACCATCATTTATGAAAATCTGCAACACTAATGTTCATAAGGGATTGAAAGAAAATCACTTTCGCTAGAATGATTCCGTTTTTCAAAGACTGATCAATTATGTTGTGTACAAATGTCTCGCCATGCCGCCTACGCCTAGTTCCATTGCCCTAAGAAATACTAGCTTAAAATCCTGAAAACTGGTGTACATGATTGGATTAATAATAATAATTTCTTCATTTATTTGTCAATGACACGGTATAATTGATCAATTGAACGGTTTCTGTCGCTGAGCGGGTTGAGTCTTTGCCGGCTTAGCTCACAGCAACGCAGAGGCTCCGGGTTCCATTCTTGGTATGGTAAATTTCAGAAAAAAATTATCAGTTATTTACTATGGTCTGGGTGTCTGGGATCGGCCCCAGAGTTAGCCCGTTGCATATTACCCATACAATGTGTGTGTTTGTCTGCCGATTATTATTATTATATATTATATTATAACACAAGCGTAATTTGGTGATATACAATATGTGTTTTACTCTACCAAATAAAAAAACAACATCTTATATTATATGTTATACAATATGATGGTCATTGCCCATTCGTTGGGCGTACAAATATTTGAATTTAATTTAAATGAGTTTATTTAAATAAAAAATTACTAATTAAAACATGCCTACTATTAAGGCATCCTTTATTGCTAAATAATTAATGCCGAAGATCGAACGAAAAGGAGAAGAAATAGTAAAAAAGTGGATTCTAGCACTAGCACCGCACATACGAAGTGCCACTGCCACGCCTCAGTTAGGGTTACTCCACTAAAACTCCTGTTCAAACCTCGAGTGTCTCATGTCCGGGCTGTGGGCTCGCTTGCGCATTCACCTCCAGCCCGGATGGACGACAGGCGGCCCTACATGGGCTGGCCCCACCAGTTGTTAGCAGGAGCGACCCAACTCTCTACCTCGGGTCTCACCACGAAGTGAGAGGGGGCGCGTGTCCCTCCTCTCACCTCGTGGTCTACTAACTACTCCCAACCTAGATTGGCAGGTGTTACACATCGGTTATCTCCTCGGATAAGTTTCGTCACGTCCTTTTCCTTTACCAGCACGTCATCACGTGATAATTTTATAATATCCATATTTTTTTAATTGCTGAAACTTAGCAGACAGGCTGACGGTCCATCTGTGATGGAAAGTGGTTACCATCGTCTATGGACATTAACAATACCAGTGGTGCTGCTAATGCGCTGCCGGCCTTAAAGGAGAAATCAATAAAGCTGTCTAGTGGATACATACTTCCCGGCCGGTATTTGAACCCATGTCATTGGAATAAGACGAGGGTGCGTTAACCACTAAGCTATCCCGACTTTGTTTGCCTCAAAGCCTCCCTGCGGCTTACCTATTATTATTATAATACGTTTATAACATTTTGTGTTAAGTACCTGAAACACATTCATTAATACGAGCCTGTTTATCGCGCTTTCATTTAAATGCCTTCGGTGTGTAAGTGAAGCATGATTGCATGACACTAAGAAAGTTCTGAAAGAGAAATGTTTTTATTTTTTTATCAGCAGACAAACATAAGCTAAGTAAGTTGTACTTGTATTGTGAGTTATAAATCTTAGAATACGAAGTTACAGATCTGTCGGAAATACGTCAGATTGTGAAGTGACACCCGGAGGTTAGTTTACAAACTCAAGAAAGTTAAAGCGTCAGATTGTAATTGTTTCCATCCCTGATTATCAGCGAAAACTATTGACAGTTATAATCGCACTAGGTTAATTATAAACTAACGGTTCCGACGATTTTACGGTGACATGCAACAAACAACTCTGGGGCCAATCCTAAATATTCAGATTAGATCCTGAGTAAAAATTAGTTTACAAGATGTATCCTAACGACAATATAAAATCTAAAATTAAACCTATAAAAATTCATATGGTAAAAGGGTATGAGAAACGGAGCTGTACTGTGTGTACAAAGACTATTAAGTTTTTGAAGTGAAACTTTTTAGAATAGTTGTGTTTTGAAACTCGATGAAAGGAAAAAGCGACACATAATGAGATAGGATACAGTACATTTAATAATTTAAACACTATACTCATACAGATAGAGTTGGAAATGTTTTAAAGTTTTTCGTTAATACTTCAAATCTAGTATCTTAAAGCTTAAAAATATTATAACGATATAGTATATGAAGTCTGACGTCACGAAATTTAGAATCTCTCCCACCCCTTTTCACACTTTGTTTCACTTCTACTATGTGTGAACTGCACAAACACACACACACAAATTTTTTAATTTGTAAAAAGAATGTGTGTGTGTGTCAAGTGTGCAGTAAATGATATTCAACAAGATTTTTTTAAAAGTTACAATTTACATATATCAAAATTATTAACAGTCGATGAAGGCTTTGCACTATTAATGTTTTTATATTGTGGCGAGCGACGGTGGAACGATCTAGTTACTACTAGTTACTAAATAAACCTAAATTTAAATAACCAGACGCTATTTTCTTAATTATTATTTATAAAAATACCGCACTTTCGCCTAACCATACCGCGTTGAATAATAAAGTTTGAACAGAACATAATATTAAATAGCTTTTAACATTCCTGGCGGTATCTTAATGTCCGGCCGAGACATTTATATTTGGTCCAATACGTGTCCAGTGTTCACCTCTTTTCGGTTATCGGCGAGGCCCTTTTTACTTTTAAAATAAGGGTTTTAGGGATCCCAAGTGCATATGTGGTAAACCTTCAAGGTATAGAGTTGTTAAAAACTTTTTAGTTCACTAAATGTCGAGACAACTAAAGGCCTGACCCGGCAAACTTCGTATCGTCAAAGAATCAATGAATAAAAAACGTTGGTTTCTGAACGACGGGACGAACATCAAACGTTTAACATTGAAAACCAAAAAAATGAAAAAAACTTCACTTTTAAATTTAATTTGATTTCTGAACGACTTTTAAATTTAATTGATTTCTAAACGACAGGACGAACATCAAATGTTTGACAGGTAGAAATAGTTTCTAAGGGATAGCGAAATTATTGTTTTTTT